>LR544211.1:50115-67994 GCA_900536305.3 Caenorhabditis sp. 40 LS-2015
GAGAGAGAGAGAGAGAGAGAGAGAGAGAGAGAGAGAGAGAGAGAGAGAGGATACGTCCTGTATGTCCTACTTTCACCTCCCCCATCATCCTCTTCGGATCGCCACACCGTCGGGAGAGAAAGGAGGAGAAGAAGGACGAAAGGATAGTCGTCAGAAGAGGTGCTTCTTCTCTCTTCCAAGATGACAGCTTCTACTTCTTCCCAAAAACCCTCTGCCCCCCGGGTGAAACCAACACTATTCGAATACCCGCCACTCAAAGAGATTCCAGTATGCTTTGCGGTCACCATTTGCACAATGGCCTACGCCTGGTATGGGGTCTATAGGTGAGTAATGATTTTCTGAGATATACATAGTTTTTCTAAAAGTGTTCCAGAGCCAGTCAAGACTTCCAATGGAGCATCGGAGATTATGGAGTTTGGAGCACGCCGCCGATCATTGGCAATCTGACAGGGCCATTGATGAAGGTATGGTTTTTTATGGGGAAAACTCTAGCTGAAAGTTTGATCAAAAAGTTGTGCCTTTGACGCAATTCCTTCAGGAATTGATAGGACACAAAAATTGACTTTAAAAGACGTCGAGTTTCAGAATCGATTTCGAAAACAAATGTATATGAAAAGTTGTCAAAAAAGTCCTCGAAATCTGTAAATTTCTCATCTAAATCGGTTTCTCAGAACTTTAGATAACTCTTGAAAAAATCAGTACTTTTCTCGTCGTAGTGGAAAGTAGACCTTTTAGAATCTAATCCAGAAGACATCAAATTTAGGTTTTTAATAATATTTGTTGTTTGAAATTATAGCCAGAAATGTTTCCTATCGATCTACAGTGCCATATTTCTATCCCTTTGATGATTTTCAGTGTGAAAAGGTATGTTCCAATCACTCGAATCAAAAAAAACTTGGTGAATGTATTGTGCAACTCTAGATCTTCATTTTTGTAGTTGACAACTTTTCACGAAAATCTGAATCAAGTCAGTTATGCCGCGTTTAAGATCTTCCGTAAAATTTGGAAGTTTGCACCAAGTTTTGATGTCGCGTGACTATACGCAACGTAACTCACTTCACAGCAGTTTTCAAGAAAAGTTATCTACTACAAAATGAAGATCTAGAGTTTCTTGATACATTCACCAAGTTTCATAGAAATCGAGTGATTGGAACATACTTTTTAAACTGCTCAAAGTTGACCATTTTGCACTGAAATCACCAATAGAATTATGGACAGCACTGTATATGTACGTCTTTAGAAAATATATGTAAGTCTCCAGAAAATCGGTGCAACGGAAAATAAGACAAAACTTTCAAACTTCCCGCCCTCAATTCAAAAATTTTGCAGGACGTCACCAACTGGGAATGGTCCCGTTGGTCCCCGTTCGCCTGGTCATATCTTCCAGTGTTCGCCGGGCACTTTGTACTTTTCAATATCGGCTCCGCGATTCTTCCGGAAATCGCGTTCATCCCAATCTACACGTTGTCCTCAATCTCAGCAGTCGCCTATTATTTCACGCCGTTTTTAGTTGGGGTGTCCATGGCTCAGGGCACTGTAGTGTTCCTTACGGCCACTTATGTTGGGTGAGTACGTGGGGGTATCCAGCCAGCGGGTTCTACTTTTCAAAAGTTGACCTAGCTTCTCACAGTCCCGAATCCTAGGCCATTAACCATCCAAATTTTCAGAAAAACCTGGGCAGTATGGCTGAGCGCACTGCCCGTCCTCTACGTCTCCATGCACGAGACCAACTCACTATCCGACGACCCTTTCCTAATCTTCACATTCCTGTCCTACTCGATGATCCACTACATCTCCTACTCGCTGGAGCACTTGAAAGGAAACTCGAGAACCGAGGATGATACTGTGCTGAAGCGATACGTGCGAATGATGTTCTTCGCCTTCTATCAACCCTATCTGTTCTCGCTGATCATGTTGTATCCGGACTTTGAACGCCAGATTCGCGAGAGGTGAGTTAAAGGCTTTAACTTAAAGCCCTTGAAATTTCACACATTTTGATATAACTTTCAAGTTTTTAGAAAGAAAAATGACTGAGTTATGATAGTTTCAAATTTTTGCATGTCTTTTTTTGAATTTGACTCAATTTGAACCTTGGAAATTTTACGTTTTTTCGTAAAATTTTCGAATTTCTAGGCTAAAAAGTTTAAAGTAATTTTGAAGCTCTTGAAATTTCACACTTTTCGGTATAATTTAAAAAGCTAAAAGTTGAAAACTGATCAAGTTATGATAGTTTAAAAGTCCGAAATTCTTGAAATTTTACAATTCTTGTTAAATCTTCCAAGTTTCTAGAACAAAAAGTGATCAAGTTATGATTAAGCTTATGTTAAAGCTCTTGAAATTTCACACTTTTCGGTATAGAGGCAAAGCTGAAAGATGAAAACTGATCAAGTTATGATAGTTTGAAAGTCCGAAAACCTTGAAATTTTACAATTTTTATTGAGGTTTTCAAGTTTCTAGGATAAAAAGTAAGCGAGGTATGATTAAGCTTATGTTGAAGCTCTTGAAATTTCACACATTTTAGTATACATAATTGAAAAAGTTAAAGATGAAAACTGACCAAGTTATGATAGTTTGAAAGTCCTAAAATCTTGAAATTTCCAGAATTTTTCTTGAGGTTTTCAAGTTTCTAGGATAGAAAGTAAACGAGTTTTGGTTATCTGAATCGGCAGGTAGTTTTCTTGAAAACTATTGGCTTGTTTCAAAGTTTTTGAAATTTCAAAACTTTTGGTATAACTAGCAGGTTTCTAGGAGGAAAATTGAAGGAGTTACGGTAGTTTGAAAATCGAGCATGGACTTGAAAGTCACGCCGCTACATAACGATAGCTGTATAATCACTGACCTAGGCCACCACTGGGAGCAAAGTTAGTCCCCCGCATCAAAATCTTCCAGATCCACGCGCCAACGAAACTGGCTGGACTGCGTCTGGTCGGGACTCCGTATCGCGTTCTGGTGGTGGCTCATGGAGACCTCTCTACACTTCCTCTACCAAGAAGCAATACTGAAGAACGCTCCATATCTCTACTCGCTTCCAAAGGACCAGTTCGTCGCGTTAGGCATGGCCATGGGAATTTTCTTCCATTTGAAATATGCGGTCATCTTCGGACTACCAACGCTGTTCGCCAAGTTGGATAACATGGACCCACTTCCGGGACCGATTTGTTTGATTCGAGTGACACTTTACTCAAAGGTAATTTTTCACTACGGAAACTTTTCTCAAAAAATCTCTTAGGTGTGGCGCGAATTCGACCGCGGACTCTACCAATTCTTCAAGACCTACATCTTCGTGCCAATTTGTGCGCCAACGTTTTCGTTGCCGCGTAAAATTTTCGGCGTCTTCATCTCGTATGGATTCGTGTTGCTCTGGCACGGTTTCTATCATCACAACATTGTGAGTTTTTTTTGTTTCGGAGAAAGTTAGGCCACCAATTTTCGGCCGCCATGAGCACAATCTGGGTCATAGGGGCTCCTCCAGTTGACCCTTTACTCATAATCTGGGTCAAGGTGAAGTCAATCCTATTGTAATACTGTAGGTAGTTTTTTGGGAGGAAAACCTCGACCACCTTAAAAGTCTAGGTCATTTTCCTATCCTAGGCCATCTGTAATAGTAGGACATCTAGAAAACCCAGCCAATCCTCAAAACCTAGGCCATCCTTGAAAACAAGACCCTCTTCAGGAGTAGACCTCTAATTACGAGTTTCTCAAGCCCAAACACCTCAAGGAGAAAAAACTTGACCTAATTAGAGCCCGAAAACAAACTAATTAATCTCTCAGGTCTGGATCGGTCTGAACATTCTCGCCCTGTTCATCGAGATGGGATCGAAGTCTGTCTACACGATCGAGAGCGTCCGTAAATGGAGAGAAGCGCACTTGAGCGATGTGGCGTTCCGGAGGATTTTGGCATGGTGCCATATTCTGCCGTTCGCCATCGGGCTGTACTCGAACTTCTACTTTTTGGGCGGGTCCGATGTGGGCGCCGCGTTCGTGCAGAGGTTCTTGATCGAGGAGACGATTACAGTGAGGTGAGAGGAGATTTTGGAGAGAGGTTAGGCTCAGACGCAGGCTTCTAGACTGCGCAATTGGGCTGAGGCGGAGGAGCCCAAATTAGGCTCAGGCTTAGCACACCAAATGAGAGGTTTCAGATGGCCCTTCCTCCTTATTATCAGTTTGGGATGGTTCCATGCGAATACCGCGATGGAAGTGGACCGGTTGAAGAGTTTGAAGAAGGGCAAGACAGAGTAATTGTATTTTTGTATATTGAGATTTTTATAATAATGAAGTTTTCAAAAAACTCACTGGAAATCGCACAGCACAGTCCGTGAACGCATTCGGTGAGCGTCGGGCACACCTTGTTCGACCAGCAGTAGCTGGAACCGTGGAGAGAGAACTCGGGCTCTGAGCCGTCTTGGCACATGGCGTTGACCTTGACATGGTGAGGGTGGTGGGGTTTGTAGATCTTGCGGTGGTGGGTGCAGGTCTGGAAGATTGGGTTTGAATTTTTCGATTGCTTCTGGAGCTCCTGTTCTTGGTGTGGAATTCGGAAGTTTGGCGCTATTTTTGATGTTTTTCGGTTGAGATTGACGAAAAATTACCATATTTTTGGAGGATCACGAAAACTTTGTTGGATGGTCTTCAAAATGAGAAATTTTAGAGGATTTTGAAATTTTCTGTAGATTCTGTAGATTTCAGATTTTCAAATGTTCCAAACTGCGCTTTCTTATAAAATGCGGTCGTACAGATTTAAATTTTGACTACGGTAGGCTTTTTTTTTTTGAAATTCTGGAAACCAAAAACTTCAAAATTTCAAACACTCATGTCTTCTTGAGTTTCAAAAGATTTCAAAAACTTGTCAACTGCAAAAATAGGTAGCATTTATGTAGATCACCATATTTTCATATCTTCTAGCTAACTGCGTTATAGATATATATGTATTGAGAGACGCAGACATTCTAGTTTCTTGTTTGCAAGCTTTCATATCTCGGTCAGTTTCAAAGCGACCAAAACACGTTTTCTTGCAAAATTGTGTAAAATTATATGTAGAGTATTTTTGCAGTTGACCACTTTTTTGCAGCTTTTTTTCTTCTTGAGGTACACGCGTTACAAGTCAGGTACAGTGCTGGCCATAACTCTATCCCTTTTGGTGGTTTTCAGTGCAAAATGGCTAACTTTGAGCAGTTGAAAAAATATGTTCTAATCACTCAATTATTGTAAAATTTAGTGTGTGTATTAAGCCATTCCAGATCTTCATTTTTGTAATTGACAACTTTTTACGAAACTCACAATCAAGTCAGTTATGTCGCTTGGTCCGAAAAAGTTGAAGTTTGCACCTAGTTTTGAAGTCGCGTGACTATACGCGGCCTAACTCACTTCACAGCGATTTTCAGAAAACATTGTTAACTACAAAAATGTAGATCTAAAGTTGTTTGATACACTCACCAAGTTTTATAAAAATTGATTGATTGGAACATACTTTTTCAACTGCTCAAAGTTGGCATTTTTGCACAATCATCAAAGGGGATAGAAATATGGCCAGAGACGCAGACACTCGCGTTTCTCTGCGTCTCTTGCAAAGGCAATCTAGCAGTTTTTGGTCATCTTTTGATTTTTTGATTCCCACATTTCCCATCTTTCCTACCTTCTCATCCGAACCATCATGACAATCCTTCCATCCGTCACAAACGACGACGGTTGGCACACAAACATTTGTGGACTCGCATCGGAACTCATTCGATTTGCATTGCACTTCTGAAAAGGTGGACAGATTTTTCTGTGCTGCTTGTGGCATATTTTCTTGAGCATGTTTCTCTGGCGAAGTTTTTGCGCGCGCAAAAACAAAACAAGTGCTCCTCCTCTCGCGGTCACTGTTTTGTTTAACTATTGTTTCTCGGAGAGACATAGAGCATATGAGCATTTCGAGCACACCCCCTCTCCTGTTTGACCAGACTTTTTGGAGAGGTACTGGCTCATAGAACCTGTCCTATTCACCAGTGTCACAAATTATTGAGGAAAACTGACTGAGTCATTTTGGGGGGAGAGGGGGGTGACAATGAGCAGAAAACGCAATTAAAAGTTTTTGACTCTCGGGCGCCCCAAAAAATGTGAATGTAAGGAATTTTGAATAAAGGAATACTACTACTATTATACATTTAACTTTGAATAGATTATGAGTCACCGTTTTGGTACCACTTACCGGAGCAATTCTCCTCGTCATCACCATCGGGACACTGTACGCGACGATCGCAGAATTGGGACACCGGAAGACAGTGACCGGATTTGCACGCACGTTCTCCGGAAGGGCACTCGTCGGACTCGATTGCGATGCGGTCTGATGTGATGCGGACCTGGAAAACGGTGTGGCCTAGGATTTTCAAGTGGCCGAACTTTTACGAAGAGTAAAACTCATTGTAATGTCACACGGGGTCTTTAGCTGAATGGAAAAAGTTTTTCTTCTGGCAATGGTAGATCAGAAAAGATCTTCTTGGTGACTTTTGTGGATTTACAAAGGTCAAAAGATGTACGAAACAAAACACTGGAAACGATCGATTTTCAGATTCCCAAGCCTAAGATTCTGACTGTTTTAGGATAGACTCAAGGTTTTCGTCCACTCGAAAGTTCAGAGTGTCTGGAAGCCTCTGAAAATTTGGGGCCCCAAGATTTGGAAACCTACATGGATTTCAAAGTCCCGAGACTTCTAGACTCACCATTCGAAAACCACAAGATCTCAAGATTTCGAAATTTCGAGATTCCGAAACCCGTAGACTTCAGTAGTTCAAGATTCAAAGACCCCACTCCTCAAACATCTCCCCTTTTCCCAAAATCCCAAACCTCAAAGTCAGCCTCCACATTCATTCCCTGCACGATCATCTTGTACGTTCCGTCGTCGGAATCCGTGGCGTTGACGATGTGCAGATGGTGTTTGTCGCCCTTCTTGTACACGGTAACACGACCGTCCTCGGCCAGCGTCATCGAGCCGACACCCAGGAGGACAGCGTCTTTGGACCAGGCGATCTGGAACTGCTTTTTGGCTTGGCGATTTTTAGGGAGGTTTTAAAAATCGGATCAAACTGGTTTTTGAGTGCTGAGACCCTTCTACCTGACTATCCTTCACCGAGTTGTCAATAGTGGCACTCAAATGAATGGATCCGTGCTTTTGAGCGAAGACGGTTTTCTCGGTTTGATGAATGATTGGCTGGTGCTGCTTGCATTTTCCGTGATCCTTGTGCTCGTCGGAGCCATCCGGACAGTCACGCCGCCCGTCACACCTTTGATCGGCAGGGATGCACGTCTTGTCGAGACATGTGAACTCTGTGGCGGCGCAGGCGGTGGAAGAGTCTGGAAGCTCAGAACTCTATGATTTCTAGAGATATCAAAGAATTGCTAACAGCGAAAATGTGTAAAATTTTATGCAGATTGTTTTTGCAGTTGACCACTTTTTAGGAGCTCTTTTTGTTTTTGAGATAAACACGTTACAAGTTTGGTTGTCTAGAGAATGAGAGACAGAGATCTAAAACGCATATATCTCAGCAATTAAACAAGCACTCAAAAAACTGTCAACTACAAAAATGTGTAAAATTTTATGTAGATCATTTTTGCAGTTGACCACTTTCTGGGAGCTCTTTTTGTTCTTGAGATATACGCGTTACAAGTTAAGGTGCCTGAGAGACGCAGACACTCTCGTTTCTCTGCGTCTTTGGGTACACGAATCAAAATACTGCAGACTATATCTTGACACACACCCCAAACCACAACAAAAAACGTGACACAAACCTCGGACAACATGAAGCTCAAATCCTTCATCGGAAACCGTCAGATTTCCGAGCTTGCCGGACTTGATCGCAGACAACAGGACATCGGACACACGTGGCGACTCTTTCTCGGCGTACAGGTCGACGTAGACCAGGGAGCCGATTATTTTGTGGTATCTGGAATCGAGGGGACCATGGACCTGGTGGACAAGAAAAAGCGGTGGACGTTCAAGGTTTGCTTTCGGCTTTCTTTTGGTTGGATTCGCTTATAAGGATCCGAAGATGCTAGATTCTTATACTGAAGGCAGAAGGCAACTTTGAATTTCAAACCTTTCTTGTTTGACCTCGAAAACCCCCTTGAAAAACTCACTTATAATCCACGACCTGAGCCGTGTGCCTTCCCTCTAAATCTTTCACCAAGTGCTGAATCTCATGAGCAATGTGTCGCGAGTTGGACAAGAACTCGTCGCTCTCCACATTCTTCAACTCGGCAGTATACGGTAGTTCCGGAAAGTTGATGGTCAACCGATAGATGACCGTCAGCGAGACGACGGAGAACAGCGAGAACGCCATTTCCGGGGTTTTCTGGGGGGTAGATCAGAAGGGAATCGGGGGTTTTGATCTATCCAGTAGTATTAAGATGATGATGATTGGGTCACACACACAGATAAAGGATAAGGATAGGATATAGTGGTAGGTCAAATGGAGAGCCAAGACAGTTAGAGGCGCGCTGACCGCGTCTCGGGGCGCCGCCGCACAGTTGCAACTCTTTTCCTCGCTTTCCCAGACTCCGCCCACTTCTTTTTCTAAGGAGCTTCTCTCTCTTTTCCGTCGTCTTGCCTTCATCAGGTAAATATTTGCATTTTCGAGCTCTCTCTCTCTCGCCTTTTTCTCTCGCCACTCTCTCTCTCTCTCTCTGTAGTTCTCCACTTGAATAGCTTGTCATGCACCACGTTTTCTTCTGGGTGGAGTATCATGGTATAACCGTCTCATAATATGTATATATATATGAATTGCTGCTGCACCATTTTCTTCGTGTTGTTAGACATATAATAGGCAAAAAGGGGGAGGACGGTAGAAGAAGAAGAAGCAATATGTTGGGAGGTATTTGTGTAGGTGTTTGTGGAAGAAAAATGGAGAAGAAGAGGGAGGAGGTGTTGGAGTATTTACGAAAGTTGTAAAACCAATCGAAGATCATTTTAAAAGAGACCTTCAGATGGTTTTCAGATTTTCCAGTTGGAGAAAAATCTGAAGGCGTCAGGGTTACAGAAATGGAAATTTTCGGTTCGAAGTGTGGGATTCAAAATTTCGAAAAGTTGAAAATCCAAAATATGCAAGATTCAGGGGTTTGAAATTTCCAGGATTCTTCAGAGCCTTTCACCAGACAGATTCATTATTCTTCAGTCTCTTCCGGAACCTTCCAGAATCCTCCAGTGGCTTTTGGAGTCTTTATGAATTCTTACCATCTACCTCAGAATCTATTTAGAAGACACCCGAATCATTCAGAATCCTCTATAACCCTTTCAGAATCCGAAACCATCCTTAAAAGTTATCCGGAAATTGGCGAGAAGTATCTTGAACATTGAAATCTTTCAGAATCTTTCAGAGTCCTCCAGAATCCTCCACGACTTGTTAGAAAGATTGGGAGTTTTCCGGAATCCCCCAGAAAATTCACTAGATTCTTCTAGAGCCCTTCAGAATCCATCAGATTTCTTCAAATTCACATAGAACTCATCGACATTGTCCAAAACTTCTTCAGCATGCTACATAATCGTTCAGAGTTTCTCAGAATCCAACTGACTCTTTTAGATGCCTCCCAAAGCTTCTAGACTCTTTCAGAATCTCAGAATCTCAAGAATATGGGTTTTCCGAGTTCCCTGGTTTCTGGGTGTTCAAACCACACTGCATCAAGTAGAATCGTTTTTTGTGCGACTACTGTAGACCCAAAATCCTCCGAATACACTTTTGATCTCCGGGATCTACTCTATCCGCATTCTTGCCATCATTAGATGAACTCTCTTCATTCGCTTCCTCAAACACCTTGTCACTTTTCGGTTTGCAAAAGCCCCTCCCGAAAATGATGCTCCTATCCAAATATCCTCGTACGTTTTTGATCATCAAAACTCCCCATCCCAGTGTCCATTTTCTTCTGCCCTCTCTCCCGATTTTCACATCCTCAAGTGTTTATAAATAGAGCGAATGAATTTCGCGCGGGGCATTCCATATCACTAGTATATATTATTCAACAGTTCGAAGCGTTTCCCATACTCTATCACCTTCATTCCCGCCCTTTGCTTTGATCTACCAAATACGGAAACTGTCTTCTTGATTTCCCCCTCGTAAGGCTCCAAATATTGACACTCGGAGAGAGAGGAGCCAATTGCTCCAAATTATCCGCAATGATGCGAAATGATGATGAGGGGGGCAGTGCGAACGGTAGCTTTTGAGGGGGGAGAAAAGTAGGGTTAAAAGGTGAAAAGCGGCGGCGGAGATGATGAAGCAACAAGTGTTGTGTGTTTGCTGATTCGCACTATTGGGGAGGAAGGGGGAAGCGAAGTTTACCGATATTTTTGCTAATAGTGCAAATGGGATTTGGAGGGCTTGTGAGGGAGATGGATCAATCTCATTTTCGAGCTTGATTTACTTGAAGGATATGAACCTTGGAATCCTTGAACCTTGGAATCTTGAAAATTGGAATCCTGAAGAATGACAACTTTGAAATTCAAAAATCCTAGATTTCATTTGAGACTTTCTGATCACACGATTCTGATGAATCTCGAAATTTGATTTACCGAATGGAACCGTCATATACGAGATTTTTCTCAGAATCTTGAATCTTTCAAATCTTTCACCAAGTGCTGAATCTCATGAGCAATGTGTCGCGAGTTGGACAAGAACTCGTCGCTCTCCACATTCTTCAACTCGGCAGTATACGGAAAGTTGATGGTCAACCGATAAATGACCGTCAGAGAGACGACGGAGAACAGCGTGAACGCCATTCCCAGAAAGGTAGATCAGAGAATTGGTTTTGATCTACCTAGTTCTACGAACGAAAGGATTGGCTCAGGGACATTTTAGAACCCGAAGTTTTGAAACCCGAAATCGTTTTGAAACATTTGGTTTGAAAATGTCCTGAATCCAAAATGAGAGTTTATGGTAGATGTCCAAAAAGTTTTGAATCAGATGGACCATTCCAGTTTCTTGAATCTTCAAAACTTCGTCACCAACATTTTCAGCGGTTATTATGGAACTTGAACATGATCTTACTGCCTGATCACAAATGACACATAAAACACACCCATGAAAAAAAACAAGAAGCAATACACACACCCATCTCTCTGCTCAATGACAAAAAGTGAAACATACAGGTGCATCGACCCCCTCGGAGTGGTCTAGGTAAACAGATCACGTTGCAACTTTGTCTAAACCAGACAGGAACGGCGGCTGTAATTGGAGCTTTTTTGAAACAGTAACATTTCCAAGTGTGGTCTGACGGGTTCAAGTTCTTTTGGGGAAGTTTTGAAGCGTTGCTCATGAGATTTTCAAAAACCCTAAGATATCACTGTAACCTACAAAACATTTCCTTTCAATTTATGCAATTTTCATCTTCCTAGGACAACTGTAAGTCGAGTTATGGGCGTTTGAAGCTTGCCGGTGAGAGACGCAGAGCGCTCTCGTTGTCTGCGCCTCTCACTTTCACGACTCAACTTTAAAGGCGCGTAACTCGACTTACAGTAGTCCTAGAAAGATGAAAATTGCATAAATTGAAAGGAAATTTTGTGTAGATTATTGCAGTTTTTCGAATTTTCTGAAAATTTTGATTTTGACGATTTTGAGAGCGTTTGAAATTTTGGCAAAAAAACTTTTTTGAGGGTGACCGAGGTTTCAGAATCTAGGCCACGGGCTTATCATCATTTCAATCAACTACCTGATTTGCTTGCCCAAAAATCAGGTAGGAAAACAAACACACAATTTCAAAATCTTCCTTCTTTTTCGTTTGGACAGATAATAAGCACTTTTAGCGGGACGTCCCCCCTTCCCGTACTATGTCAACAATAAAAAGTGTCCTTTTCTTTTACTTTTCCCTCACAAATAAAAACGAGGGGAGTTCTCATTCCCAGTGATGGCACGAAAGTATATAACTTTCTCAAAACATAAAAAAAGTTGCGAAAAGTTTGATAATAAACTTACCAAGTGTCCAAAGTCTGGATAGCGAGAAGGGTCGAGATGGCGATGGGCAAAAAATGAGAAGAATAAATAGAGGTAGATCAAAAAGTGAAAAAGTTAGTTGCACTCGCATTTTCGTTTTGCTTCATTCGTAGAGATAATGAGAATTGCCTCAGAGTTAAAGTGAGCAATAATGAAAAGGGGGGACGATTGGTAAGTTGTAATATAGATGCACACATTTGAATTCAATTTTCTTCAAGGTGTCAAGACGGTGGGGGGGCTAATGAATGACTGATATCTGTCAAGAGGCCAGGGGGGGAGGGACCACTTGTTGTTGTCTGCGGTGGATCTAATGGAATCTGGGAGAGAAAGGGGGAAGGGAGAAGGGGGAGCACTTAGTTAATGCAGATTACTTCACACTTTGGAGACAATCAGACAGGAGTCATTTAGCGAGAGTTTGAAAATTTTTCTGTGTAATACTGATTTCAAGAGTCTCAAAAACTAACTAGGAGATTCGAAATGATGGGTTGAACTTTTTCTCCTAGTTTGGATCGAAGGAAGTAAAATCGACCCTCTAGTTTCAGATTCTGAAATAAAAATTTACTAAATCCTCACTTGGTTTGAGTTATGACCTCACAAAGTTCCTTCTATGCCTCGCAAAATAGAATATCCTTTTAATATAGAATATCCATTTTTCACGAGAAGTAACAGTATTGCAAGCCATCGGGAGAACTTTGTGTGGTCATAACTCGAATTCGGTGAGCATTCAGCCGATATTTATTTCAGAATCTGAATCTGTAGGGTTGATTCAACTGGTATACTTTAAGTCTGTGAAAAAGTGACTTCCAATGAACCGATTTTTCTGGAAATTGATGTATGTATAAAGCAACTCTAATTCTTCATTTTCAAGGTTGACCACTTTTTACGAGAACCGAAGACAAGCCAGCTACAACACCATCCAATGGGATATCCAATTTGACTATTTTCAGTGCGAAGTGATCAACTTTGAGCAGCTGAAAAAGTATGTTCCAATTATCCGATCTTTATGAAAATTGATTAGTGTATTAAACAACTCTAGATCTTCATTTTTGTAATTGACAACTTTTTACGAAAATCGTTCTCAAGTCAGTTATATCGCGTTTAAAAAAATTGGTCCAAAAATGCTCGAAATTTGCACTGAATTTAACCAAGTTTTGATGCGACGTAACTCACTTTGCATCAATTTTCGTAAAAAGTTGTCAACTACAAAAATGAAGATCCAGAGTTGCTTCACACACTCACCAATTTTCATAGAAATCGAGTAATTGAAACATACTTTTTCAACTGCTCAAGTTGATCATTCCCCACTGAAAAGTCACTTTTTCAATTTCCCGTAAAGTGTGAGCCCCGAGAAAACTTATACGTGAAATACTCTTCTCTTTAATTTCCGTTCTACTCAACTATTCCCAAAAAGTTCAAAAAGTTGCAACTGATCCTGAAAAATTGCGAATGCATCTGCTAATTCTATACAACATCATCTACACCTTCATCGCCTCAATTGTAATCGCCATCAACTGTGTGGACACGAAAAAGAAAGGAGAGAAAGGTGAGCGACTCTTTTGGGATTTTCGAAATTTGAATTCTGATCTACCAGCGGCCATCTCCAAACAACAGTCACCCAAAAAGGCGCCAACTCCAGTTGCCATTCAAACGAATCAAGAGGAAGCTCTAGAGAAAGAGAGGAAATTGAGAATCGCTGAGAATCGAGAAAAAATGAGAAAGAAGCGGGAAAAGCAGACCAAAAAAGCGGAGGAGAAGTCGCGTCAGGCCGCTGTGGCGGCAGCGGTAGCCACGGTGAAGAAGGAGGATACTGTAGTTGTGGAGAAAATCAGGGAGGACTCGAAGGAAATGGTGGGTGTGTACTGTACTGTGGCTTTAGATCTCTGCTCTACACTGGTCATTTTGATCTACGATTGGTATTTCAATCTATCATCAGTTTCTGATCTACTCATAGCATTTCCAATCTACTTTTTATACTTGTGGGCTGCCAACCATACTTTTGATCTACCAGTGGTATTTTTGATCTACTTGCACTTTTTGATCTACTAGTGGTATTTTCGATCTATCAGTGGTATTTTTGATATACTTCCTGTTCTGATCTACTAGTGGTATTTTTGACCTACTAATGGTAATTTTGATCTACCAGTGCTATTTTTAGCCACCAGTGGTATTCTTGGTCTATTAGTTGTATTCTTGGTCTAACAGGGGTATTTTTGATTTACTTGCGCTTTTGGACCTACCATTGGTATTTTTGATCAAACACCCAATTTTTGACCTATCAGTAATTTTTGATCTACCATTGGTATTTTTGATCTACCAGTCGTCATTTTGATCTCGCAGTGGTATTTTTGATCGAACACCTAATTTTTGACCTGTCAGCAATTTTTGATCTGCCAGTGGTATTTTTGATCTACCAGTCGTCATTTTGATCTTCCATTGGTATTTTTGATCTACTTGCGCTTTCTATCTAACAGTGGTATTTTTGATCTACAAATGATTCCAGCTCCCCGAGGACAAGACCCAATCCATCATGACCACCAGCGAAGCCACAGAGAGTGCGACAGTCGAGGCCAAAATGAATGTAGGTTTTCGAGGACTCGACGAAATTCCCCGACAAAACTTTTCCAGAAAACTCAACCGACTGAAGACGAGAAAACGAAATCGAAAGAATCGAATAAGGGTAGTAGTGATGAGGAGTTGGGCGATGTGCAGCTGGTAGATCAGGACCCGGATGCAGGTGGCGGGAATTTGAAAATTTCCAAAAATTTTGAAAAGAATTTCCAGAAAAGAAATTGGAGAACATCAAAAAGCAGGCAAGAAAGACTGCACACGAGAAAGAGTTGGCTGAGTTGATGGCGAAAAGTTTGAGAGATTCGGAGGTATTTTTTTGAGTTTTTTTTAGGATTCTGACGTCTTCTGAATTCCAGATCTCCCATCCGGGCACCCCGGACGATACTATGAAGAACGTGTCGTCGCTTAATGGAGAATCTGAGCTGTCCGAAATTCAGCGGAAGAGAAAGATGAACATTGAGAAAGAGGACACAAAGTCTGGCGACACCACAT
The DNA here is from genome assembly GCA_900536305.3 of Caenorhabditis sp. 40 LS-2015. Lineage (NCBI taxonomy): Eukaryota > Metazoa > Nematoda > Chromadorea > Rhabditida > Rhabditidae > Caenorhabditis > Caenorhabditis tribulationis. Next base: position 65,127 of record LR544211.1, read on the forward strand.
GCACCACGGAATCCATGATGGTTCGGGAGGCGACTCTTATTGTCAGTTTGTTTTTGATCTACTAACATTTGGTAGATCAGATTCGACTCGAAATTGAAAGGGTTGAATTTTTGATCTACCAAAGTTTTCGCAAAAATTTTGCTCGGTTTTCAGGAGCCCAAATCGGATCCCATCTACCTTCGACAGCTGGCACGGACCGTGTTGGGAATACCGCTGGAACAGACTAAAACTGATTTTAAGAACTGAAATGAAATCTTATTGTCGGCTCAAAAAGTTTGAAAACCATACACACTCAAGGCCTGTTGTGTCTGCACACAACCCAATAGTGGAAAAGACACGCAGCGGCCTCCCCTCTCTTTTCTCATCGAAAACGCGCCTCCTTCATATTCGCTCCCCGTTTTTTGTAAACCACCGGGCGTCGTGGCGGGCACCTGTGAGTCAGCTTCTTGACGGTAGATAAGTGTGGATGGAGTGAAGGGAGGAGTCCTGTGGGTGTTGTCGGCAACGGCGACCGAGCGTCCGTGCCAAGCGCTACGTTCGCCAGGGGCCATCTGTCTGACGACGGGCGGTCCCGGGTGCATAAGGAGTGGTGCACGGCTCAGGGCCGAAAGGCAGCAGGCAAAAGCCACCGCGCGGTGCAGTGGCCGGACAGCGCTTGTGAGTTGTCGCTCGCCCACAGCCTCTCTGATACCTTCAGACCGCTTGTCATTTTTCCAAAAATTTTGGATTTTTTCATCATGCTGATTCCATTTTTGAGCTTGTCAATGCAAAAAGTAGATAAACATTTTTAATTTTCGAAAAGCGATGCTCAGAAACTTCGGGAGGAGAATGTGACTTTGTGAGGAATTTTTCATGTGTCAGACAAAGAGAACTGGATTTGGCAAAAAAAAACTTTTATTCGTTGTTGTTGTTGTTCCAATTTTCACATTTACAAAAACCGAAGTTGTATCGTACTCGATTCAAGCACTGACTGGTCTGTTGTTGGCCAAAGAAGCCGTGGCTGGAACTGGTGCTCCCGGAGCCTCGTTCTTGTTCTTATTGGATCCCCATGCCCAGACAGATGGATAAGCAGCAGCAGTGAGATATGGAGAATAGACGGATGGATAGGCATATGCAGATGGATAATAGGCGGCTGCGTAGGATGGAACGACCACTTGTTGATGCGAGAATCCGATCAGCATCGAGCAGAGGAGCACGGCGGAGAGGCTGGAAAGAAAAGTTAACAGAGGTATTGGTTACTGTAACTCACCACTTGGCGAACATNAGAGGCTGGAAAGAAAAGTTAACAGAGGTATTGGTTACTGTAACTCACCACTTGGCGAACATATTGAATTGAGTGGTGACTTGAATGTGTCTTCCGAGTGAAAGTTTCGCAGTTTTATACTCGTCAAGACAGAACAAAAAACCATGGAGCAGCCAGTCAAGTTTCTATATTCAAGTCTTTTCACAGTTTTTTTGCATGAAAGTACACAAACATTGCGCGTTCATTGCTTGAACATCATAGACTTTTGCCGCAAGGGGCGGGTGCTCGTGGGGTACATGCAAACAAATCAATGATCAACAAGTTAATAGTTGCTAAGGATAGCAATCGGTATAAAAAGACGGAAAATTTACCATTCAAAATCACATTCAAGTCACTGATCGATTCAAAATGTTCGCCAAGTGGTAAGTTACAGTAACCAATCCCTCTCAATCTCTTCAATCTTTCAGCCTCGCCGCCGTGCTCCTCTGCTCGATGCTGATCGGATTCTCGCATCAACAAGTGGTCGTTTCATCCTACGCTGCCGCCTATTATCCATCTGCATATGCCTATCCATCCGTCTATTCTCCATATCTCACTGCTGCTGCTTATCCATCTGTCTGGGCATGGGGATCCAATAAGAACAAGAACGATGCTCCGGGAGCACCAGCTCCAGCCACGGCTTCTTTGGCCAACAACAGACCTGTCAGTGCTTGAAATGATTGACAACGAAGCTATTTTTGTAAATGTGAAAATTTGAAAAACAACAATGAATAAACAAGCTTTCTTGCCAAAAACTGTTTTATGAGCAGTATGAAATTTTAGGGTTTGTCTGACATCCACAAAACCATAAATTGGAAAATCGATGAATCACATGAAAAGAGATGTTCATTATCAGTTCCAGGAAAAATCACTAATCCTAATGCACCTGTCGAAGGAGGAAAAAGGAAACTAATGGATTCTGGAAAGAATAGATCGTCTCATGATGGGTCAGAGATGGCCAGGTTGCGCTAATTGTCATGTGAGAAAGGCGAGTTGGTTCCTTCATTCAGTTGTCTGACAACATCTTCTCCCTCCATCAGCTTTCAGTAATGTCCTCCGGAGCACAGGTCTCCTATCTTCCTCTTCGAGCCATTCTTCGTTACATGGACGTTAACGGGGTTAATTTTTGGAACATACTTGCATTGATAAACGTTTTTTTGACAACTCCAGTAAATGGAGGTTTAGTTCTATGACCATGTAACTCACCTGGTGAATCGATCTGCCGAAAATGATATTGACAGTTCCAATCGAGGGGCTGGTTTCTAAATTAAAATGCACCTTGGCGTCAATTCTGGTGCAGTGGAACATAGACTCACTAACGTTATACATGAGGAAACTGCATCCGGCCACACGATATTTCAGAATCTAGGCCAGTCTCCGAAGCCGCAGTCCTCAACCATAACTTCCCTCGGGTCCCGAGGCTTCGAATCAGTGACCATCGACAACCATGTCTATCGGTTCACCAGCTAGTCGATGTGGTTCCCCGGGAGTAGTTTTGGGAAGGCAGAAAACACACGTGACCGTGTGTTTTCCGCCTTCCCTGCGTAATACGCGACCTACTTATGTGTTACACCACTGATTGGTGT
>LR544212.1:0-18069 GCA_900536305.3 Caenorhabditis sp. 40 LS-2015
GAACTGTGCACATTTCAAATGATACCAACTCTCCAAAAAACAAAACCACCTAAATTTTCTAGTGAAAAGACCAAAAGAGCGGCTCTCTCTGTCTCAACGAAACCCCCAGACGTCACACATTGATTCCTGCGATATATTTCTACTCGAAAAGCAGTTAGTTTTAACAAACAATTCTGTAGTGTTAATCTAGAAACATCCCTCTCGAAATTCGGTGAATAAATTCTGATTTTCAGATGAAATCGGAATGGCGGAAGTGTCCACGCTGCAAGGATCGGTTTCTCAAGCCAGAAGTGATGAACGCCGATCAACACGGAAACACCAAGTACTGGTGGATATGTGAGAATTTCGATGTAAGTTTTAGCCGAATATATATTTTCCAAGTCCTAATTTTTTATACTTTCAGTCCTGCAACTTCCCACTCGACATGCCCGCCAACATTTATCACGTTCGACAGAGTCCCCAGGAGAAGCAGCAGAAAGTCATTCCGCTTCCCAACATCTACGCACTCCCCGAACGATACCACTATCTGTATCCGCTGACTTTCGCCAACTCCCGTGCTCCATCCCGTTGCTCTAGTGTCATGCCCTCGAACCCTGCTAACTCTCGCAACGAGACAACCATAGACTCTTCTACCGATGGGACGATCTCCGAGAAGTCTAGTGGACAGAACAGGCTGAAAGCTCATAGCATAAAGTCTGGAGGGACCATCAATGCTACACCATCCACATCGGCGCAATCTTCAGAGAAAGGGGAGCAGGAGAATAGTGACAATCTTGATGAGGAGGTGGAGGCGGCTGCGACGAAATCGACGACTCGGTGTCGAACAGTGCGGAGGAAACGTTACCATGATTCTAGTCGGTCGTGGGCGGCGCTGATCGAGAAAGTTTCAGCGGATGAGCACGCGGCCAGTTCTATCATTAATATGGAGGTAAGATTGGCTTTATCCAAAACAACACTAAATTCTCATCTCCAGGAGTCCGAACTGTTCCTACGAATGAAGGAGTTCTTCGACGCGAAATACTTCCAACGCAGGCCCATGTCATTCAAGCGTCCTGGAATACGGTTGGACACCCCACGTCCGAGTCCCTATATCTTACCAGATAATCCTTGTAGCGTAATGTATCGTGTGGAGGACGTCGAGAGCTGTCTGCAAGCCATCACCCGAGAGGATTGGCGTAACGCGCGTCGTCGCATTCCGTGCATGACTGTCGCCGAGCAGGAGTCGTTGAGGACGGCGAGTTCCGAGGAGCTGCTGAAGAGTGTTGGCATCGATTTGCAACAGATGAAGAAGGCCGTGGGGGAGAAGGTCGGAAAGGTTATGGTAAGTGTCTACGCATTCATATCGATTCTGTTAGATTTCAGATCATTTTTTCAAACTATTAATCATTCAAAATTGCCGTTTTTTCTCTAATAGACCCACACTCCCTTACCGTCGCTTTTATCACCTATATCTCGGTTTCTGCAACAGTTATGAAAGAGTGGTCAACTAGCAAAGTATTTCTCGTGTTGTCTTCAACATTTTGTTAGTTGACAACTTTTTGATAGCTGTCACAGGAACCGATGAAAGTTTGATCAAAGTAACGGCAAAAAGACGCCTGTCCGTTAGATGAAGTTCCATAACTTAACCCCACTAAAGTTCCAATAATCAACCTCAAAAAGTTGCAGAGAGGATTCAGCTCCGAAAACATAGCTAAGCGGCAAAAAATCGAGGAGGAACGGAAGTTGGAGCAGGCGCAACGTCAGAAACGCGAACAAGACACTATACACCAATCGCTGTCCGCGCGGATTCTCCACAAAAAGATGAAACGAGACGAGGAGGAACGGTCGAGAGCCAGCACGCCCGCCGTCTCGGTGCACGACTTCCAAGCCGCCTCTCCCTACGTTCCAGAACATCCACAAACGTCACAACAGCAGCACGAGGATCCGCAGAACGCTCCGAGTCCCCACACACCCTTCTATCAGTTCCAAGAACCTCCCCAGTCGGTGCACTTCCATTTGGGCGAAGAGGAGCAAGAGCAACAGTGGGGATTCGATTTGGATGGTTTATACGAGAGTATCCACACTCAGAACTATCAGAATCATCAGCCGAACCCACAGGATCCAGTGGAGGCGATACTGTTGGACCAGCAGCAACCAGAGGAGGAGCACCAACCTCTAGACGCGTTGGAGCAGTTGGAGCATCTGGAGCCACTGGAGAATTACGGAGATGAAGCTGAGCATTATGATGGCGATGATAACAATGATGATTTCACGGGTTTCAATCAGGATGCCGACTTTGGAGAAGGAGGAGACGAATCGAATCATGGAAATTTGAATCTCGACCTCAATCCGGACTCGAACTTTGATTTTGTTAATGATAACTTTGGCTTTTGAAAAGTTTATCATTTTTTTGATTTCTTTTTTTTTTCTTTTGTTTTCTCTTGTAATGATAAGACTGGTTAATATCATTTTCCGCTGCCTTATTTTTTTTCTCTTGTTAATGAACATATATATTTAGTAGTCCGCTGAACTTTTCTCCTTCTGGAACTCGAATTGTAGACTTCTCAAGCTCCTTACTTCTCTTGGTCCTTAAAGTCGGAAACTCACCGATCAGAAAGTCATCGAATCGATTGAACTCAGATGGACTACGAAGTGAGCCGGAAAGTATGGGAAGCGCAGATTCCGGTGCAATTCACATTGCAAGCCGGTGGACCGTTGGGAGATCCCCTGCCGTACTACACAATGTTGCCGAGATTCACGTACTTGGCGTTGGCACTTCCGAAAGTGGGTAGAGAGGGAATTTTGGCGCGAAAATTGAGACTTTGAAACTCAAAATTTCGAACAAAATGGTTTCGAAAATCACAGAGAAATGTCGAAATTCGCACTTGAAAATCACAAGTTTCTAGACAAAAAAAGGTTTTTTGGGTTGAAATCCAAGTTCTGGTCCTACAGTTAATACCGTAATCCTGAGAACTCTGCTATTCAAATTCAAATTTTGAAAAAAAATATCCGGAAAATTCGATTCAAAACCTGGATCCAAAGTCACAAAAAAGTGATCTCGAAAATCTCAATTTTGAGCTCGGAATTCAAAATTTTGAACACTCAAAATCCCAACCAATTTTATACCATTTTTGCAGGCCCTCTCCAGCTTCAATCGCCGCGAGAACGGCGGCGAGCTCGTCACATCGGACAAAGTGTATCTCGAGGTGAACGGATCGCCGGTGAAAATGTACATTCCCGTCGGCATCCTCTACGATCAGATGGGCTATCCGGAAGCCGACTCGATCATGGAGATCCACGTCAGAACCAGCCAACCGGCTCCCGTCGACTTTCAGATGGTCACCGTGGACATGATGCAGGCGATGTTCTGTCAGACGGTCAAGGAGGCGGACTATTTGAAGACGAAGGCCGAGGTGACGAACGGGCTGATGAAGGAGGACATGCAGCAGTTGTGGAGGAGCCTCACTGACAGTAAGTGGAGAGGGGGGAGGATTCTAGAGGCTTCTGGGACATACTGAAAAACCATGGTGGAATCTGAGGCTCCGTGAGAGATTCTGTTGGATTCTGAAGGACTGAAAAATTCATTGGGAGTTGTGGAAGCCTCTTGTTCATCCCAGAGGTTTCCGGAGGATTCTGAAGAGTTCTGCGAAATTCTGGAGGATTTCAGAAGATTCTAGAAGACTCTGAAGGATTCCAAAGCGTTCTAGAAGGTTATAGAGGCTTCTAGTGGATTCGAAAGCATTCTGAAGGCTTCTGAAGCATTCTCAAGAATTTTGGAGACTTCTAGAGAATTCGCAAAGATCCTGAAAGTTTCCAAAGCGTTCTCGAGGGTTCTGGAGGCTTCCAGAGTATTTAAAAGGATTCTGAAGCATTCTCGACAAATTCTTGGCCACCATAGAAACATTCAAAGTTTACGACGACCCATTCAAGGTTTTCAAAGGATTTTCAGACACGTTCGACATGTACTGGGGAGTGATCCAAAAGCTCGCGGATCCGGGGAAGGATTTTCTACACGTTCCACTTCGAGTCTATGTCAAAAATCAGCCGTTCAAGCAGGTGAGGTTTGGGGAACGTCGGGGACTAACTTTTGCAATGTTTTGGAGTTTCTCGGTCATCAAAATCTGATGAAAAGCCCTGATGGCCTAACTATCCAATATTGGGGATCCTAGGCCCTTCAGCTCAATAAAGTCTAACATGGTCTAACTTTTTGTTGCCTCAGTTTGTAGGCCAACTTTTAGACTCGAAACGAACCAAAAAATTGGAAAACTTCCCCCTATGAACATTTCTAGGCCACCCAAAAGATTTCGAAATTTCAAGTTTTTTTTTTTCAGGCACTGATCACCCTGAAGCACCCAGACGGCGCGCTCCGAACCATTGGCGAAGCCGTCTCCGAGATCCTCCAACTCTCCCCACCACCCGCGTCTTCTGAAGCCTCGACGCCGACTTCTGAATCCTCGGCCACGTCCTCATCATCATCGTCCGAAACCCGTCGTCTGATCTCACACGGAATCGACATTCCCGCGCACACCCCATTGATTTTCGCGGCGAAAAACGTCGCCTATCCGGACAACTTTGTTCACATTGTTATCGCGTCTCCGTTGAAGAATAACTGATTCCACTTTGACCTATTTATTGACTTTGAAGGGATTCTGGGAGAAGTCTCGAGTTTTGGAGTTTTGAAAATCCGCCAAAAATTTGAACTCGATAATTTTTGATCGACTTTTTGAGGTCAAAAATCTCAGAATCCCACTTTTCCATTCGTTCTCTGTCTAGACTTACTCTTTTGTTTAAATTGTAAAAATTTTGACATTTTTTGAAGAATGTTCTCACCAGCAAGTTTTCGGTGATGGTTGTAAATGTTGTACTATAAATGTTCATGTGAATTTTGTTGTGCTTTCTTCAGTTTCAGAATCATAACTCCTAACAGAATTTTCAAGCCTCGCTTCACAGCGTTCAAAGCTTGAAAGTTCCACCCGCCGCAACCTTTATCACTAGCCTCTCTCTTACGCGAGAGTTGATGCTCCTTTAGCCTAGTGGTTAGCACGATTGTTTTGGGTTCCACTACTCCGGGGTTCGAGTCCACCTGGGTTCAAATCTTTTTTCGCTTCTTCTTTTCAAACTTTCAAACGTTCTCTAAAGGTTTCTGACCTTCTATAGCAAACTTTAACGATAATGTGGACAATTAGTACACACATCTCTCTTTCCCTATTATAATGGTACTTCCACCCGTGGCCTTTTCCGGGGGGGAGAGCGATGACCCTCACTAGGTCTTTCTGTATTTGCACACTTGTACCGTCTGCGTCTCTCTCACTGTCTCATTCACATGCTGTCTCTCTGCGTCTCTTCGCCTCGCACACTATCTCACCTCGGTGACTATACTATCTCCTCACACCCGTGTCTCGGTCCCTCGGTCAGTTTCCCTCGTCCCTCCCTTTTTGTTCGCGCGCGGGAACATGTACAAGCTCAACTCTCTCTCTTGGCCAAATATAGAACGTATAGTTTGTCGAAGACGAGACGAGCGCTTTCTCCTGGCTTCAATCTTACTTGTTTTGGGTGGAGTAGCTTTTAGTTTGGCTCGTTTTTTTTGGGTTTTTGGGCGGGAATTTTGAAATTTTTGAAGCCAAAGAGTTTATGAAGGTTTCTTATCGAGGATTTTTAGGATTGGTAGATCAAATTGAGTCTATTTTTCAATCTGCCAGAGCTGACCAAGCACAGAACAACTTTTGTACAGAAAAGTGAAACTTAAGACTGTTTTTTTTTTGCTACTTTTACTGATGTCTTAGGCTTCTGGATCTGAAATTGAAAAGTTTTTTTTTGTTTCGAACATTTACGATTTCCTCAATCGTCTTTTCCTGTTCATAAAATAAAAAGTGACTCATTCTTCTTCCTCCCTCGTAAGTGCTGTTTTTTTTTGTCTCTCGATTTTTCTAGAATTTCTATGTTTCTCACTTCTCGTCGAAAATTTTTTTTTTCGAACATTGCGAAACTCCGTTGCCGATTATAATTCGGGTTTCATTTCACTTTGAGTTTTGAACAAAATTCCTAGACCAGTTTGCATTGGGGCGTACTTTCTTCAAATGTCCCAAAAAGGGATTATAAAGAAACCTAAACACTTTTTTAGTTGTTTTGAAAATTTTGTATCTAGTTGATTTTTTTTACTGATATTGTCAAGGTTTCCGAGCTGGATCTGAGAGATTTGAAAATTCGGATTTTTGATTAATTTTTAAAAAATCTTTTTGCTGATAACTGGAGCTAAAGACCAACCTAAAGAAGGTCACTATGACAAAAATCTAAAATTTTCATTGGAAAGTTTTTGGATATTATTTTTGCCGGTTTTCGAAAGTTTCAGACTTGAGATTCAGAGTCGTAATAAAGTCTGTTGATCATAGCGGTTTTTTTTTTGGAAGATCTGGTTGCAAATTAAAATAAATTTGCTGATTTTCGCACAGTATTTTTTTCAGTTCTCCTTCTACATTGATTTACCATTTTCTGGATAACCCAATTTTGATAGGCTTCGAATTTTCGATACTTCATTTTTGATTTTTTTTTTCCTTTTCCAAATCTGGGATGTTTGTGAACCATCAACTTTCGTATTATACTCCAAATCTGAATTTCATTCAGTTCTAGCCTAAAATCCGGCTAAAACTCGTCCATCCCGTTTGGTATCTCACCACGAAATGCATCTAGTGTACCATACTTTAAAAGAACACACTCGAATTTCCAAGGAATCCAACCACACCGAACCCATTCTCCCCTTCCAACGAAAGTAGACACATACTAATACCCTCACATTCATTAGAAATTCATAACTTTTCTCCGTTTTGTCTTCTCGAGAACACTCCCCAAACCCACTTCTCCCGTCCCTCCCTCCCTCGAGAGAGAGAGAGAGACAAACCGAGACGGACCCTATGGGAGACATTAAAAACCGATCGGTCCCCCTGTCTGCTTCTCTGCTGGCCTCTTCTCGCAACGAGTACTATCTCGTCGCCATTTTCTTTTCGAATGGCACACTCTCTGCTGCTGGTGGATGGATGGACGGAGAGAGGGAGAGAGGGAGAGATGACGACGACAGCTGCCCTTGGGGTGCCGAAGAATGGGGAGAGAATATCCCTTCTCTCCCTCTGTGATTGTAACGTTTTTACATTTATCTTTTTCTCTTCTTGTTCTCCCCGAGGTTTCTCGCCCCCCGTCCAACTTTTCCACTCAATTTTTACTACTGCATAACTTAACTTTAGATGTTCAGATATGGTGGCTTAGGAAACCAAACCTGGGAACTTATCACTTTCACGAAAATTCTATAGGAGTTGGGTTGACTCTCCAGGTTTTTCGATATTCCCCTCAAAAACCCCAAAAAAAATGTTCCGGTTTTCAAACTTCCACCAGAAACTTGGTACGTGTAACAGATGTTTTCCTAGTTTTCTTTTTTTGGGAACAGTTTTATATTGAACAGCAGGTCCAGTATTGTTTTTGGAATGATGATGACCTGTAATGTTTTACACCAGCTGAGTTATGAACAGATTGAAAAAAAAGTTATGGGCGGAACGAGAAATCTGGAGAAGAAAACTGAAAAATCGGTCCCCAGGGGGTGCTTGGTTGTTTCAAATTTACGACGTGTTGAAAGTTTTTGGGCATTTTTGCATACACTGCGACGCAGAGGTGCAGAGAAAGTCTTGGAACATAAAATTTTGGATTCAACACAAAATTTCAATCCATCAAAAACTCGTCATATAAAGTTTCTGATTGGTTTATATGAATGTCACCTGATATTGTAATTGGTTGTGTTTCATATTTTTTGGGGCTGAAAGAAGAAAAGAAGTTCGAAACTTTGAAAATGAAAAAAACGTATTTTCCCCAATTTTTCTTTCACTTGTCATAACTGACTTGAATACAAATTTCCAAAAAAGTTGTCGACTACAAAAATGAAGCTCTAGAGTTTTTCAATACACTTACAAAATTTCAAATAATTTGGGCTATCTGAAACCATTTTTCAATGCCTCAAAGTTGAGTGTTGATTTGAAACTTCCAAGTTGTATCTTATTTCAAACTGTATCAATTTTCTCGAGAATGTGGAGTCCGCAGCAAAAACAAAATATATTTATCGATTGCAAATTTTTTCAGTTTTCCAATGATGTATGACACATTTTGTAACTCTAAACATTACTCAGGTTATTCCCCAGTTAGTGTAACTTTGCAGCCATCACCTTTGACTGATTTTTTCTCGGTTCTCGTAAGAGTTATAAAAAAGTCGTCAACTAACAAAATGTTTATAACAATATGACAAACGTTTTGTTAGTTGAACACTTTTTCATAGCTATCACAGGAACCCAGGTAAGTTTAGTCAAAGTGACGGGAAACGGGTGCCGGGTTATCAAAAGACATACGTTCATTTCGATTCATCTTGCTATTTTTTCTCCAATTTTTTTCATCATAAAACAATACAATCACAATATGGAGAATTCTCCATGTGCTCCCATCAACAATTCTATGCAAATTTGCAATCTCCTCTATAAAAAGGGACAACCAGACATAAAAAGACACGCGATTCGGTTCGGTTTCAAAACCGAATGCATTCGAAATGTCCACATCCCTAACTATTTCCTCTTTCCCTGCCATTTCCCATCCCAATGGTACATTTCTTCTCTCTGTCTTCTCCCCCGCAGCAGAGCCAACCGAAGGGAGAGCTGGCCAGTCCCTCCGCCCCCACGATCATCTCTCTTGCTCTCTCTCCCTCACTCTCTCTGTCTCTCTCTCTCTCTCACTCTCTCTGTCTCTTTCTCTCTCTCTCTCTCTCTCTGTATCTCAGAGCTCTTCTTTTTCTCCTTCCCCAACGATGCTCCAAGAGCACTGTCAAAAGGAGAAGTGTGTAAAGCGGGTTGTCTCTCTCTCTCGGGGTGCCGTTGATCGGTGGAAGAAGTAGAAGAAGAAGAGCAGGAAAAGAGCATCTGTTGGATGATGATGGCGGCGAAGGCCCCCTTGAGAATGCTGCTCCGGAGAGGAGGAGAGAGCCTTCTGCTCCCTGTCGCTGTTTATCTGTGTTAGATATATATGTGAATGTGTATAGGTTTTGAGGGTCTGTGTTTCAACACCTTTTATCGATTTTTTGAATCGACAAGTTTTTGAGATTTTGAAATGTCGTGGTTATGCTTTGGGTCCATTAGGCTCCGCCCAGTTGTCAATTTCTCTTTTCATGGCCACGCCCCTTTTGAGGTAATGATTGCCAATGATGTCTAGCAGGCTCCGCCCACTTGCTATTGATGACACAATCAGCGTTACTGCGAGATTGATTATGTTGTCAGGGATGCTAGGATTTTTTTGGGTACATTTGACCCCGCCCATTTTTCTTCGGCCTATTATTTTTGGCCTCTTTATAGTCCCGCTTTTTTTCAGACTTTTTCATAGTGTCTTGCAAGCCCCGCTCCTTTTGATGGTTCATGATTCGGTAATGACGAGTTTCAAAACCTGTTTCTAGCTCCGCCCTCAACTAAAGCCCCGCCCACTGTTTCTCTTTTCCTATTCCGCTTAGCCCCGCCCTCTTGAGGCCATAATGATCCATGACATCTAGCAAGCCACGCCCCTTTTTCGATGATTTTTTGAAAGTTATGCACCTTCATTGCTCTTCTTTCACACTGCAGTCTTTGTTTTTTTGGATTTTCAGTTTTTTGAAATTTTGAGATTCAGAACTCTTTTGAAACTCATGGTTTGGGGATTTCAGAGAACTCCGAAAGTCTCCAAATTTCAACATCTTTTTTTCCTATTTTCGAAATTTTCATCTCCATTTTTATATTCATTTTCTGCCTCTTTTTCTAATCTTTAGAAGACTAATTAGCGAGTTTCATTTCCTCCTTGCTCTCTCACAACAACCAACTGAATGAAATGAGTCATCATAAACCGTTTCTCTAGACTCTCTCGATTCTTCACACTATTTCTCTAGTGGTAGTATAGCACAACATGTGTTCATCCTCGGTATAAAGTTGGGTGTAATTTTCTTCGTCGCTCACTATGTTCTTTTTCGAAACTTTTCGCGCGCTTTTTTTGAACTGGTAGATCATTAATTTGATCTACCTAGTGTGTCTTCTCTTGCCTCAAGCCCCATCCCTTTAAATATCGAAAAAATGACTTGCAGATCACAACAATGGGTGTCCTAAGTCTGACGGTCTCGTGTCAGGAGAAGGGCATCAAGAAGATGATGCAGTTCGATCCGTCGACACTCGTCTACGATGCAATCAAATTGATTAGGGAAAAATTCGGAATGACTGACACTAATGGTGAGTGCGTTGATCATGGAGCAAGGTTTCATTCGATAGTTTGAGATTTTCGGCATTTTTTTTCTTATACAGTGCTGGCCAAAATTCTATCCCTTTTGATGATTTTCAATGCAAATCGGTCAACTTTGAGCAGTTGAAAAAGTATGTTCCAATTACTCGATTTTTATCAAACTTAGTGATTGTATTAAGCAACTTTTTATCTACATTTTTGTAGTTGACAACTTTTCCTGAAAATTGCTGTGTAGTGAGTTATAGTCACGCGACATCAGAACTTGGTGCAAACTTTCAACTTTTTAGGAGCAATGAGCGCAACATAACTGACTTGACTGTGAATTTCGGAAAAAGTTGTCAACTACAAAAATGAAGAACTAGAGTTGGTTGATAAATTCACCAAGTTTCATTGAAAGCAAGCTATTGGAATTCAAAAAATTTGAGCTGAAAAATTTGAAGATTTCGCTATTACTCGATTCTTATTTCGAACCAAAAAACTGAAAAAAATTTTCACAGATTTCGAGGTTTTCTGGAAATGTCAGAACAATGTTTTTACCTGAAATTGCATCCGCTATAACTCGACTCAAAAATTAAGCTGGAACTCTGATTTGTTCATCAAATGATTTTAAAACTTTCGAAAACAAAATTTTTTCAATAGGGGCATTTTGAAAATTTCAAATCTTCAAATCACTATAACTCGACAAATTTAGAAAACAATAGTACCCCAAAACCATTCGATGTTCGTTTTCTTTAACTTCCAAATTTTCAACGAGCCAAACACTCCTAAATTTCAAAACTTCAAGGTTCTTGTTACCTGAAGTTTCAAAATACTCAAACTCTAAGGTCTTAAAATGTTCAACTTATAATCTCAACCTCTCCTTTTTTCTCTTCAGCACACGAATACGGTCTATTCCGCATCGGCGACGACCCGACAAAGTCCTCCTGGATGGACAACGGCCGCAGTTTTGAGCACTATCTGGTGCGAAACAAGGACGAGATCGAGTACAAGCGAAAGATCCGTCTGCTCAAAGTGCGAATGCTCGACGGAGCCGTCAAAACGATCAGTGTCGACGAGTCGCAACCGGTATCCCAACTCATGATGACCGTCTGCAACAAGATCGGCATTTCCAACTATGAAGAGTACAGTCTGGTGCGCGACGACATTCTGATGCAGAACGGAGGCGGATCCGGCGGATCCACATGGACGCTTAAACCACACGAGAATCGATCGAAGAGCAGTGATCGAGGGGGCGGAGTCTACGGAACGATGCGAAGAAAGGACGAGGCGAAGATGGAGGAGCTGCGCAAAAAGTTGCACACTGATGAGGAGCTGCCCTGGTTGGACCATCAGAAGACGCTCAGAGAGCAGGCGATTTCAGAGGAAGAGACACTGGTGCTGCGTCGCAAATACTTCTTCTCAGACTCCAACGTGGACTCTCGGGACCCGGTGCAGCTGAATCTTTTGTACGTGCAGTGCCGAGACGGAATCCTCCGCGGACTCCACCCCGTCGAGAAGGAGAAGGCGTTGGAGTTGGGCGCCCTGCAGTCGCACATTCAATACGGCGACTTTCCGCACGATAAGCCAAAGTTCCACTTGGACGGACGAGACGTGTTGCCGAAGGAGTACGCGAAGAATAAGGACAATGAGAAGAAGGTGGTGGCGATGTACAAGGAGTTGTCGGGAACCAGCGAGCTCGATGCCAAGAACAAATATGTGCACTTGTGTAGAGGGTTGAAGACTTATGGAGTCACTTTCTTCGTTGTCAAGGAGAAGGTCACCGGGAAGAATAAGTTGGTGCCGAGATTGTTGGGTGAGTTTTAATCGGGGTTATTGATTAGGCCAGTGAGTCTTACTAGGGAAGGTTGTGAACGGGGATATATGTACCACTTCAGTATGTGATGGGTACCATTGGAAAGAGCAGGTTTTGAAATGAATAATGACGTTTTCAGAAACTGCTGTTGACTTCTAGAAGTCGAGATATATGACCTTCTGAAGTTTGCTTTTTTGACTCGCGCAACAGATTGGGTAGTCTTTGGCCTGCAGAAAGCCAACTTCAGAAAGTCATAACTCAACTTCTAGAAGTCGACAGCAGTTTTTGAAAACGATTTCAAGAATCTGAGCTTCCCAGTTTTCTGGGTTTCGTTTCTCCTAGACCTTGAAAAACTAAGGATTCTTGATTTTTGGTCTTGATTCAAAACTTTGGTGTTCAGAATAGCCTAATCTTGGAGTCATGTCTAGATCTTGATATTTTTCAAAATTTGAGTCAGAAACTGTTTACTTTGAGGACTTGAAACTCGATTCCCTATGACCCGATGTTTCTGAAATTTTATAGGTATATTAATCAACTTTAGACCTTCATTTTTGCAGTTGACAACTTTTTATGAAAACTGAAGACGAGTGAGATAGAGCGCGTTTAGTGACGCCATCTCAAGTTTCGATAGTGAATTCGCTGCTGTGCTTTTTCTCGCCATATCTGACTTGATTGCAATTTTCGGATGAAGTTTTCAACTACAAAAATGGAGGTCTAATGTTGATCATACTAAATTTCAAACAAATCGAGCCACTGAAACCTATTTTGTCAAACTCTCAAAGTTGAGTTTTCATCGACACTAGGCATCTTAGAAATCTAATAAAAACAGGACATTTTGAAATTCCCACAAACCCCGGAGTACTATTTTCTAAATTGCAGGTGTGAACAAAGAATCCGTGATGCGAGTCGACGAGAAGACCAAAGAGATTCTCAAAGAATGGCCACTGGAACAAGTCCGTCGTTGGGTGCCCTCGCCGAAATGCTTCACTTTGGACTTTGGAGACTACCAGGAGGGCTACTACGCCGTGCAAACGCCCGACGGAGAGAAGATTGCTCAGCTTATTCAAGGCTACGTGGACATCATTCTGAAGAAGAAACGCACGCAAGACCATCAGGGAATCGAAGGAGACGAGGGATCCACGATGTTGGAAGACATGGTGGCACCGGCCAAGGCGACACTCGTGGCTCATGGACAGATCGGAAATGGCCAGCATGCTCAAGATGGATTGGTGGCTGTGAGAGGAGTGCTCAGAACGCCGCAAGGTGGTCAGGGATACGGTATCAATGGAGCACAGTATGGAGCCGTTAGTGGAGAGATCACGAGTCAGGAGTTGGCTAGGGTGAGTGGGAGAGAATTGTGGAGTTGGGAGGTTTTAGATTCTGAGATTCTGAGACTTTAGGATTCTTGAGATAATAGGATTCTAGTGGGATTCTAGGATTCTAGGATTCTAGTGGGATTCTAGGATTCTAGGATTCTTGAGATTTCGAGATTAGAAGACTTTAGGCTGTTTAGGATTCTTTCCGATTTCAGAATTCTAAGATTCCAGTGAGGTTCCAAGAGTGGAAAATTCGAAGATTTCAAGATTTTGAGATTTCAAGATTCCAAGATTTCAAGACTTTAGGATTTTGAGGATTCTAGGATTTTGAGGATTCTAGGATTCTGAGGATTTTAGAATTTTGAGGATTCTAGAATTTTGAGGATTCTAGGATTTCAGAAGTCTCCGATTGTTGAATTTTTGGATTCTTAGATTTTGAAGTTCTTAGGTTTCTGAATTCCAGGATTCGAGGATTTAAGGGTTCTAGGGGTTTAGAATTCACATTGTCAAGGGTTCTAGGATTACAAGATCCTCAGATTCAAAGGTTTTTAAAAATTCTGAGATTCCGAAACTCTGAGATTCTAAGACACCGGGATTCTTGCGTTCTAGACTATCTAAGATGCCTAGATTCCAAGAATCTAAGCTTTGTCAATTCTGAGATTCTGGGATTCTAAATTTCTTAGATTCTCAATCACCAAGATTCTGTGGGATTCTTGGTATTGAGAATCTCAAGATGACCAGATTCGAAGGTTTCAAGTTAGACGTCTGAAAATCCGAAACTCTTCTAAAAACTAAGATTTCGAAAATTTTTCTCAAGAACGGTTTCCAGGTGGTGAAAACGAGCTGGGTGTATTCCAAATAATGATAGGTATTTTCTCGATAATTGAAACTTCTTTCGTTCTCAGCTTCTGTCAAGTTCTCTAGTCCCGTCGTTTCTCGAATTCCCCCCTCAAAAAGTTTTGGTTAATTTCTGAGTTCTATCCAAATTGCTAGATTGGTTCAATGTGCGCTCTATTGATACATCAAGTTGTGACCAGTTCGGGAATTCCAGGACGGTCTGACTCCGAGACATAGATCCTGGATTCTTTCAAACTGCAGTACACAAGTTTTCAATAGAGCGCTCTTGTCACAGTCAAGTTTTCCGAACCTCCCTAAACAGTCTAAATTTCCAGGCCCAACGTCTCCGCTACCAAGACATGTACCAGCACCCGCAACGCGCGCTCATCGGAACCATCGAGGCGACGATCCGCGCTGTCGACGAGGCCGAGGAGGAGCTCGAAGCGGAACCACAAATCGACATCCCCCGCTTCAACGACGACATGTCGCAGAACCGATGGATGGAGGAGCAGAAGGCGGTGAACAAGGAGAACGTCAACGAGAGACTGGCGGCGATGGGCGCCGCCACCGCGCAAGTCGTCCAGTGGACCGCCGTCGAGGAGTACGACGATCGCGTCGGATCGGCGATCGCCACCATCGGCTCCAACCTTCCCGATGTGTCGAGAAACGTTCGAGACCTTGGCGCGTTCATGGAGCGCGAGGAGAGAGGAGACCTGGTGCAGGCCACCAAGCTCTTGTGCGGAGCTTTTGGCGACTTTTTGACAGCGGTGAATCCGGAGCAAAACGAGCGACGAAACAAGGTGTTCACGGCGGCGGGTCGTGTTGGAGAGTTCTCGCAGCAGGTCATCAACTCGATGGAGCCACCCACTCAACACCAGCGAGACTTTGACGATCATCTGGTGCAGAGGGCCAAGCATGTGGCCACGTCGACAGCGCAACTCGTTTTGTGGTGAGTGAACAAGGAACACTTTTATAAGACAATAACTTGAGTTATGTTTGGATTTACAGCATGTGTTATACATCATTGGAAAGCTGATTAAATTTGCGATCGAATGATATATTTTGTTTTTACTGGGAAATTTGCGTTCTCGAGAAAATTGAATTCAGAGTACGGCAAAAATTTCATATCAAACCAACTGGGTTTATGAACTTCGAATTCAATTTTGTCGAGAACGCGGAGCCTACAGCAACAACAAAATATATAAATGGATTGCAAATTTTCTCAGCTTTTCAATGATGTATGACACATTCTGTAACTCCAAACATTACTCAAGTTATCCACTAGTTAGATTACTGTGTAGCTTGACTTTGAGATTTCAAGACTTGGGCGTGTTTGCGTACTTGACACTAGATTTCACGAGAAGTTTCAAAAAGTAAACTTTTGCGGACCGAACACCAGATTTTACGACACTTTCAGCTAGAGGACTGAGAATCGGCAAAATATGTTAGAAAGTATTAGATGCTCAGTTTTGATCTCGAAAAAACGTTTTTATCAGTTTTTGTTTTTGCGGACAAAACAACGAATCTTACGACATTTTAAGCTCATTGTCTGAAAATTGGCGGGAATGGCTAGAACAGCATGGAAAGCGGGGTTTTCAGCTAGACGTCTGAAAATGAACGGCTAATGGTTATATAGTGCGAGAAGCTCGATTTTGAACCTAAAATTAAGTTTTGGGCTTGCCTTGTTTTTGCGTACAAGACACCACATCACACGACATTTTCAGCTAGAGGGCTTGAAATGGATGGCTAGAGGTTGGAAGTCATGAAAAGCTCGATTTTGAAACTCAAAATCGAGAGCTACTAACTTCCGAGCCTGTATTAGTCTATGTCTTTTTTTCAACCCCAAAATCCTTTGTCTAGACATTACTTACTTCCAACCCAATAAGTTCCTCAACTTCCCCTAATGTACCGTCCATTTTCAATCCGCATTCTTATCATCCCTCCACCACCACCCCTCTAATTATCCCATCAGTAAGACACACACACATAGGATAAGAAAAAAGGCAAAAGCTTTTTCTCTTTGATAGATCCTGAGGGGGAACCTGTTGTTGCGTAGTTGACGTCTTCTGAAGACCCGGGGAGAAGGAGGAGGACCCCACCCTTCTCTTCCTGCTTACGTTGTGTCATCTGAGGAGACAGAGAGAGAGAGAGAGATAATATCATCAATATATCTCCTCTTTTTGATATACATACAGAGAAGAGATATCCATTCCAAAGTCCTCCTGCTGATCCCTCTGATACACACACATATTCTCCTCTTTTCACTATTTTTGTCCTATTCCCCCTGAGATTCTTCCTAATATGACTCGAGGAATCTGAACTTCTGAACTTCCACAACAAAAAATGAAAACGAGAACACCGCCAACGATCGTGAAAGATGTGCACGTCTTCCACTACTATACGGGGACCACCCCGCGACCCCCGATCTCAAAAACCCCTCAGGGAACACTCCAACGAGGTGCGACACTTCCGCTGAACAAGTGCGGAAGTGTGTCGTGGTCGGGAGGCTCGACGAGCAGCACGACGGCGTCGACGCAGTCGTTGAGCCAACGGAGGCAGTTTAAGGGGTACATATAATTTTCATATAATTTTCATAAAATTTGAGCCATTGTTAGTCAAGTTATGGACAGTGAAAAAACTCCAAGTTTAGATTATTAAATTTTGTCGATTTTCAGACTTTTTACTATCTTGAACTCCGGTTTTTGGAGCTTGTTTTCCAGTTCTGTGTCAAAATGCTCCTTGGAAACTTTGCTTTCGATTCATATAACTTTCATAAATTTTGAGTCATTGGTAGTCGAGTTATGGACACTGAAAAACATCGGAGCTCAGCTTGGACGATTTTAAAACTTCAGACTATCCAAAACTAAGACCTCTGGGACAGGTTTGGGGACTTTTTTTGAGTTTAGTTTTGTGTCAAAATACTCTTTGGAAAATTTGCTTTCGATCCATGTAACTTTCATAAATTTTGAGCCACTCGTAGTCAAGTTATGAACAGTAAAAGAAATTTATGTTCAAATTATTTAAGTTTGTCAATTGTCAAACTTCAAACTATCCCAAACTAAGACCTCTGGGACGGTTTTCGGGGCTCGTTTTTGAGTTTAGTTTTGTGTCAGAATACTCCGTTGAAAATTTGCTTCGATTCATATAACTTTCATAAAATTTGAGCCATTGGTAGTCGAGTTAAAGCCAGTGAAAGAAATCTAGGTTCATATTACGAAAGTTTGTCGATTTTCAGACTTCAAACTATCCCAAACTAAGACCTCTGGGACGGTTTTATAGGTTTGCTTTTGAGTTTAATTTGTGTCAGAATACTCCTCTGAAAATTCGCTTTCGATCTATATAATTTTCATAAAATTTGAGCCATTGTTAGTCAAGTTATGGACAGTGAAAAAACTCCAAGTTTAGATTATTAAATTTTGTCGATTTTCAGACTTTTTACTATCTTGAACTCCGGTTTTTGGAGCTTGTTTTCCAGTTCTGTGTCAAAATGCTCCTTGGAAACTTTGCTTTCGATTCATATAACTTTCATAAATTTTGAGTCATTGGTAGTCGAGTTATGGACANATTTGCTTTCGATCCATATAAGTTTCATAAAATTTGAGCCATTATTAGTCGAGTTATAGACAGTGAAAAATCTTCCTACTTTCTTAACCTCAATTCTCAAAAGCTACTGTAGTTATCAGTTTCGGTAAAGGAAAATCATCTAAAACGCAAAAACTTGTATAAGAAGGGAATCAGAGAATCTAAACTTCTGAGACCAAATCTACTAAGCATCCCTATTTTCAGCGCCAAGACAATCTCCGCCGAGTGCGAAGAGCCGCAAGTCCAGGAACGCGTCATCCAGTCAGCCACCAAATGCGCATTCGCCAC
>LR544216.1:0-91362 GCA_900536305.3 Caenorhabditis sp. 40 LS-2015
GATTAAGAACGAGAGAGGAGGGCACACAAACCACGAGACGTATTATATTCATTCCTATCCGCACAGACGGACACCGAGAGGTCGGTCCATCAGGACCTCTCTTTCCCTCAATAAATGAATGGTGAACCAAAGACTTGTATTTTCCTATATCTAACACAAGGTATTGGCACAATATCTTTGTTGTGTTACAATACCCTTATCTACTCCCTCCAGCCTTGACTCTGGTCAGAATAGCATCATAGTAAAAGTGAAAATGGTCTATGATTAGAGACGGTGAACTGAATAATAACAGTGGAAGGGAATGATGTTGATGCTAACCTGAAAACATCTTGAAATAGGGAACTCAGGTTACGCCTTGAGGATTAGAGAGACGCTAATAAGCTCGGGCTAGACTAGATGAATAGGGACACTTTTTTTCAAAGCTTATTGTTAAAGTGTGAAGATGGATGAATCGGGTTAGTTTGTGTCTGGGATGCTAGAATAGGAATACATTTTTGATCTCAATAGAACTGGAAACTCTGGAAGTTTCCATGACCAGTTTTGAACCCGGCTCTATTACTGAACTTTTCAGAATCTATTGGAATCTTACAGAACTTTAGAAACTTTGTCGAACTCTCTATTATCTGTTGCAACGATTCAAAACTTGTAGCAATAGTTAAAAATTATCCGGGGAACCTTAAAAACTTTCCAGAAAACTACCAAACATGTTAAAGTTTTCAGAACGATTCAGAACCCTTCAGAATACTTAGGAATCTCAGAATCTCTCGAGACGCTGGACGTCGGTGTCGTCACTGATTCAAGGGTTTCAAATTTTTTTCTCAATTTCGACAAAATTCATTAGGAAGACCCTCAGAACTGATGAGTGGTCACTTGGCTCGAAATTTCGAATTTGAAATTTTCGAAGATTTCTGTTCGATTTTCAATTTTCAATTTTCAATGGAATCTTGGCTGTCAGTATTCAGATAGCTTATCGTTGTCTCTTTACTAGATTTTGTGAAAAATTTTGGCGGGACTTCAAATTTCAAGATTCATGAGAATCCTCGAGGCTTCTGAAGGTTTCCTGAGGATTCTCGAGTCTTCTGAGAGATGCTGAAAGATTTTGAAGGCTTCTGATGGTTTCTGAAGGATTCTAAAGGACTCTGAAGGATTCTGAAGAATTCTAAAGGCTTCTGAAGAACTCTGAAAGATTCTCGAGGCTTCTAAAAGCTTCTGAAGGATACTGAAACGTTTTGGAAGACTCTGCTGGATTCTAAAGAATTCATCATTTCGATTTTCTTGGTTTTTTGATTCTCAAATTTTCTGATCTCCGGTATAACTTCTCCTATCAAAAAACACTCAAAAAGCTGTTGTTGCTTCCGGCATGATCAAAATCATAGGATTTAAATGTTCCGAGAAACTTCTAAAACATCGAGAGTGCTCAGAAAACGAGGAAAATGTGCAGAAAGTCATGTATGATCATTCCTTCCTTTTTCAAATCAACACGAGAGGGGGATGAGCCCCGCCACCCCCTATCAAGGAGTGGAGGGGAAAAGATAGGGATTAGATTCGTCTTCCTCCCAACAAAATCGAGAGGCTCTGATAACACTCCTAACGAATCCCAAATGTGTGTGAGAGTCTTTTCGATTTTTCTGATATTCATAATATCATAAATCTTCCTCCCAGAAGACGTGAGGGGGGTCTTCTTTTGCTCCTCAAATCCATTCATGTGTCCCACCTATTATATAGTAGACAAATCTTCTGCTACTCGAAAGATGATGCTGGTTAATGAGATTAACTTTTTTGTTCGTTTCCTTTTTTCTTTTTGGTCTGCAGATGTTTTAATTCCGGGTTCTGAGAGATTCTGAAAGATTTTGAGATTCTGAAGATTCTGAGATTCGAAGAATCTGAGATTCTGAAATCGTGAAGGATTCTAAGATTCAAAACATCCAAAGTTGCGAAACGTCTCAAGCCTTGAATAGTCGCAGTTTTGAAAAGTCATCGTTTCAAGACGATTGGTAGATGTAAGATTCTCAGATTTTCACGTTTGCAGAATCTGAAACTTTTCCGAGATTCTGAAATTCTGAAACTTTGAGGCTTCGAGATTTGAAGATCTGGAGATTCGAAGGGTTTTTAGATTCTGAGATTCTGGAGAACTCAAAGATTCTAAAGGGTTCAGAGACTCCAAGGTTCTTAAGTTCTGAACTTCTGAGATTTGAAGATTCAGAAATTTTGAAAACTTTTGAAATCCGTTGATTCAGACGCTCTCAATTTCGGGGATCATTTAGATCAACGGATTCTTAAGGATTCAGAAGATTCTGAACTTTTAGAAACCGTCTTCTTGTGCTTTTTTTCGTAAAGGGCTCTACGAAATTTCCACTTTCTGGAAACCTGGCTAAATCCAAGTTTTCAAAAAGTTATGAGAATGCTGATATCTTCACTGTGTCAAATGTTACACTTCCATTTCCCTCCCAATAATATCAACGTTTTTGAGAAATTTCAATTTCAAATTCTAAATTTTTTTGGTCTTTTGAAATTTTAATCCCTCTCTCCATCCATACACCAGAGGATCATGCACTTTATATGAATGATTTTTCGAGAATTTAGATTTTCCTAATCCCTCCTTTTTCTTGTCTATTAGAAATCCTCAAAATGTCAGATGAAAAAAAGTTTCGAAATCTAGCAAATTCGCACAAAATTTTGACAAAAAATATTAGGCTCCGCCCCTTAACTGGAGGGCCAATACCTATGAGAGAAGAGTGTAGAAATGAAGGAATGATTCATCACTCGTTCCTCTTTGTCTTCTCTGTTAAAAAAATTTTTTCTTTTTTTTTTCTCTTTTGAACTATCATTTTTAGGGAGGATTAGTGTCAGTTCAAGCTAATCCTTGAATGCCGTTCAAAGTCATTTTTCATTCTTCTTACTTTCTCATATTTTTTGAAGGGGTCCAATTTTCTAGAACAAGAATCTAAAACTTCGATAATAGTCTTGACATCAGTTTTAATGCAACATGTAAATTTAGCTCGGATCCTTTAAAAAAAGGATGACGAATTTCTCAAACATTGCAAACTTGTCTAAAAATCATCCTCACATATGTGTGTATTGCTCTTCCTTCTCCATATGTATGTATTGAATTTCGACACCTTTCTACATAATTTTTTGCTTCCTCAATGTTTTTTGTTCTTCGTCTCATAAACATCTCTCTTTTTGCAAACTAGATGTGTTATCAGGTTTGAATTTTGAAAGAAGGATGACTTTTTGATCTACTGGAAGTTTTGATACCTATTCATGCAAAGTTTTTCAGTTTAAAAAAATTTTTGGAACCCAGAAGTTTCTCGAACTTTCCATAGACAAAAAAGGTAGATCAACGATCTCAAAACTGTTTTGAGTTGCAATGCGAAAAACTCGGCCACAGTGTGTTTTCCTCTTCCATTTTCTATGAGAAATTTCGACAGGTTACATTCCAATGAGTCACACATATTTCTTTTTTCGAGAAGCCCGGAAGTCGAAAATTATGAGGAAGAAGAAAACAACAGGAAGTCTAATTTGTCGATTTTTGAATAAGTTTGGCTGCGATCAAGTTGTTAGAGATGATGATAAATTGTGGGGGAAAAAATAGTCTCGTTTTCGGTGGGTGTGTTCCCTTCCGGTTTTCTGGGATAGGAGCGATTTCAGTGTCAAGAATTTCACGTTCAGTCCGTTTTTGAACGTTAGGGATAGCCGTGCCTGAAGTTCTGGAACATTCTAGAACTTTTTGTAGACAAAATATGGTAGATCAAAGAAAGATTTCGCGGCCGAGACCATTTTCAGACCGTCACACTCTTCAAGCCATTCTATCCCAAGTTTCTCTATCCTCAATTTTTCAAATTCAGTCACACTTTTACCTTCCGCAATTTCAAGTTCTCCTTCAAGGCTCTTATTCTCAATAACCCTCTCATCCTTTTCAGCTCTCACCATTCAGCCCTCAACCTCATCACAGTCACCGGTCTCCGCCATCCGCGGAGACATCCGGGATCGTGTTCGCGACCGCAGTGCCAGCACGGGACGACGGACCATTCGAAGTGATCCACCAACGTATTCATCGATTGCTGTAAGTGTATTAGCAGAGTTTATGGCCAAGAAAACCATAATGACAGGCGAGAACCCTAGCAATCGGTTAGAACCTTATCTGGCCACCTAGAATCTTGCTGGATGGTTTGAAAACCGGGTAGATGGTTCGAAAGCTGCTAGAATGAACAGAGAGTTGGCAGACTGGTCCAGGAGCTTTTAAAATGGTCTAGAAAAGTCATGGAAGTCTAGGAATCTCCTAAAACCACACTGAAAACGCTCCGAGTGTCTTTCAAAGTCAGAATTTCAAATTCCAATTCCACACTATACTGTTCAAAGGTCCTCCTGATCCATTTCCCAATTCGCCTCCTTCGTAGTGTCGATTCCCCTCCGATACAGATCCGGATGATCCATACGTCTTCTGAACCTCCCTCCTCGTAGTCTTTCTGAGCCAACCGACGGAGATAACACCCCTCATTATCCCCTGTTCAGTAGTCTTAGCACCAGAGATCGAGGAGGCCTTCGAAGAAGAATCACTCACGGAAATTGGAAAATTTTCCGCTTCCATTTTCTTCTCTTCCTTACATGCCTGCTTTTGGCGACTACTATTGAAGTTTTGAGATTCTCAGATTTACAAGATTCTGAGGCTCTGAAATTCTGAAACTAACGACATATGCGGAGTGTCGTTGTTTTTTTACTGTGAAGCAGTAGATCAACTTTTTGATATTAGCAAAAAGAATCAAAAGTCTACCCTGCTAATTCAAATCAAAATCATCGAAAGAAAAAGGCGAAAAGTTGAAAAAGAAGATAAGTGCAGTCAAATTGTTCCGGAAACTTCTGGAAGCTAGTGCACTTCTTTTTTTTCTCCCTCATCTCCCAATATCCTCCTAACCGCCTAATCCTCTTCGAAAAAAGCGTGTCTATCTCTCTATCTGTTTCTTTATTGAAAGTTACTAGGGATTCTCTGATGGAACATGTGACATTTTGGATATAATTCTCGGCTCAAAAAGCTCATTTTTCCCAGCAAGTTTTTGAGGTTCTTCTAGCCACAAAAGGTCTCTTTAAACTATCAGAAAATGACCTGAATCTTATAAGAAACACCATGAAAAAAAAAGGCGATTTCCGTCTCTTATCTTCTTCTATACCCCCTTCTAAAAAGTGACCATCAAACTTGTTCTTTGTATGTGTACTCATTGTTAGCTCTCTCTCTCTCTCCCCCCTCCTCTCCCCGCCAACCACGCATGTTTCCCCTCTTTCCTATACGCCCTCCACCTCGCTTCTCTCTCGTGACTGCTTGGCGCAATGGTAGCGCGTTCGACTCCAGATCGAAAGGTTGGGCGTTCGATCCGCTCAGTGGTCAAATGTTTTTTGCTTTTTTTTCTTGGTTTGGTTGGGATAAGAAAACACTTTTTGAGGTCTCTAGAGTGATTTCCAGGTGGAATTTTTGGAATTTAGAAACTTCAATTTCTCAAAACTGTTTCAGGAAGACAACGTCGAGGAGTACAATTCCGACGCGGGTTCCGAGGCGAGTGTGGACCGACGGCCCGAGCACGTCGCCGCCCGATTCGTGCCAACGCAACGGAGCGACGATGGTGGATATCCGAATCATGTGAGTAAAAGGGGGGAGGAAATTGAAAGGGAAGTTACGCAATTTTTTCCATCACTTTTTTTTTTTGGGTGGATTTTGGAACTTTGAACGTTTCCCATATTTTCAATCGTCATATTCTTCCATGACATTATGTACAAATTCTTCCAGCACCATCACGAACAATTCAATCGAACAGTCTCAGCGGTCTCGCTGCCCGTCGGCAAGCAACTAAAGGATATGTCGGATAAGACGCAGTACGAGAGAGCTGTCGAGCAGCTCAACTCGGACCCCAATGTTCATAAGGAGGTACAGTAATCCATCCGGCTACAGTATCTCATAAGCCTACATTTGCTACAGGTAGCCCTCGGTCGTCGCATCGGCTTCTACCGTCTTGGCAAAGAGCTCGGCGCTGGAAACTTCTCGAAAGTCAAACTAGGCGTTCATCAGCTCACAAAAGAGAAGGTTGCTATCAAAATCATGGATAAGGCCAAAATGGATCAGAAGGCGCAGAAACTTTTGCTTCGTGAAATCCAGTCGATGGAAAAGATGAATCATCCGAATATCGTCAAGCTCTTCGAGTGTGTGGAGACTCTGACACGTGTGCATTTGGTGTTGGAGTATGCCAGTGGCGGCGAGCTCTACTCGTTTGTTCATGAGAAGGGCAAGTTGACGGAGGCGGATGCGAAGCCGTTGTTCGCGCAGATTGTATCTGCGGTGGCACATATGGTGAGCTCGTTTGCCAATAACAATGCTCAAAGTTATCCAAACTATTTGAATTTTGAATATAATCTTGCTGACAATTTCATTAAACTTCGCAAAAATTTTTGGGTGATTTTAAAAACGGACTCTCGAGTTATGGAGCTCAGAGTAAAAAGAGCAAGGATTGACATTTTGACTACAACTCGGTTGAAAACAGCCTAATTGTGTTTGAAACTTAGAAAAATGTAAGCAAGTTGTTCTACAGGACTCTAAAATAAGATCAAGATTTTCTCGAAAAAATTTCAAAAAAAATTTCAAAAAAATTTTTTTTTGCAAATTTTTCAAATTTTGTCCCAAATCATAAAACAATCTGAATAGACCGTTTCGTAAACATTTGAGCTCAATAGAACCATTTTCAGTCGAGTTATAGAAAAAAGCCAACTCATACCGTTTCGCTCCGAGCATCAAAACTCGAGAGCCAGTTTTTCAAACAACGCCAAAATTTTTTTGTGTTTTCGAGGTTTTAGAGACATTTTCACAGAAACCAGGCTCAATCGAAACAGTTTTTTCAAAACTTCGAAAAAAAAACTCAAAAAAAATTTCAAAAAAATTTTTTTTTTCAGCACGCTCGAAACCTGGTCCACCGAGACATCAAAGCCGAAAACGTCATGTTCAGTAATCCAACGACCGTCAAACTGGTGGACTTTGGATTCTCATGCTATGTCGAACGAGATCAGCTCCTCGAGACTTTCTGTGGAAGTCCACCGTACGCGGCGCCAGAATTGTTTAGGTACATTATTCCTTTAGCTACAGTAACCCAGTAACCCCAATCACATTTTCAGAGACAAATCCTATTCCGGAGAGCTCGTGGATGTCTGGGCTCTAGGTGTCCTTTTATTCTTCATGCTCGTCGGGGTCACCCCATTCAAGGGAGAGACCGTTGGAGAGATGAAACTGATGATCATGGATGCCAAATTTCAACTCCCCGATTATCTCACCCTGATGGCTGGGGAACTCATCAAAGGAATGCTCCGTCCGGATACCGAGAAACGAGCCGATATCGAGTATGTGAAGAAGAACTTTTGGATGCGAGACTGCCGCTTCACCAAGAGCTATTTGTCGATCAAGGCCAACGTGCAAGTGGAGGATGAGTCTGAGAAGCAGGCGATTAACGATAGGGTGGGTCCAAAAAATTTATAAAAAGAAACTGAAGAGAGTGGGATTCGAACCCACGCCCCCGAAGGGACTGGTGCCTTAAACCAGCGCCTTGGACCGCTCGGCCATCTCTCCGCACGAGGGGAGCAGCAGTGGCGGGCGTATAGAAAAGAGGAGGAAAGAGGGGGGAGACGGCATGGGAGGAGAGAGGGGTGAAGAGTAAACAACACAGCGAGGAGAAAAGAGAGAATTTTTAGAATGAAAATTTTTTTCTTGATTTTCAGGTCTGGAAAATAATGGGCAACTACGGTATCAGTAAGGAAATGCTGGTGGAGGATAACATGGAAAAGGGCCCACGGGACGCTGTGATTGGAACGTATCGGATTGTGCAGTTCCAGGTTCAACAGGAGATTGCTAGGGTTGGTGCTTTTTTTTTTCAAAATTTGGATTACTGTACTCTTTTTCAGACCGCCAAAGAGAAGGACACCCCGCCAGCAAGCTCATCGTCGTTCACCAACGGGTCGCCGAGTGCAAATCAGAATTCGAGAAAGTTGAAGAATCGAAGCAAGACTTGCTCGATTTTGTGAACCTGAGCAACATACAGTAGGGTTACTGTAGGGTTACTGAACTTTTTGAAATATTTTTGAATTTGACTTTTTTTCCCTCGAAAAAACGGGTCATTTTTTGTCTTTTTCAGAATTGTTTTTCTCCTCTAAATTTTATTTATTTATTTTTTTTTGGAATTCCTTGATTTTTATTGTGAGCAACGAATGTGATGAATATAAATTTTGCTTTTTTGGATTTCTGGAGATTTCTGGATTCTGGAGGATTCCGAAGGATTCCTAGGGATTCTGGAGGATTCTGGAGGATTGTGGAAGATACTGAAGGATTTTAGAAGATTCTGAAAAATTCTGGAAGATTCTGAAGGATTCTGGAGGAGTCTGGAG
The DNA here is from genome assembly GCA_900536305.3 of Caenorhabditis sp. 40 LS-2015. NCBI lineage: Eukaryota > Metazoa > Nematoda > Chromadorea > Rhabditida > Rhabditidae > Caenorhabditis > Caenorhabditis tribulationis. The sequence continues at coordinate 8,413 of LR544216.1, forward strand.
AATCCTAAAAGGTTCCAAAGATTTTGGAAGATTCTGAGAGATTTCAGAAGATTCTGAAGGCTTCTGGAGGATCTCTCAAAGATTCTAGAAAGTGTTGAAGGATTCTAAAGCATTCTACAAGATTCTGAAGGATTCTGAAATATTCTGGAAGATTCTAAAAAAGTCTGAAGATTTTTTTTTCAAAAAAATTTATTCAAATTCAAAAATTTCATTCAACAATTCTATTATTTTGCATATGCGATGAAGTTGGAACGGCTTTTCTGGGCTACCTGAAAAAAATTGGGTATTCAAAAAAAATTCTGGAAAAATTGAAGCTCCGCCTACTTTTCTACCTTGAACTGATAACCTTGAACTATAGTGCGGCTGTGAAAAGTAGGCGGAGCTTCGGCTTTGGAAGTTCTCGAAAAAGTTTAAAAACTCACAGAGATCCTCAAAGAATGAGAACCACTATTTCTAGAGGTGTTGACAGAAAGCAATATCCATTCTGTAGTCAAAAGACTTGAACCAGGTTTGGCGAATAATGATCTGGAAAAAGAGTTATGGTGACGACGAATTGGCATGTTTTATATTCACCCGGAACGAGTAATCCTCCATTATGATAGATATAGTGTTGTTTTCGGGCAAATGGATTTTTCTTCTGTCTGGGTAGTCGTACTCTCTATCCATTTTTGCCCAGAAACTGACTTCCTGTAAGATAAGAAACCGGTAATACCAACAAAAAAATGAATCAAATATGTTCACCTTATCCTTTGGTTTGAAAAAAACAAGAAGAGGCACTGAATCTCTCAAACCTTCGACTGGGTGGAAGAATATTTGAAAGCTGGAAAAACTAGTTTTTGAGAATGTGTGAAAAGTTTTAAATGTGTATAACTCAAAAACTAGCCTAGCTGCAAGAAAGTTGTCAATTGCAAAAATGACCAGCGCTAAATTTCACACATTTCTGTTGTTGACAACTTTTCCATAGCTGTTTCGGTTTTTGAGATACTCACCTCTAGACATCTTGACCATCTTGACCATAGAAAATAAATAAAGGTATAATAGTTTCAAAAAAATCAAATAATACAAGGGTTGCGGCTTCTTGAACAGTCGAGGCCGTAAAACGTATAGCGTCCTGGGGACTGGTGGAAAAAAAAAGAATGAGTTGGGCACTAGTTGGCCAGCAGGGAATGAGAGAGCATTACAGATAGGAGGGGTTAGGGAAGGAGAACGAGGGGAGCAGATGAGCAACAACACATTGCTTCTTGGGACAGACAGAGGAGCTGGGGTCGTTTTGGGGCTTTGGATTGATGGGCAAGTGGCAGAAAAAGAAGAGAGAAGAACGAGCTTTCTTTTTTCGGTTTCTCTTTTTCAGTAGAGTAGACGTTGATGGAGAGACGCAGAGAAATGGGAGAACTTCAAATGCGTATAACTTGAAAACTAGGATGGATGCGAAAAAGTAATAAATAACAAAATTTATCAGCGTTAAATTTTACACATTTTTGTTGTTGAGCGTTTTTTGATAACTGTTTCGGTTCTGAAGATATGAGAGCTCAAAGTTGAATATTACGAAGTTCTGAAGTTTCTGAAGATTTTGAAAAAGGCAGGAGGATTTTGAAAAGTTCTGGAGGACATCGAAGGACTCTGAAGAATTTTGGAGGATTTTGAAGAAAATTCGATAATTCTAGGAGATTCTGAAAAGCTTTGAAAGAGATTGAAGTTGTTTTGCAGATTCCTGAACAATTCTGAAAGATTCTAAAGCGTTCTGAAGCATTTTCGAGGACCCTGGTTGGTTCTGAAGGATTCTGAAGGACTCTGAATCAGTCTGGAAGATCCGCAAGGAATCTGACAAACTTTTTGACGATTCTAGAAAAGTTTAATTGACTCTGGGCGGTTTCTAAGGATTCTGGAGGATTCTGGTAGATTCTGATAGATTCGGAGTAATTCGGAATGATTCTGGACGGTTCTGGGAGTTTCTGGAGAACTCTGGAAGGATTTGAAGCATTCTGCAGACTCCTGCTGAAAGACTCTGAAGAACTTTAAAGGGCCCTGGAAGAATTCGAAGGATTCTGAAAGATTCTGAATTTGTCTCGAGGATTCTCGAGAAATCTAACAAATTTTTGACGATTCAACAACATTCATTGGCTCCGAATGATTTTTGACGATTTTAAAAGATTCGGAAGGATTCTGAAGTGTTCTGATGGATTCCGAAGAGTTTTTGAAGATTATAAACGATTTCACAACAAGGGTTCGAACCTGTTCATTCCAATCAAAAATTTCAAACAAAAAATTCCAATGGTTTCTCCACTGTTTGTGCAGTTATGACAGTTCTGCTGGATAGGTTGCGAATCTGAAAAAAAATTTTTTTTTTTTTTTTGCAAAATTTGACGAAAGGGAAGCTCCGTCAAAATTCAGACTAATAATAGTGGAGCTGTCAAAAGTGGGCGGAGCTATTGGTGAAATTTCAAATTTACTCGAAAAAGAAACAAATAACTGAAATTTTCGAAATTCATTTAGATTCATTTAGATCTTCTAGTTTTCTGATTTGATAAAAGTTTAGTTGAAGACTGAAAAGTGGGCGGGGTTCGAAAATTATTGAAATTTCGAAACAAAAAAAACTTACCATCATCATTTTATTTCCTTAGGCAGTTTGAGATTGTATTCTGAAATTTCAGATCTCATTTTTTTTCCATAACTAATTAATTTAACTTACGACTTCTTTGGGAGATTTGAGAGATGAGATCGTAGAGAATACACAGAAGATTACTTTTTTGAAAAAAAAAATTTCGGAAAAAATCAAGAAGAAAAAGGGCGACACTTACACATAGCGTCGAGGGGAAGAGGGAATGAGGATGAAACCTGATGGAAGTGATGGGAGGAGAGAGAAGAGGGTGCAGAGAAAAAGAGATGAAAAAGTGGGAGGAGATCCGAGATTTCTCTATCTTCTTTGTGCTCCGTGTTGTGATAATTTACTCGAAGAGAGAATCTGAAGGGGGGAGAAGAGAAGCGGAGGATGATGGGAGATTTGGGGGAAAAACTGAAGAAGATTCTAGAGAAATCGAATAGGTTTTGGTGGATTCCGAAGGATTCTGGAGGACTGTGGAGCATTTCGTGGTATTCTGGAAGATTTTAGAAGATTCTGGAAGATACAGGAGCATTTTAGTCAAAGATTCTTTATGGTACAGGATAATCCTACTCAATTCTGAGAGATTCTGAAGAGTTGTGGAGGATTCTGGAGGATTTTAAACGATCGTGGATGATTCGAGGAGATCTCCAGAGATATTGAAGGATTCGAAAAGGTTCTGAAGGAGTTTGGAGGCTTCTGAAAGCATTCTAGAGAACTTTGGAGGATTCTGAATAACCCTGAAGCCTTTTTGAGGATTTTTTCAATCTCAAAAAGACATTGGAGGATTCTGAAGGAGAAAATATTGAACAGAAAAGTTCTTGTATAGAATTTTGAATGTTTGTAAGGTTAAAATGGTTTATTGAGAGTTTGAAATCGAAAAAATACAAAAAGAACAATTTTCAACAAAATATATTATTTCCTTTTCTCCGCCTGGATCTTTGTCCACGATTGGCCAAGATTCCCATCTCCCATCGTCGGTGACCTGTATGCTGGCGATCTGGAATAGACCTGATTGGGATTTGTTTTGAATAAGGGATAACTCACATGGTACAGGTCGCCCGTGTGTCTTCAGCATCCCATTTGATACAGCAATGCTCCAATAAAGGTGCGCTCAAAGTTCATGTGAACCGTTGTTGTGGTCTGAAAAGATTTTGTTTTGAAAAAAAAACAACTTGAAATTCAAAACTTACAGCATGCGTCGATGAGGTCTCTTGACTGGTGGCACTTGGAAGGATGTTGACCATCCTGAATTTATTTTTTTTTTTTGGATTTTGGATTTTGAAATTCAAAAACTTACCACAAAAAGTTCTCGGTGCACCGGTCATAATATACAGAAAGTCTCAAAAAAATCAAATCAATACCAAGAAGATTCGGCTTCTAAACAGACGAGGCCGTGAGACGTCTTCACATTACGTGTTGGGGGGGACAAATGAGAGGGCTGGATGGCCACCAGACGGGCCGGGGAATTAGAAAGAGAGCATTACATATAGGAGGGGTTAGACGGAGAAATCTAGGAAAGCAGGTGGACAACAACAAAATCATGTGGCAGACATCTAAGAGAAGAATCGGGGTCATTCGGGAATTAGGATGATGTCTGTCGTTAGTCAGGAAGAAAAATGAGAAAAGAAAGTAGTGCCGGGAGAAATAAGAGATGTGGAAGCCATGATCAACTTTGAGCCGTTGAAAAAGCAGGTTCCAATCAATCGATTTTCATAAAACTTGGTGAATGTATGAAGCAACGCGTGATCTACATTTTTGTAGTAAACTACTTTTTACGAAAATTGCTGTGAAGTGAGTTATAGTCAGGCGACATAAAAACTTGAACTTTTTCCAATCAATATTCTTCAACGCGACAAAACTCACTTCACAGCAATTTTCATAAAAAGTTGTCAACTACAAAAATGAAGATCTAGAGTTTTTGATACACTTTTCAAGTTTTTAGAAATCGAGTGATTGGAACATACTTTTTCAACTGCTCAAAGTTAGCCATTTTCCACTGAAAATAGTCCAATAGGAATATAATTATAGCGAGCACTGTAATCTTGTATATGTATCGGACAATTTCATTTGACAATTCCGACGAATCATTTTCTAGATACCCAGACACCCTAGCATAGGGCTAAGAAAGAAAGTCCATGGTAAAACAACCTTGATTTCTTCGTAGTCAGTGTTACACGAGTTCCGATTCTTGACTTCCACTTCAACTTTACATTCGCACAGTTGTCAGTTTGAATTGGTATTCGGATCCATATTCAGGTTTCAATTGATAAGTTCCTAGAGATGGATAATTGAGTTCGGATGTCCAGGTTGGACATAATTCAGAATACAAGTTTTGACTTTATTACTTGTTTAATACGATAGACATTAAAACGGAAATACAACTGGGGCGATATGAGGTGATAGAGTAAAAGTGCGGAATCGAAGAATACCTGTGAAAATGAAGGGCAAAGGAAAAGTGATAGAATAACATTCACAGGACTAGACACATTATAAAAAGAAGGAGAGGAGACCGTGCGGATTTGAAAGCTACGAAACCGGGCAGAGGGAAAAAGAAGACCGAAAACTCGGGGGTGGAGAGGAGATATTCCGGGGTAACAATAGAAAGGGGATGGAAGCTCATGATGGGAATACAATGGAAATGAAAATTATTCCATGAGAAATACTGGGGACAATGGTCCCCCCACATTTCCATTCGGTCCACAATCCGGCGTCGGATTCAGCGCCTCGAACTCATCCATAACAAACTTTTGCTGAATAGGGGAGATATCCGATTGTTCTGATCCTGCATATCCTCGCGACCAAGATCTCAATTCGTGTCCTTCATCCATCGCGATATTCTCGATGCTTCGAAGAGGAGTCCTGTGACTCGACGCATTCTTGCTCTTCAAATCCATCTTCTGGAACTTGGCCTCCAGGTTTTCAGAACTGTAATCCGAGTGTTGAACGATTTGGGACTCCTTCTCTGAAATAATGAATAATAGGTTTGAAAAATTAGACTTTTCAACTTACCGTGAGACTTTTCTTGAACTGTCCACCAGTCGCTTTTTGGAGTGTATGCAGTCGCGAATGGTACCTGAACACCCAACTCTGCATAGAGACCCAGAGGGTCTCCATACGGAGTTGGCATCAAACCACCGTGCTTTCTTCCGAAGTTACCTTTCTTGTTACCTGAAAATGAGCAAAATTATTGGTGGTTTTGGTATAGAAAGCGTGGGAGCTAGAGTCAAAGTCAAAGCTAAATATTACCTTTGGAGTTTGATTTATCCTTCTCGCAACCTCGACTTTTCAATCCGTTTCTTTGACTCCCTTCTTTTCGATCTTTGAGTGCCAGAATTTTCCTACTTTTTTCATTTTTTGATGCGATTTCTGGAGTCATTTTTTTGTTTCTTTAGGAAGTCACTGTTGTGCGAAATTGAAATTCTGAAAAAAGTGCAAATTACAATAAGAAGACAAGATGCATTCAGTCGAAATTCAGATAATGAGCAGATGAGATAATAATGGAGCGAATGTTCTGAAAATGCGCGAGTCATGGCCTAGGATCCGACAGAGAACACATAGAATTCCACAACCTCTAACAATTGAAAAGTCCCCCATGGAAACAATTTTGCCTCTGCGTCGGATTCTAGGCCATGACAAATCGATTTCAGCCGATGACTGTCGGATCTTTGAAATAACAAAAAGTTGCTCTGGAAAGTGAGAATGGCATAACTTTTCCAAAAACGGTTCTAGGATTCTAGGAGAAATTCCAAACGGCCCATTCCGCCCACCCCTGATACCAATGGAGCGTATGTTCTGAAACTCCGCGAATCATGGCCTAGGATCCGACAGACAAAACACAGCGTCCCAAAACTCGGTCACCACTAACAATTGAAAAGCCCCCCATGGAAACGATATTGCCCCTGTGTCGGATTCTAGGCCATGAGAAATCGATTTCAGGCGATGACTGTCGGATCCTAGAAAATAGCCAAAAGTTGCACTGGGAAATGTGGGTGGCCTAACTTTTTCAAAACGGATTCTAGGCTACAACAAAAGTCTATTTCAATTTTGGTATTTATGTGCAAAAGCTACGATACTACGACTAAGGGATTCATCTACTATTCAACATGCAAATTGGAAAGGTAAAAAAGTGTGGGGGCAACAGAGGAGACAAGGAGGGAGAGGAAAACCGATAAAACGAGAACACCAAACAGGACCTATTGAGCAAATGAATGGCATCGCTCATCATAAACGATCGCCCCGCCTCTTCCCTTTGCAGCAAGTTCGCTCCATCGGTGACCCCCATATTACACCTCTTTGTGTGTGTGGTAACAAGGTAACAAGGTCACGTCCTTCAAGGTCATTTTCTTGACGGAAGATCGATATCTTTTCACTGATTCATGAGGTCAATTTTTTGTCTTATAGTCAGATGGAAAAGTGTTGTGCACAGTTTCAGATGGTCTCACCTGTCACGGTGCCAAAGTTCATTTTGGCGAAAATGTTATTTTGCCATGACTCAACTTGAAGAAAATACCAAATCAAAACATGGCATGGTGCCAAAAACGGGAAGCTTGAAAAGTGCAAAAGTAAAAATGAGTTTACAATGGCTATTTGGTGAGTGACTAGCGACGCTGCGCATCGCTGGACACGGCTGCGCCGTGTTATTGTTTGTAAACTGTCAGCTTGAGTTCAGAGAGGTTCAAATAAGATTTCAACAGAATCTCAAAACATGAACTCATCGTTCTTGACTTCGTTAAACCAGTCATGAGAATAAGCAAGTTTCTATCTGGTGTATCCAAAACTCGTAGATATGCTCAGCGCACTGCCCACAGGTGAATCGCGACTTGTCTGTATCTTTTCTTTACTAATAACATTTGAAAACTTCCGTATGTTTGTCTGTGTGTGCCACTCTGTAACTCAACTCCTACTGAACCGATTTTCATGAATCTTGGACCAGAAGATAGGGAATAGGGTCACGTTGATGCCCGTGTGTTCAGGTTTTTTATATCTTGATAATGGACAAAGTTACAGCTGTTCTCCCAGTTTTCCAGTACTATTTTTGGGAAATTTCGGAACGTCAAATGTGTAGCGCACCTTTTATCATACTCAAAATAAACCGATTTTTTTGAAATTTTGCCAGATTATTTCGAGAATATCTGGGAATGATGCCCGTATGCTTAGAATTTTTATATCTCAAAAATTGATTAAGTTACAGCTTATTCATCAAGTGATATGTCCACTTGGATGTAGCCAGCTGTAACTCATCTCTTTCTAGACCGATTTTTTTGGTTTTAACACGAAAAGATAGGAAATTTGTTGGAGTTAATGCTTATATGTATGAATTTTGAACAAGTTAAAAATTGAGAAAGCTATAACTATTTTCCTTTTTTCGGTTTTAACTCTACCAATTTCGAAATCATAAATGTGTAGCGCACCCTTTCGCATACACAAAATAAACCGATTTTTTTGAAATTTTGCCAGTTTGATTCTGAAAATTTGGGAATAATGCCCGTATGCTTAGTTTTTTTATATCTCAAAAATTTCTTTACTAATAACATTTGAAAACTTCCGTATGTTTGTCTGTGTGTGTCACTCTGGAACTCAGTTCCTACTGAACCGATTTTTATGAATTCTGCACCAGAAGACTGGAAATGGGGTCACGTTGATGCCCGTGTATTTAGATTTCTGATATCTTATAAAGGCTCCAAATCTTAGTTGGGAGGGCCGAAGGCCCTGGGAAAGGAGCCGCAGGCTCCAGAACGGGGACTCAAGCGAAGGCCAGGAGGTGGAGCCCCGCGTAAGCGGGGCGTAAACCGACTGGTAGGTAGAATATTGTTTGCGCACTTGTAGAATACGTACTCGGGATCGGGTCTAAAATTGACAGTATATTGTCAATTCGCGAAGAGTTAGCTGTAAACCACCTATTGCGAAGCCTATTTTCTACCAATCGCGATTATTTATTGTACTCGTTCCCCTGGCAAAAAGACGCTTTAGTATCACTATTTATTAAAATAAAAGCTAAAATATTACATAAAATATACAATTAGAATCCTTCGATTTGATTCCCGTACGTTGGACAATGAAATAAATCAAAACGAAGAAAATGACAGAGTTCGGAAAAAAAAACTGATAGAGTTCAGAAAAATAGTTCGCCGATTATGCCATTATTGGTCTGTAAAAGGTAAATCGCGAAGAGTTCGCGATTGATCAGTCACTGGTTCAGATTTTCGCGATTGGTAGAATATCGGTGGAAAATAGCCTCTAATCTGTGAACTATAAGTCGCATTTCACCTGTGCCACTGTGCCACACCGGTAACGTGCAGCAGTGTGGCGGGAGGTTTTGACGTATGAGTCTTCGACGCTTCCTCTCGCCGCCCCCTTTCTTCCTCTCTGGAGTGCGAGTTAGAAGAAATTAGGCAAAATCACAGGATGGACCAGACATAAGTCATAAGTTGGCTGAGACTCAAGTCAATCTCACCAAACTTGCTATTCCATTAGAAGACTATCTCAGAAAACACATATCCAAAATTCAATCATCCTGATTGAAAATTGTCTCAATACAGACCGTTAGAACGGATTTCCAAGCCAAAAAACTTTATATCGCTCACCTTGAAAAATTTTTCCACTAATTGTTGTACAATTTTTACATAGCTCACAGCAAATTTTCATTTTACGTCCATTTTTAACGGAATATCCGCACAACTCCCAAAACGAAGCAAGTTATGGACGAAAATCCAAAAAAATTGAGCCAAAATTTTTTTCTGAATTTCGATAAAATATTATCATGAATCGATAGAGCATAAAAAGTTTAAAGGGAATTCCGAATTTCAAGTCGATTGATCTACTGGTTCTCTCAAACGAAGAGGTGAAAGAAAATTTTCGAATTTCGGATGCCCCGTGCTTTCCGGCTCACCACGGAGCCCACATTGCTTCAATTAGTTTGAAATTCAACAGACAAAATTGGCCCATTATCACCAAAGAGGAGAAAAAAAAATTTCTTTAGAAGCTTTATTTTGAGCCAAGTTATTAACGTTCAAAGTTGTGACAGGTTTTTTCGACACATTTTTTCGACATTAGGCTCCGCCCAAAAAATGCCTCCCCTCTGCGTTCCGCATTTAATAAGAGAGAGAGCGGAATGCATATAGATCAAAATCGATTTTAAGGGACATGAGAGATCGTACAGAAGAAAAACTGGGCTGGGAATGGTTCACTGGAGGAGATCATCACAAACTCAAAATGGGCGGGGCAAGATTCTGGGGTTAATGAGTATCTATAACAGAATTGCAAGACAGGGGTCATTGAGTATCTAGAGTTCTATCCACAACTCTTGCTCTTGGCGATCTTCATGCATTGAGCCATCAGGGGAGCGTACTTCTTGATGGTCTTCTTGGAGGTCTTGAAAGTCGGCGATGTGATTCTTTCGATTGGAGAGTGGACCTTCTCGGTTGGAGACTTTACAGTTGGAGACTTTGGTTTTGGGCACTTCTTGGAGGGTTTTGCCATTGGCAGCATGTTGATCATGATCTGGAACGATGAGGAGGGTTGGAGGTAATCGGAATTTGAGAATCCTCGATCTTAGGATCCATAAGAACTTGGGATTCTTGAAGTCCTGGAGTTTTAAGGATCCTGAGATCCTAGGGAACCCAGGATCTGGATGGAGCTAAGATCATCCGAACTCCAGCAATCATAAGAAAAGGGTCCAGTGGGTTTCAGAATCCTATAAGGATAGCAAAGTCTGCAAGATTCTTGAGATCCTAGAGAAGGAGAACCACAAGATTCCAGAAACTATGAGAACCTATAAAATCTCATAATCTCAAATAGTCAGAATTCTGGAAATTACGACTCTCCGGTATGCTAACAGTCATATCTCGATGCTTATTTGAACTCCCTAGGATCCTCAGATCTTTTTGATCATAAGATCTGCAGGGTCCTAAGGTCCTGCGGACTAGAAAATCCTAAGGGTCTAGACATCCCCAGGACCCCAAAATCTACATTTAGAATCTTAGAAATCCCTCTCGAACCCACCGTCCGGTTTTTCATCGCCTCCTTGTCACGGAGCCGATCGCGAATCTCCAACACTTTCTCCTCCTCTCCGGGCTTCCATTTCGGCTTCACTTCTCCCTCTCTCATCATTCCAGTAGTCGCGCTCTTTCTCTCTGTAAGATAATCCTTATTATCAGTTTCAAAACACGTATTTGTTTTCTTTCTGCAACTGCAGACGTAAGTGGAGGGATAAGAATACATGCGGGAAAACGGGGTGGGATTAGAAGAAAGTTCAAGAAAATCGTGAGATCTTCTCTTCTTTCTTCTGGAGGAGGGGGATTACTTCTGATGTATTCTTACTCAAAAAGAGCACACTTTTATAGAACCAAAAGTGGGCGGAGCTTGGGGTCTAGAGAAGAGGGGCGGAGCCTCCCACGCTATACACATGGATGACTTTTTGGTCGAAGAATCAGAGATTAGAGGTTTTGGTCACAAGGGGCATCATGGGTCCAAAGTATAGCGGGATTTTAGGATTTTAGGGAGATTTTGAGATCAGTGTTGCGGAAAGTTATCGATCTTACATAAAGTCACCTGCTAGTAGTGGTGACCTGGCACCCTCAAATAGAAGAATCTCGATGAAAATGTTTGTGGAAAATGGAAAAAATAATTAGGAAACAAAGACAGGTGGAATTTGGGGAGTGTCGGAGATTTGGCAGGGAGAGTTTTTGGGATTCAGAAGGCCAAGAATCTGGGTAAGAATTATCAAGATTTGGGAGCTTTTGAAGTTCTCGAAGTTTCTGAAGATCGAGAATCTTGGAGGATTCAGAAAATCAAAAATCGAGCAGATTCGAGAGTTCCAAATTTCGGCTTCAAATGTTTTCCTCTATGCTAAGTTTTCCCTGACTTTCCGGAGTAAAAACTCATTCTCATACACGAGAATAACCACTACTCATTTTTGAGCCAACACATAAGAGCACAAAAACCAAAGAAAAAGGAAAAACTGGGAGCAAAATTTAATCAAAACTAATGCTCCCTTTTTCTTATATCCTCTTGGTTCTCATGAAATATGAAAAAGTATATATTTCTTTGATTTCAAATTCTGAATTTGAATTCTGAATTCTGGAGGCAAACTTTTTCAATCTGAAAAGTATGACCTGAAAGTTTCGACTTTTGAAAAATTCAATTTCCCGCCGGAAATTTGATTTTTTTTTTCTTCTCATTCGGATTCCAATGACGACAATGGGATTATTCGGAAACTCGTGATTCTCTTTTTCCCTTTCAAATTCTATTCTCAGATGAAGTATACTATCACATGTGATAAGAGCAAGAGGCTCTTTTTTAATCCGGATTTAAGCTCCGCCCACTTTTCTAGAAGAGGCTCGTGTGATAGTGTATAGGTGAAACAGCTTGGTTTTTTGTTTCAAAATTATGGGTGACTGAATAACCGGAAAAAAGGTTGTTTTTGATGTTCCCCAATTTCTCGCATCACAAGGTTTTGATTTTGAGGGTTGGGAAAACAAGGGAGAGAAAAAGTGATGTGAGCCGATGACATTCTGAGAGGGGAGAGGTGAAGAATAGGGGGGAAACATTTGGGATTTAGATTGGAAAATTTTGAGGAATTGGGAATGAGAAGGAGGAGGACTACTGGAGGATGATGGATTGGGCTCTAGAAAATTTTGAATTTTGGGATGAGTGAAACTGTGGAGGGTTTGAAAACGTCACATAATTGTTCTATGAAGACTGAAGTTCGATCTATACATAAAAATCCGAATCTCAAAATCTCAGAATCTCAAAACAATTTAATCAATTTTTTCGGCCATAAGATCTCAAGAAAACTCGAAAAACTCAATTTTCCTAACCAAATTTTCTATGTTAGGAAAGCGAAAACGACTAGTTTTTCAGGGAGATTAGAGCTCGAAAGTTTCCCAACTTTTGGCGGGAAATTCGAATCACATATTTAGTCTCAAAAAGTACATGTATATGTACTTTTCGCTTCAAGAGACACATCAAAAAATTTCATGTTTCTCGGAAGGAAAATGGCTATGATATTAAAAGTGCACTTTTGGAGAAGTCAATGTCTGAAAATTTTCGTGACTTTCAAAAAGTTTCGGAGAGGAAAAGCCATAAGATTCAGAAGCACGAGTTGGATTCTTGCACTTCGGGGGCTCATCACATTTTGAAAATCGCTCATCTGAGAAATAATGGAGCGAACATATTTGCAAATTTCTAATTCTCAGAAGATGTGGACGTCACCTGAACGTTGTCTTGAAAAAACCAAAAAATTTCAAGAAAAATTTCAATGGATGTGTTTTTTGTACCTTCATTTTTTGGTTGCTTTCACTATTTTCCTTTCGGTAGCAGTCTACAACGATTGCTGACGTCTTCTGAATTCAGGATACAGAATCCAAAACTCGAAAGGAGACAGAAAACAAGAAAAAGCAAATTTGCGGTTGAATGCAAAGAAAGTAAACGATGCTGGGTCGATTTGCCATTTTTCGGGGTTTCCACTGATGGCTCAATGCATGAAGATCGCCAAGAGCAAGAGTTGTGGATAGAACTATGAATACTCAATGATGCCTGCCTTGCAATTCTATTATTGATACTCATTATCCCCCATCATCTTGCCCCGCTTACTTGAAATTTGTGATGATCTCCAACAGTGAACTACTGTACCTCAAAAAGTACGCAAACACCGATGGAGAGATTTCGAGCTGAAATTTCAAGGATGGGGTAATAATAGGGCGAGGAACACGAATTTGAAGTCAGATTACGGAAAAAAAAATGCATCAGAAATCAGAGAATGTCTTTTTGATCTTCGACGGCAAACTAGGATTATCTTTAACATTTATTCCTAGCTCATCCGAATTCATTCCAAAACCGGCTAAGCTCTTTGCAGAAGCCCTCAGTGTGTTTTCTCACTTGGCTTATCATAGTGACGCAGTTGAAAAAGTCATCATGTTTTTCATGTTTCAGACATGGCACCCAAATAATATTCGAAACTTTCAAATAGAAACAAAAATGTGGAGATTAGTCATGAGGAAAAGGGGAGTGTGAGATAAACAAGGTGAAAATTCGGAATTTTTGAGAAAAGGAGAGAAAGAGAGCTGAGAATAATAAACAAGAAGAATATTCCAGGCAGAAAGCCAAAATTATTTGAGAAAAAGGTCGTGGAATTTGAAAATGTGAGAAATGTTTTTTGAAATTTATGAAGTTTTCAAAATCCATCCAACTCGTTTCGGGATACCCCTAGTGCTGGAAAGGTGTAAAGAAATCTAAAATGTCCATCGAAAATGAAAAAAAAACGTTGCTCAGAATAGTATGAGCAATAACTGAAACTTAGATTTACGACTTTTTTTCCTCGCTGTTTTCCGGGCACATTTGCATGTCAAACTAGGTACGTCATTGCGAATCAAATTCAGTCCTGGTTCAGAATCCGTAAGCTCGCCCATAGGTAAAAAGGGGCGGAGCTTACTTACTAGACTTTCTAGGTTAGGACAAGGCTGACCTCAAGAGTTAATGTGATTCGAGTTGACAGGAATGACGAATTTTCTATGGAAAAAAAATCTGAATTTTTTGGAATTTCAAAATGGAAAACCTAACGAAGTGGAAATATTTGAACCCCTATAACTTTTTCTCGATTTTCAAGATTTAAAAAACGGTGATTTTTCAGTCACATTACTAATGAGTACGTCTAGAAGTTGTCATGAAATTTTCAGGGAGAAAAAATGAAAGAAATTCTAGACTATCAAGGGACTGTCTGGGACTAGGATTATTGAAAACAATAAAAATGTTTTTCGATTGAGATTTTGAGGACAAAAAATGTACGAGATTGGATTGGGAATACAATTCAAGACGGTTTTTGATAAAAAGACCTGAAAAATTTTTTGGAGGGAAATTTGAAAATATCAGAAATTTTCGATCAAACTTTTTCTATTGCTCATCTGAAGTTCTCGAGACTTCCGATTGAAATTTCCTATTTGGAAATCTGATTTTAGGGGTGTTCTAATACGTAGTAAGATTCTGAGATTCTGAGATTCAGAAGATTGCTCTATGGACTAACGTTCGGATTTTGAAGTTTTCTAGGCTATGACTACTTGAGAATCCTTTTAGATTCCGAATTTCAGATTCCTCACATCTGAAGACGTCATCTCAGATTCTAAACTGCGAATTCCAAAAAGTTCACTTCCGCTTTTGGAATCCTTCGAATTTCATCCACTCTATAAAAATTTTTGCATTTTTCATCCCGAAATTTGTCATCTGATTCCTCCTATGAGTGTCACGTCTTCTAAAATTCATATTCAGAATCTCTCCAGACTCTTGAATACTCAGAAGAAATGGACTCTTTGGATGCTCGCGAACGAATTATAAGAAAAGAGAAGGGAACTTCAAAAAGGAAAAAGGATTGCTCATAAAGCTGAGCAACTGCTGACTTCCTCTCCGTAATTTTGCTCGTTTTTCTTTCCGTTTTTTCATTTTCAATAATAACAAAAATGAGAAATTTTCATGGGATGAATATAATGAGTGTCTAATAATTGAAAAACCGAGGTGAATTTCAAAGAAAAAGAGCACAAAGATAGTGAGACGGAGTAGAAAAAAAAAGTAGCTCCAATTCGAAATTAGAAACAATTGAGGGAAATTCAATTTTCGTACACGGAAAAAAGAAGGTTGAGAGAGGCTTGAGGAAGGAACCCTAGGGAGGAAATTTGAACTCTTTCGAAAAAGAGCAAGATTGATGCTCTTTGGAGCATGGAAGGAGTAGGAAATAATAAGACCCTTCCCGATAATTCCAGGGCTTAGAATTTATACATTTGTACTTTGGTCTCCGACGGACTCTCCGTTTTGAAGGGCCATGGAGGGCCTCGGTCCCGTTTTTTTTCTGGTCCCAATGGACTGAGTTTTTTTTTCGTTTCAATGTTCTTTTGGGAAAGAAGAACAAGGAGAGCAAACTTCTGGAGATTTTCAAAGTTTTGAACAGGGTAAAAAGGAATGTAGATGAGAGATCTTGTAGCTGGAAATGCATATTGAAAACCTGAATTCTCGAAATTTCAGAATCCATCAAGAGACCAAGATCGCAGGATTTCAATAATCGTCAGCACCTCTTTCATTCCCTGAAATTTTGTGAATTCAGATTCAGATTCAAATTTGGAAGACGTGATTTCTAGAAGAACAGACATCTGTTCGAGATCTCGGAATCCGGATAGACAAAAATCTCTCGTTCGAGAATCATGTAAATATCGTTTCGAATGCCGCCAAATTAAAATGCCGTCAATTATTAAAAGTTTTCCATTCTAAAAATCCTAAATTCTATTTCAAATTGTACAATACTTATGTCCGCCCCATGCTCGAATACGGATGCGAAGCGATTCCGCTCAACTCCGTCTCCCTCTCCGACAAACTCGAATCCCCCCTCCGATTCTTCTCCCGCAAAGTATTCCAACGCTGTAATATGTCTTTCTCCTCATACTCTGACCGACTCACCCAATTTCACATGAAATCTTGCCTTCATCGCCGAATTATATTGATCTTATGCACATATCACAAAATCCTCATATCTCAGTATCACTTCCCTCTCAAAAACCTCTACCTTACTCGATCTACTCTCTCCCGGTTTCCAGACTCTTTCAAAATTTGCTGGTCTCCCTCTAAATCTTTTCTTCACACTAACCTCCGTCTCTGGAACAAAGTGTCAAAAATAGTTTCACTGAAAAATAGTCCAACGGCATTCGCTGCGCGCGTAGGCGCCATCCCCCTCGACTCCCTCCTATCCCTAACTTGACCAACCTGACTCTTATCGGTCCAATCGGTCATTTCATTTTTTATTGTCTCATCATTCCTTTTTCCCCGCCTATTATCCTCTGTACAATTTCATATCTTCAATGAGCAATAAACATTATTATTAAGAATTTTCTTCGATTTTTGAATAACAAAAGACGTGACACTTATACTTGTATGTACTAACGTCAGCTAGGTAGAATCAGAAGACAGATTTTTCGGGATGAAAAATACAAATTGTCAGGGAGTACACATGGACCAAATTTGAAGGATTTTGAAAGCGGAAATGACTATTTTTTGAATTCATAAAATCTGATGGTAAGGGATCACTCAGAAGTTAGAATGAGAAGAATCTCAAGATCATAGTATCCGTGAAATATCGGAGACTCTGATATTTGTTTCTAGCCAATCGAAATCGACGATTCTTCGAAAACCATACTTACCCAACATTTCTCACAATACCGAATACAAGGTCTCTCGGATTCTGCAATCTTGAACTGACACAAAACTTATAAGATTTTCAGATTCAGGACCCCTCAGAATCTCAAAATATGTCTTCGGGGCATCAGAATCTTATTATCTCGGTTTCAGAATCCGAAAAATTCTCTGATTTCCGTTGCCCTGAAAAATCAAGATTCTGAAACCTAGAATCTGGAATTCAAAAAAAAACACAGTTTTGAAAAATTGCAAGTTTATTCTAAACAATTCTAGTCGAATAAAAAACAACCCGAAAAAATCTACGACATTTTTCTAGAACTCTCGATCACACTTTTCCGATCATCCGAATATCGAAGAGCCTTCCAATGGGGCGGATAGTAATCCGTCTCGTGTAGTGCGCCGCTTATCTGAAAAGATTCAAAATTTCCTTGAAAATTTCAAAGGTAAAGACTGAAGCTCACATAAGACTTATCATTTGTGATTCGAATATCCGTATGGTACACTTTGTTGCCTTTGGAGAAGTAGCCCATCCACCAGCCAAATGTCGAGTGTGGCGCTGGAAATGTGCTCTATGGATAAATGAAGTCCCGCCTCTTTTTGACCTACCACTAATGAAGACTGTGTCACAATTGAATTTGGAGTAGATCAAATCGTCAGACGGAGAGTTTTTGGAGATGAAAGTCTCATTCTTCGAAGAAGACTCATTGAACAATCCTTTCATAAACTTCTCATCGTCTCCAAAAAGAACTGTATACTTTTTCGAATTTCCCGCCTTCTCTTTCTCTTCCAGAAATTTTTTGGCTTTTCTTATAAAGTCTGAATCCGACGCCGCAAGACCATACTTGGTAAAATCACCCCGTCGAATATGAATACAGGTGCTGAAAGTCAGAACTTTGAAAGTTTACAAAAACTTCAAAACCTTACATGGAAGTTTTATCATTTGATTTTGGAAGAGCTTTGGAATCTGGTGTGGAGTTTTTCAAACTTTTCAGCAAGTCTCCACGCATGTCAGGGAAGTATTTGTAGCTCTGAAAAGTATAATAATAAAGGTGTTGCTTAAACAAAGCGTATCTTCTCAGTCGTTGCAGCTATTAAAATTTTGTCAACTACCAAATTGCTCAGCTTAAAATTTTACACATTTTGTAAGTTGACATAATTTTGATAGCTTTTACGGGAGCCAAGATATACACGTTTGAACGTGGAGACATAGAGAAGCGAAAGTGTTACCTGATAATAGAACCCGTGAAGATGCAATTGCTCAGCATCAACACCGAGCAATACCCGTGGGTCTTGAAAATCACAACAGTCAGAATTGAAAGTGGTATTTCGAGCTGTCCAGGGAACAGGTCCATGAACTACAGTGACCCGAGAAATTAGACCTGGAGCTGTTTCATTGGTGTCTTTGAGCATTTTTTCGTCGACTTTGTTGGTCACGTAGAATACAGGAACCCGATTAAGAAGTTTGGAGATTCCGAGGAGAACTGAGATCTCGAAGAGGTGATTTCCTGAAAAAATTACGGATTTCTTAGTTTCGAAAACTCACATACCTAAACGAGATCCAGATGAGCACCGCATGGAGAGAGTTTTTCTAGGGGAAATCGCGGAGAACTGCGGTAAACTTAGAGACCAAGTGTACTGAAATTCAGGACTTTCAGAACTCCTCGAGCAACCCTACTCACCGTTTCTGACCAACAAACGTATAGCAACAGAGAGCCCAAAACCAGGGTGAGCTTCAGAAGGAGACATCTGGAATCACGTCTCATCGAACATCAGATTTTTGCTAAAATTTGAGACATTTCTAAAAACATCAAGTTCTGAATCAGGGAGAAGAAAGTGCGCTCTATCTGACTATGAGAACGAAGAAAATGTCTTTTTTTTTTGCTTGTTTACGTCTGAGCCTAAGGCATCGGAATAAAACATGAGGAGGCGGAAGTTTTTGAATAGGGAAGGAAGACAATGGATGGCACAGTGAAAAAGAAACAAACGAGGAGAAAAGGAAAATCTCAGAATCTCAGAATTCAGGAAAAAAATGAGCCTAAAAATGGCTTAATTCTGTCGATTTTCAGTTTAATGGAGACTACCAAATTCTGTATTATTTGGGCTCATTTTGATTGGCTCACTGTTTGAAGCTCAGCTGTATTATTTTCATAGTTATATCTCCAGCTTTTACCAAGATGATCTAATGAAATATTGGCATAAAAAAGAACATTCAATTTCCGCTGGTGCTTATCTGATCCGACAGAAAGACGAAGAACATGGTCTTGATCTTCTGAACCTATTTTTTCTGAGAACAAGACTAGATAATCTGATTTTCGCTTCCAGAAAATTTTTGGCTCCCTAGCACACACTCTCTATTATGCATTTCTGGTTACGACCCCACACACGAAATGAAAGGCATACAGAATAGTTATAGAAGAGATTGTTATCGTTTCTTCCTTTTCTCCTCTTAAGGAAGAAGTAGAAAAGCAAAGTGTGTACTTTACAAAAGAGAGAGAGAGAAAGAGCAAGCGTGTACACACCAAACACCCATAAAACTATAAGGTGCTAAAAATGTCGCACAAAGAGTCAACAAACTTTGAGGCTAGTTTCAATGACCAGGAAACTTTCTAGATGTATGGATACACAATTGGACAATTTCGAATTTACAACTAGCAAGTTCTGACTGTTCATAAAAGAGTTCCCATTTAACTGGCTTTCCTGAAAATTGATGGATGTGTTTAAGCAACTGGCCACTTGTTCTGAGCCAACTTTCTAGGACCCAGTGGTCCTCGGTCCTTGGGTACCATCCAATAAGAAAAAACCTGCACAGAAACTTGTAATAAGAGAACCGTCCCGTTAATCAACCATATCTCGGTTTCTGTAACAGGAACCAAAAAGTGATCAACTAATAAAATGTTGCTCATAATGTCATAAACATTTTGTTAGTTGATGACTTTTTGATAGCTGTTGCAGGAACCGAGATACATTTTGTTGAAGTGGCGATTATGGTTGTACGTATAACACAGGAAAGTCTGAGCGGACGATTGGCTAGACTGGGAAATTTCTGGGCTCCAAGAAGGACAGAACAAAAACTCTAATTTTTCCAGTCCCCTTTCTCCCTTCACATATTGGTCACCTGCCACGTTGTATAAAATGCATCTAAACACATCACATTCTCTAGTCATTATCAGCTGGTATATGTTTCCTGCAGTAAATCAATGTTTGACGTGCTATCTCTAACTAACTTCTGAAGTTGAGCAAACACTTTCTCTCCGTCTCTCTCTCATTGGCTAACACGAGGGGAAGGAAAGATAAGAAGAGTTACATTTTTGGAACTACACTTGATACATTCCATCAGGTTACTGTTGTGGAGTTTTTTTCAGAGAAAAATCAACTTACGTGGTCATGATTGAGATAGAAGGCGGCTGGAAGAGTACTATGTTCTTTTGATGTTCAGAATCTGAGAGGTGAACAGGAAACCGGAAAGCTATCTAGAGAAGGGAGTGGGGGAACACTTTCTCTATCGGGAAAACCGAGAACACTTTCTCTATCGGGAATGAGACAAAAAAAAAACGAACCTGAAGACCTTAGATTGATCGTTTATGTCAGATCAAGATATCGGCGCCAGAAAAACTGAGCAACAGGGAAACAACGTGGGTGTGTTCAATGAAAGGATTTACGACCTGGATAACGACATTGAGAGGAGAAGCTTGAAAATCGATCGAAGCCGAGAGACTGTTGGAATTTGGAGATTGTTCGAGAATCAAGTCAGTATAGACGAGTTAAAGGGCGAGTACGCTAATAAAAAATTGAAAAATTTTGCCAAAATTTTTCTATGAAATGATGCAGCTTGAAAACCTGGGAAGAAAATGTTCTGACACGAAATAGGCCAAAAACAGCTAAAAAAAGTGAGCGTAGACCGATCAAATTTCAAAATTTTGGGAGAATCTTCCCCAGATTGATCAAGTGTGAATGATAATGAACCCGTGAATTCTTTTTGTTTCTTTTTCGCGAGGCGCTGGCGGTCCGTCGACGGCCCGCCGTTGGGCAGCCGGCGCCCCGTCACCCGCCCTTGAGCCGCCATTGAGCCGTTTGCGCCTTTTCAGCCGCCGTTTAACCGCTTTTGAGACTTTCTTCTTTGAAAATCGAGTCAGTATGGACGAGTTGAAGATCCTGGGTCCGAAAAAAGTTGGAAATTTGAACTACATTTCGAAGTCGCATTATCATACTCAACATAATTGATGGTGATGTTCGCAAATGAAGATCTGAAGTTGCTTGATACATCCACCAATTTTCAGAACAATCGGGTAATTGGAGCATACTTTTTCAATTGCTCAAAGTTGATCACTTCTTTGTGGCCGGTATTCTTTCGCAATGGTTTGTGACTTTCTGACTATAAAATTTGCACACAACTTGTTTTAAGTACTGTGCTCGTCCTCTTATGACTACGAAACGTGGAGGGAGGGATTCTTATCACTATAAGCGATCCCCTCTCACTTTGAGTTTCGTTTTCTTACATGTTTGTTTTGAAGTGGAAACTTCCGCTGTTTCTATGCCTCGTTTCCTCTGTTTGAGCACCACTGATGAAACAACATGGTGACACTTTCTTGTGTCATTTTTCAATCGGCATCCAGCAACGCTTTCAGATTCCAACCCAATCAAGATTTTAGAAGATTTTCGACTCTCTTACATAGCAGCAATGGGCAAACAAAAGTGATTGATTTTGGCGAAAACTTACAATCCATAAAAACTTGTTTCCAGATTTCTTCTCCTGATGGTCTCCATGTTTCTATGGCTCCTTTTCATCCACGCCTATTGGTCACAAATGATCAGTTTCAGACCGATATATGTATGAAAAACCTAGCTCCGTCTCGAATGAACAACATGGTTTTAGAGTGATGAGGAACTTGAGATAATATCTACCCCGTTCTCTACAGTGATGCATGACGATCAGTATTGCTTGAGACGCGACTTTCTGGTGGCTCAGAAACCGTATCCCTTTCTATCTTAAATGTCAAAGAGACCCTACCATTTTTCAGATTCCCCACGGAAAACGGGCTGATTCCGATCACCCTGACCACGCATGGAACATCGGAAACTATAGATTTCATCGAGCAGAAAGCGGCCACTTGGGACGGACCCATTTCGTTCGCCTTGTTTCTCGACTTTCAGTCTCAATTGGCGTTACAGTATGTCACGAATGTCTACAGATGTAATAAAGAGTTTCGGGAGAAGGTGACCGTTCATGTTGGTCTTCGGATTTCTCCATTTCAAGAGGCATGTCAATCTTTAAAAGTTCCACAGTCCCTGGTTTCGTGTAAAGAGTTTTTGAGGAATCGTAAGTTTATTGAAGTTTTGAAATTTTGGTTGGAGAGATTTATAAAATTCCAGAAAAGTTGCACAAAAAACAAATCGACGGCCCGTTCGCGTTGTATCCGTTCAATGTGATGCGAAATTTGGCGAGACATGGTGCACAGACGGACTTGCATTTTGTGATAGATGGAGATATGATAATTTCGGAGGGGTTCGCGGAGAAGGTAAAGGAGATTGCGAATCGATTGATTGATGGGAAAAGGAAGAATGCGTTGGTGATACGGTAGGTTTTGGAGTTTTGGAGTCATGTGTTGTATTCCAAGGAGCACAGAATTCATAGGGTTCATGGCATGGTCTAGTCATCAGGATCACAACACACCTAGGTTGATGAGAACCACAGGATTCAAAAATTTATAGTATCTAAGGATTACGTGGAATTCATAAACGCCAGATGTTCAAAAACCTCCAAAACCATAAAATTTGGTGGTCTCGGGAAGATCCAGATCTAGAAATTTATCTGGTCCATGAATCCTTGAATCTTATGAAATTTGAGTTTTCAATCTTCCTTGAACCATGTGTTCTCGAAATCTATGTTCTCTGGACTTCCTTGATCCAGTAACTATCCCAAAAAGCCAAGAATTCCAGGCGCTTCGAAACCGCTAAGCCTCCGATCCCAAAAAACCACATTCAACTCAACAAAGTTTTCAACAATAAGACGTTAGTATCTTTTCAGTCAGTTTTCAACCACTTACCTGTTTTTTCTAGAGTTTTCGAATTCCACCACAAGTTCTTCTTCGTCGGACACCGGATTCCAGATGTTCAAGGGTGGTTTAACAAATCAATGAAGTCAAGTGAGGTGAAGAGTTGGGAAATTCCGTATTTGTGAGTGACCGTGGACTGTAATCCCGTCAAATTGAGTCATTTTCAGAGGATCCCAATGGGAGACCCCCACGATAGTCCATCGAAACTCTGAGTACAACTCGGAATACTTTCCATCCCGAATTCGAGATGTACACTCTATGGCAAGTCACAGTCTGAAATTTTGAAATGTTGGCCCCGGTTTCAGATCTACAAACTCTGCCGAGCCAACTACACTTTTCACCTGGTCTCTCAAGTTTTCGCGGTTCACGAAGGCATCAAAACTGATGATACAATGTTTTCGAAAGTTGTGGATAGTCACTCGAGAAAGTATAAGCGGCAGAAGTGAGGATGGGGGTCCTAGGGACCCTAATAGGCCCACATCCATAGAAAATGTCTCGATTTTAGAGCTTTCGATCGATACGTCAAAGAAATGGACGAACGGTTTCCGGGCACAAAGGACCGATGTGGAAAATTCAAGATGTGAAGATTTTGGATTTTGAAAATAGAGCTTAGTGTTTAGTACATTCGGGTGTTTTTTTTGTTGTTGTTGTTTGTACTTATGAATCGTTCAGAATCGTTAAAAATGTTTCAGTATCTTTCAGAATTTTTTTGATTCATATAGACTCTTCCAGAATCTGCTGGGCACCCTAGGAATCTTCAAGGATCCTTCTAAATCGTGAAATGTTTTGAAACTTACTCAGAATCTTCCAGAATATTTTCCAAACTTTTTGAGTGCTCCAGAATCTTTTAGCGTGCTTCAGAATCCTTCACAAGTTTTCGCGACCCCTATAAACAAATTTTCGACAATACTCCAGAGCCTTCCAGTGTACTAAATGATTCTCCTGAACCTTCAAGAATCTTCCATTACCCTTTAAAACCTTCCAGAATCATTCAGAATCATCAGTGATCCTCCAGATTATTCCAGAACTCTTCAGAAGATTCTGACCCCCTATGTTATAATCCAGAATGCTCCTGAACCTTCCAGAACCATTTCGAACCATACAGAACTTTCTGCAATCTTCTATGTTTCTCCAACATTTTGCAGACTCTCCGGCAATCCTCCAGAAACCCTTCAGAAGTATCTCAAACCGCTCATAGTTTTCCCGTTTCAAAACCATGACTGTTATCTTTTCTTGTGTGAGCCAAAGTGAGAAATAGAATGGGGAAGTGAGAGACGCAGAGGACTCCATGGCATGTTTTCAGTCATCTTAATCTCGAAGGCGGGTCCGAAAAGTTCGAGAAAAATCTCAATTCCAGTTTTTATGAAGATGTACCTGAAAGGCACCGGAAGCCTCTCTTGGCTTTGGGGGTAGCGAAATCCCATTAGGAAGATGATATCTGGAAAAAAACTGGAGATCCGACAGGTTCAGAAAATCGGGATCAATTCGAATGATTGATGGTACTCATTTGAATCAAGAAAGTCACAACTGAAAACGAGATGTCACATTTTGATATGAAAGGGGTAGCTTTTTTCGGAGCAAAGGCCTGGGCTCTATTTAGCAGATAAACATAACTGTTTTCTGGTGGAGTAGATATTTTCTGTTGGAAGAAAGTAATAAGACAGAGAGACAAACATCAAGACCGCTCGGTTCAGAACATAACGGGAATTCTTGATCAAGATATGGGCACAAAAAAAATAAAGGGTGTGTTCGATAGCTTAGGCTTCGGGGAAAAAAGGGAGTATAAAATCGAGTGGCGAGTTCGGGAAAAGAGGGTGTGTCTATTAGAGACCGGTCTTCACTGAAGAAACATCAGGATTACTGTATTTCCAATGAAAGCACAACGGTGAGTTCGAAAATCCCCCCCCCCCCAATCATCACTTTGACCTCTTTCCAGATGTCTCCTTTTGACGCTCGCTCTGTTTCCATGGCTTCTTTTAATCCATGAGTATCTGTCTGAAATGATAAGTTTTGCGCTGAAAAATTTCTCTATAACAATGAATTTTAGATGGAAGAAGTGCCAGAGATAGTATCTGGACCATCGCCTGCAGGAATACACGACAATCAGTATTGCCTGAGACGCGACTTTTTGATGGCTCAGAAACCGTATCCCTTTATATTTTGAATGTCAAAAAGACCTAACCATTTTTCAGATTTCCCACTGAAAATGGACTGATTCCGATCACCCTGACCACGCATGGAACATCGGAAACTATAGATTTCATCGAGCAGAAGGCGGCCACTTGGAATGGACCCATCTCGTTCGCCTTGTTTCTTGACTTTCAGTCTCAATTGGCGTTACAGTATGTCACGAATGTCTACAGATGTAACAAGGAGTTTCGGGAGAAGGTGACCGTCCACATTGGGCTTCAAATTTCTCCATTTCAAGAGAAATGTCAACTCATAAAAGTTCCAGAGCCCCTGGTTTCCTGTAGAGAGTTTTTGAGGCATCGTAAGTTTCGAGTTTTCGGTTGGAGAGATCTAGAAAGTTCTAGAAAAATCGTACAAAAAACAAATCGACGGACCGTTCGCGTTGTACCCGTTCAATGTGATGCGAAATTTGGCAAGACATGGTGCACAGACGGACTTGCATTTTGTGATAGATGGAGATATGAAAATTTCCGAGGGGTTTGCTGAGAAGGTGAAGGGTATCGCGAATAGGTTGATTGATGGGAAGAGCAAGAATGCATTGGTGATACGGTAGGTTTTGGAGTTTTGGAGTCGGGTCATTCTGATTCCGTTTTTCTCCATTCAGAATTCGCTTCTGCTAGGCGAGAGTCTGCTCCAAGATGTTCTGGGAGTCATTGTATTCAAGGACTCATTGGATCCCGGTGTTCACGGGATCTTAGAGTTTATAGGAACCTTGGGTTCATTGGTTCATTGGGTCCCAAGGATCACAATATTCAACGGGTTCATGAAATGGGCTAGCCATGGACAGCATGAATGTCATGAATCCGTTGATTTCTAAGGGTCTGGGAAAAGTGATTATTCGATTCATTGAATTGTAACGATCATGGAATGACAAAGAATAGTGTGTTCTGATGTTCATACAATTCATGACTTCTGGGCCCTCTAAAACCCTATAAAAGTCCAACGATTTCAGACGCTTCGAAACCGAGAAACCCTCGATCCCAAGAAACCACATTCAACTCAAAACAGCTTTCGACAAGAAGACGTTTGTAGTTTTTTTTTCCGTCAGTTTCCTTTCACTTCATCATTTTCTAGGATCTTCGAATTTCACCACAAGTTCTTTTTCGTCGGACACCGGATTCCAGATGTTCAACGGTGGTTTAATAAATCAACGAAGTCAAATGAAGTGCAGAGTTGGGAGATTCCGTATTTGTGAGTGACCCTGGACTGTGATACAGTCAAATTCAGACACTTTCAGAGGAGCCCAATGGGAGACCCCCACGATAGTCCATCGAAACTCTGAGTACAACTCGGAATACTTTCCATCCCGAATTCGAGATGTTCACTCTATGGCAAGTCACTGGCTGAATTTTGGAAATATCAACCAGGTTTCAGATCTACAAACTCTGCCGAGCCAACTACACTTTCCACCTGGTCTCTCAAGTTTTCGCGGTTCACGAAGGCATCAAAACTGATGATACAATGTTCTCGAAAGTTGTGGATAGTCACTCGAAGAAGTATAAGCGGCAGAAGTGAGGAAGGGGGTCTTCTAGAGGGCTTCAAGAGGAGCATAGGGTCCTGAGGTATCCAAGGGTACTAAAGGAAGGTCCTTGGGGTGTGCTAGAAGAGATTTTAAACTGAAAAAGTGTCTCGATTTCAGAGCCCTCGATCGATACGTAAAAGAGATGGATGAACGGTTTCCGGGCACTAGGGATCGATGTGGAAAATTCGAGATGTGAAGATTTCGGATTCTCAGAATAGAGCTTAGAGTTAAAAATATGCGGGTGTTCCTTTTCTGTTATTGATTGTATTTATGAATCGTTCAGAATCCTTCGAAAATGTCTATAGTCCTCACGAGTCTTTCAGAATCCTCCAGAACTTTCTGAATAGGCCATGATTCTCCAAAGCTCACCGCAGCACTCCATGATCCTTCAGAATCCTTCAGAATCCTCCAGAGACAGTCACAGTCGTTCACGAAATCCCACGATGCTCGAGGATCCTTTATAATCCTTTAGAGACTTCAAAAATGTTCAATACGTCTTCATGATCCCCCCAGAATCCTACAAATGCTTCCAGATTCTTCCGTGATCCATCAGAATCCTTCGGAATCCAGAGTTCTCCAGAGTACTCTATAATGCTCTAGAGCCCTTGATGAATCTTTAGAATTCTCCAGAATCCTCCTCAATTCTCCAGAGTCTCTTTTTCAGACTTTCAGAATCCTCCAAAAGTCTGCTACATCCTTCAGGATCTACCAATGTCCTTCAGAATGTTCGCAAGTCTTCCAGAATCCCTCAGAAGCATCCAGAATTTTCTAGAACCATCGCGAATCTTCCAGAACCTTCTAGAATCCGTCAGAATCCTTCTGAACCCTCCAGAATTCTTCAGAGTCCTCCAGGCGCCTCCAGAATCTTTCAGGACGAATCGAGATGTCTTAGAATCCTCTGTGAATCTCTAGAATCTTCCAGATTCTTTCAGAACTCCAAAACCAAAACTTGCAAAGTTCAGTTTTTCTAGTGAACTTTCAGCATTCCACATGGCTTCCATGTGGTACCAGCGAGAATTACAGAGCTTGAAGCTCTCGAAAATCAATCTCGAAAGTTTTTCTGAACAAAAATGTATCTGCTTTTGTCGCTGCTCTTCTCATTTATCATTGGGGCGAATGGTGTCGACTACGAACGACCACAGACTCCGCCCCATATGAGGATTCCGGATGAAACGTGAGTTTTTGTTACGGTGGCCGAGTTTCGGGATTCTAGGCCACCAAATGTTTGTTTCCTTTCAGAAGTCGTCAGATCAACGCCTCGTTCCCCGTTACCTTCTATCGAGATGCCTACGTGGATTTTCGGTAGATTCTTATCATTCGGAATTTCAAATTCACCCTTCCCTTCAGAACCACGCCTCCACGTCTTCGAATCTTCGCGCTCGCTGGATGTGTCAAGGATGACGACTATCTGAGTGTTGACGTCTTCTATAAGGGATTCAGAAGACCCATGATGAGGAATCTGAAAGTTTTCGGAGACGCTCACAAGGCGAACTGCGCGAGTCAGAGCCAGCCGGGCACGCCTTGCTTTTATGTGGCAAATGGTTTTGTGACAAATTTGACAGTGGCGGGAAACGTGGAAAAAGTTAGTCCGTGGGAAAACTAGGCCATCAAATCGTCTTCCAGATTCTGATCCATATGGAGAATCGTAAAGTGGCACTATCTGTGAAAGAAGTCCATGGAGCCTACGAGAAGGGGCTCACTGTATGCCTCCAGCCAATCTACTACTATTCTCAATGGCAAAATGTGATATTGTATATTGAGGCTTGGAGGGCTCAAGGAGCCACTCGATTCATAATGTATTATAACTCGGCGACAAGGGAGACGAGGAAGGTTTTGGAGTATTATAGAGATGAGATGGTAGGCGGACATCTGGACACCGGGGTACACAGATCTTCGCTTTTTTTTCCAGGGACTCATAGAACTCCGCGCGTGGCCTAGCTTCGGAGCTCTTCCACCACAAATCCGACACCTCTATCCGAAGTTTGATGATGCTACGTACAGCTTCTCCTTCTTCCTAGCCATGAATCTTTGTATCCTAGACATCAGGACCGAAGTGGGTACGGTTGCGGATTTGGATGAGGTGTTGGTGCCGAGAAATGGAACGGTTTTGGAGTATGCTGAAGAGGAGATGAGAGAGACAGAAGTGGGAGCTTTGTCTTTTGAGAATCACTATGTCAAATTCGAGCCGAGTATCTACGACAACAATGATTTTTCTGGCGTGGCTCATCCGACGTTTTTGGAGAGGTGGGGAGGTCGGAAGTTCATCTTCAACACCTCCACGATTGACGTTGCTCAGGTTCACTTTGCAAGAAGTTTTTTGGACACTGCGAAAGTTGAGAAGAATTTGACAGCTGGAGCGGGGGCGCTGCTGCATTATCGGTTCAATGTGGAAGAGTTTAACGCGACAGAAGTCCTGAAAAACTTCTCGTTTTTCCCGGGGAGCGTTTTGGAGCACATAGAGCATATGCAGAATACGGCGAGCCGAATTTTCGGAGCCTCAATTCCACCTGTCAATTTTGACTTGATTTGAGTGCTGAACAGGTGTATTGAGAGGATTCAGTGAGTCTGCATTTTGTCGTCAAGTTTGGTGCATTAGCCATTTCTTCAGGCGCCATGGAGGCTGCAAGGCTACTAGTGGACAGTGCAAGACGGATATGGACTCGGTGTATGATTGGATTTACGAGAGAACTGAGGGAGTGTTTTTGGCGGGAGAATTTGAATGAATTTTATTGTGTAATTCTTTGAATTGACAAACCACTATTTATTATCGAAATTCATTAACAAGAGCAAGCATGAAAGCTACCATTAAAAAAAGAGAAATTTGAACTACCGCGCAAAGTTTACTACGGTAGATGCGCTTCTGTGCATTTGTACGCAAAGTGTCGCAGCGGCGCGAAAGCCAATTTTTCTTCTTTTTTTCGAATTTTCAACCCGATTTTTTTGGTTTTTTGGCGGAAATTTGAGATTTTTGACTGAAAATTTTTGCTGAATTTGATTAAAATCAAAAAAGAATTCAAATTTCAGCCGAAAATAATCAAATTTTTCAAGTTTTCTCCGATTTTCGCACATTTTCCTATGAAAACCGTTTTGCAAGTATTTCTCGTGTTTTTTCAGACAAAACGCCGATTTTTCCACTCACCACACTCAACACAACTTATTCGCCTGCACAAAGTGAGTTTGTTTATGAAAAAAATAGGAAAAAAATCAGGAAAATCAAAAATTTCCGGAAAATTTTGAAAAAAATATTTTTGTCATCGGAAATCGAAAATTTTGTCGATTTTCAGGCGAATAATCTTTCGAAATTTGAACAAAAGCTATCAGGAGGCGAAAAATCGAAGAGTTTTTTCGAATAATTCAAAAAATTTGAAAAATGGAAAAATCGATTTTGAGCTCAAAATTTATCGAAAAGTTAGGATTTTTCAAATTTTTCACTCGAATTTTCTCGAAAAAACACGATAATCGAATTATTTGCACCTGGAAAATAACAGGAATTCGTCATTTTTCCGAGAAAAAATCCAAAAAATTTTCGATCTGAAAAATCTTTTTTCAGCTCAAAAATCGGCAAATTTTTCGAATTTTCCACTCAAAATCGGCTGAAAATTACGATCGTGCACGAGAGTCCATCGAAAAGTTTCTGAAAATCTCGAATTTTCCATCTGAAAAAAACATTTTCGCTGCTGGAAATCTCTTTTTTTCCGAAATTGAAATCCCACTAAACTTCAAAACGATTCCTAAACAGAAATCCATCAATTTTCGTCCATTTTCTGTCCAAAAAACACTCAAAAACTCAATTTGTCGTCATATCCGATGCCAAGTCCGCAACAAGTGCTCCACAGACATCGCCACGCAAAAAATGCACCAAAAACCACGTGTCGCTGAGGCAACTCTGTTTTTCACGCTAGGAAAATCCGATTTTTCTCCTGAAATTCTTTGGCAAAGTACAAAAATCATAGAAAATTGAGAAGATGGGTGAAATTTGAAACCAGAGGCTTCGTGTACTCCTCGTGAACAAGAGAATTTCGAATTCCACCCATTTTCTCAGTCGAGCGCGCTTTCCTATTGAAAACCATTCAAATTTCCAGCACACACACACCATGTTCAACTCCACCGATCTAATCGCCAACACCACGACCGTCGCGCCGCTGATCACGCCGAAAGAGGGCCGCAACTATCTGATCATACTGCTGCTCATGTTCACCGTCTCGTGCATGCTCTGCTTCTACCGCGAGTACCGTCAGATTCGGAAGGAGGAGGAGGCGCAGAAGGCGAAAGCTCTCGAACAGGCTCAGGAGGAGCTCGCCACCGGAACATCGTCGGATATGCAGAACGTCTAGCTCCGCCCACTAAATATCTGTATTTTGAGCCATATTTTGTATTGTAACCCTCCCCCTCTCTCCCCCCACTTCGAGAGCCTCTATTTTTCTCTAGAGTAAACGTGTACTAAAATTTGAATGTTTTCTTCTTCTTCTTAGTGTTTCCTGGGTCGAGAAGAGAGTTTCTCGACATCGTCCAACCATGCACTTGCTCCGTCCGACGCTTCGCTGTCCATTTCTCGACTCGAATCCGATTTGAACTTTCATCTTGAAAATGGCCCTCATTCAAATTATGACGAGAACAAATGCATCAAAATACTAGTGAAGAAAAACTGAAGGAAACGAGAAAAATGCTCATGAGTTTAGGTGAAGAACTCGAATCATAGGTTGGAGTTACGCGATGTGTCATATACCATTCGAAAGCTTAAGAAATTTCCCATCCATTCATGTATTTGGTTTTTGCAAAACACTGCGCACCTTCGAGAAAATTGGGTCTGAAATTTCACTACTGAAATCAGCTGATTTTGCACTGAGATGCACGTCAGATGGTCAAATTCGAGCTGTAGGAAAACTGTGTTCCAATCGCTCGATTTCTACAAAACTTGGTGAATGTATCAAGAAACTCTAGATCTTCATTTTTGTAGTTGACAAGTTTTTCTGAAAATTGCTGTGAAATGAGTTACGTCGCGTAAAGTCACGCGACATCAAAACTTGGTGCAAACTTCCAACGTTTTCGTGTCAATGATCTTAAACACGACGTAACTCATTTCACAGCGATTTTCAAAAAAAGTTGTTCTTTTTCTGCTGCTGAAAGTTGACCATTTTACACTGAAAATCAACAAAATTCGTACAGTAGCTAGAAATGGTGAGTGTCACTTTGTTCAGAGATTCATAACTTTTTTAAAACTTGTCCAAAACTCACAAACTTTTTTGTATAATATAGAAAACGTCTTCAGTAACACACATATAAATTTTTTGAACATCAAACATTTTCAGACTTTTTAGAATACTTTCAGATGTAGACGTCACCCGGAAATTTAAAAGATAACTTTTTTAAAGTTGGTCTCTTCTTGCTGTTTTTTTTTTGAGTATGATGTGTCTAACAGTCTCAATAATCATCTTTACTATTAGCAAACGCAAAATTCTGTCTGTGTGTCTGTCGGTGTTGTGTCACCCGCCCTAGCGAAGTCCCCACTGGACTAAATATTCCCAAATTTTTACAGGTCATCAGAATCGGGCTCTGAATGATGCCCGTCTTTTTCGATTTTCGATTCATCAAAAAATGAGAACACGAGATCGTAAAAATCTCATCAATATGTAGTTTCAGTTATGAAAGAGGAGAGTGGCGAGTTCACGGAATTAATTCACACATTTTCAAAATTTTCACGTTGGCCCGAAGGGCCCCAGAGGGGCGTGCCCCTCTGGTTATGGAAAGTTTGGCGCACTTTGAACGATGGTTTCTCAAGTTATGATGCTCGGAGCCAAAAAGGTATGGTTTGGGTCATCGGCTATAACTCTTCTGAAAATAGTTTCAATGAGCTCAGATGCGCTTTATAGAAATCGAGTGGTTGGAACATACTTTTTCAACTGCCCAAAGTTGACCATTTTGCACTGAAAATGGTCCAAAAAAACATTAGAGTTTCGGTCAGAAAAAACTATGACCATTTCACGTAAAACTTTTTTCTTTTCTGAACTTGTTATCACTCTCCGTATCAGTACCCAGGAAAGGTCAGGGTCATCTTGATAAGATTTCGCTATAAATATCAATCGAAAAGTTCATAATCAATCGATGATGATGAAATCTCTCGTGTTGATTTTGTTGCTTCTGCAACTATCACGAGTCATCACTGCTGACGACACAACTCCAGACGATCCATCGACTCTGAAAAAGTTTTTGAAGGATGTCAACGACATGCGGAGACAGTACGCAAAGAAGTTTCATGTTCCGAACATGCACGAGTTGGTGAGTCGATCCACCCAACAAAAAAAGATTCTGGAAGAATTTCTTTTCAGATTTGGAGTGATGAGCTGACTCATCTCCCTGTCAACCCTGGCACTGCAATGTTCGTTGAAACCTTCATACCATCGTATGAGATACGTGACACTATCAATAAGGACATGGTCAACTATACTGCGAGCCCTGATTCTCGTTCTCAAACTTTGGAGTTCTTGATGCCCATGCAAACGTTCATGGGATGTGTACCAGACAATGATCGCAAGAGATGCTTGATGGGTCCACAGCTAGCCAATCGAAAGATGTTCGATGTCTCTGGAAAATCGAAAGAA
This sequence comes from Caenorhabditis sp. 40 LS-2015, assembly GCA_900536305.3. Classification (NCBI taxonomy): domain Eukaryota; kingdom Metazoa; phylum Nematoda; class Chromadorea; order Rhabditida; family Rhabditidae; genus Caenorhabditis; species Caenorhabditis tribulationis. The sequence goes on from LR544216.1 coordinate 41,548, forward strand.
ATTCCCGGATCAAAATGTCAAACAAAGTTCAAGAATGTGAACGGTCTTTGTGTTGCGAAGGATTCGTCCAAGATGTCCTACTTTCGTGGAGACCCACGGGAATTTGTGAAGGATGTGAATCTGGTCAGACGAAAGTACGCAAAAGAGTACAACGTGGCTTATATGCATAAGTTGGTCAGTTTTCTTATGGCACGTTCAAAGTGACAAAAGGAGCCTAAAAAGTTCTGAAAAGTCTGTTCAAAGTGACGCCAAAGTTGTTCCTTTTACCCGTGAATTTTTCATTGAAATTGAAAGAGAAGAAGCTAAAATCCAACCGAGAAAGGGCTGGAACGTGGTTTCTATCAAAATCCAAAGACCCTTGCCATCAATTTCAATGAAAAATTCACGGGTAAAAAGAGCTATTTTGGCGTCAACTGACTTTTTTGGACTTTTTAGGCCATTTTTGTCACTTTGAACATGCCATTAACACTTTGAGATGGGATTAAAAACGTTAATTGTTTAGGTTTGGAACGACTCGTTAGTGGAAATCGCAAAAGGATTGAATTGGAAAGACTCGTGGTATCAAGCTAGAATCACATGGCGTTACGTCGCCACTATTTACCCAGGAATAATTGAAGCACTCACACAAGAAGTAGAGGATGTATCCGAAAAAATTGGAAAAGATCAGAAAGACTACCTCGAAAAACAATCTGTTTATTCCGCGGGTCTGCTTGAGCTCCTCAATCCACACCAAACACAAATCGGCTGTGTGTATATGGTCTCCAATCCTGATTTTGTCAATGTTTGTTTGCTTGGTGGAAGGTTTGTCAGCATCAAGTGTGGTTCGTAATGAAACTGGCCTTTTTCAGAGGCGACTTTGATCTGTGGGACTTAAAAAAAACGAAATGCCCAACGGGATATGTGATGGATGATGGACTGTGCACGATTCCGACCGCTTCGAACCGCCAACAACAACGCCCGACCGCCGAAAAGCAGACATCAAAGAATAAGAAAGAGCTGATGGAAAGAGTGCGAATTCTGGAGAGCAAATTGGAAAACGCTGGTTCAATCGCTACTTTCTCGTTCTTCTCTGCTCTTTTGTGTGTGGTCATGGTTCATTTTTCTGATTGAATAAAATGTATTGTGAATCGTCTTCAAATTTCATGAAACATCAATATCAAATAAAGAATACAGCAGGGGTACACTGTAATATCGCCTTTGGTGATTATCAGAACGAGACGGATAACTTTGAGGAGTGGAAATTTTGCGATGGTATCAGGCGAATATAGGGCAAAAAGGAGGTGAGAAACACAAATCTAAAGTTCAAATTTCTTGAAAATAAACGGGCAATTAGAGCATGTCTAGTTTTGATCTTCGACGGCAAACTATGATACTTATGTACAGTGCTGGCCAACAATGTATGAATTTTGTTGATTTCAATGCGAAATGGCCAACATTGAGCAGTTGAAAAAGTCTGTTCCAATAACTCAAGTTCTATGTATCAAGCAACTTTCGATCTTCATTTTTGTAGTTGACAACTTTTTACGAAAATTGCTGTGAAGTGAGGTATGTCGCGTTAAAGATCATTAATCTAAAAAGTGGAAGTTTGTCAATTTTGATTTCACACCATGTAACTCACTTTACAGTAATTTTCAAAAAAAAAGGTCAACTACAAAAATGAAGATCTAAAACTGTTGAAAACATTCACCAAGTTTTATAAAAATTGAGTGGTTCGAACATACATTTTCAACTGCTTAAAGTTGGACATTTGCACTGAAAATCGTCCAAGTAGATATCTTATCGGACGGTACTGTAGTTGGGTCAACGCGTTTAATCTGACGAGTCATGGATGAAAAAGAAGGTATCGCAAGGGTACACGTAAAGTTATCCGGGTAACTAGGCCTAGTGAGCCGAAGAAGATACGAGGGCTTCGGTCAGAAAACAACTATGAACATTTCACGTAAAAGTTTGTTTCCTTTTTGAACTTGTTATCCATCTCCATATCAGTGCCCAGGAAAGGTCAGGGTCATCTTGATAAGATTTCGCTATAAATTCCGATCGAAAAGTTCACAATCAATCGATGATGATGAACAAACATCAGCTGAAGTCTCTCGCGTTAATTTTGTTGCTTCTGCAACTACCACGAGTCATCACTGCGGACGACACAACTCCAGACGGCGCAACTCCAGATGAGATAACCTCTCCCGTGACCACTCCGACTCCCGTGACCACTCCGATTCCACCGGATGATCCATTGACACTGAAGAAGTTTTTGAAGGATGTCAACGACATGCGCAGACACTACGCAAAGAAGTTCCATGTGCCCAACATGCACGAGTTGGTGAGTCGGCCCACCCGAGATTCGGAAAGCAGTTCTTTTCAGATTTGGAGTGATGAGCTGAAAAATCTCCCTGCCAGCGACTGGGAGTATCACAACCCTACAGTTGAATCGTTTGTTGTAGCCGTCGTACCATCATATGAGATACGAGACACTATCGATAATGCCATGGTCAACTATGATGGGACTCCTGATTCTTGGTCAGAAACTTTGGAGCTTATGATGCCCATGCAAACGTTCCTGGGATGTGTTCCAATTACTGGTCGGAAGAAATGCTTAATGGGTCCACATCTCCGCAATAGGAAGATGTTCGACGTCTCTGGAAAATCGAGAGAAGTTCCCGGATCGAAGTGTCAACCAAAGTTCAAGAATGTGAACGGCCTTTGTGTTGCGAAGGATCCGACCAAGATGTCCTACTTCCACGGGAACCCACGGGAATTTGTGAAGAATGTGAATCTAGTCAGACAAAAGTACGCAAAAGAGTACAACGTGGCTTATATGCGCAAGTTGGTTAGTTTTCCTAACAATCTGAGATGAGATTAAAAACGTTGATTATTCAGGTTTGGAACGACTCGTTAGTGGAAATCGCAAAAGGATTGAATTGGAAAGAAGACGTGTGGCATCAAGCTAGAATCACTTGGCGTTACGAGGTCACTATTTACCCAGGAATAATCGAAGCACTCACACAAGAAGTAGAGGAACTATCCAAAAAACCCGTGAACGATCAGGAGAAGCACCTCGACACCTCTGATAGGGGTTTTCTGCTTCTGGTTGAGCTCCTCAATCCACGCCAATCACAAATTGGCTGTGTTTATATGGAGTCCGATCCTGACTTTGCCAATCTGTGTTTGCTCGGAGGAAGGTTCGTCAGAATCACCTGTGATTCTTCATGAACCTGGCTTTTTTTCAGTGGCGCCTTCGAACTGTGGGACTTCAACAAGAAATGCTCAACGGGATATGTGATGGATGATGGACTGTGCACGATTTCCACCGCTTCAAACCGCCGTCCATCCGCCGAAAAGCAGTCATCAAAGGATAAGAAAAGAGCCGACGGAAATGAGAAAGAGCTGATGGAAAGAGTGCGACTTCTGGAGAGCAAATTGGAAAACGCTGGATCAATCGCTACTTTCTCGTTCTTCTCTGTTCTTTTGTGTGTGGTCATGTTTCATTTTTCTGATTGAATGAAAAGCATTGTGAATTCTTTTTCAAATTTTATGAAGCATCAGTATGAAATAAAGAATACAGCAGGGGTACACTGTAACATCTCCTTTGGTGATTATCAGTACGAGACGGATAACTTTAAGTAGTTGAACTTTCACAATTGTTTCAGGCAAATATTTTTCTGCTCTTGACAACTTTTAGTCAAGTAATGGAACATACTGTACTTTCTCAAATGTTAGAAGTAAACCACTTTTGACTGAAAACCACACTTGCAGAATGATTATCGCCTTTTTTCTTGTGCAAAATGATCAAAATAGTAGTTTTCGATGTCTCGAAAAATAGTTATCAAGGTTTTTTTCCAAATGAGATTGTTAGGCAACTCTAGACCTTTTCTCTTGTGTTCGGATGTCCGGAAAGTAATCGATATTCTTGATCAAAATTCAAAGAAGTTTATTCAATCGGAAAAGCTTTTTCACAATTCTTATATAGTTCATCGTTGTTCATGGTATCTTGGCAGCGCTGTGAAAGTTTTGGGTCTTTATGACTTTTACGGTCCCACCAGGGGGAAAAAAAACAAAGCTTCGGTCAGAAAACAACTATGACCATTTCACGTAAAACTTTTTTCTTTCTGAACTTGCTATCAATCTCCGTATCAGTGCCCATGAAAGGTCAGGGTCATCTTGATAAGATTTCGCTATAAATTCCGATCGAAAAGTTCACAATCAATCGATGATGATGAAGAAGCCTCAGATCAAGTCTCTCGTGTTGATTTTGTTGCTTCTGCAACTACCACGAGTCATCACTGCGGACGACACAACTCCAGACGGCGCAACTCCAGACGCCGCAACTCCAGATGAGATAACCTCTCCCGTGACCACTCCGACTCCCGTGACCACTCCGATTCCACCGGATGATCCATTGACACTGAAGAAGTTTTTGAAGGATGTCAACGACATGCGCAGACACTACGCAAAGAAGTTCCACGTGCCCAACATGCACGAGTTGGTGAGTCGGCCCACCAAAAAAAAAATCTGAAAGCAGTTATTTCCAGATTTGGAGTGATGAGCTGACGAATCTGCCTGTCAGCGACTGGGAGGATTACAACCCTTCAGTAGAATCGTTTGGTGGAACCTTTGTACCATCATACGATTTGCGAGAGACTATCGATAAGGACATGGTCAAATATGCCGAGAGTCCTGATTCAGAACACTGGTCTGTTCTTTTTGAGCTATTGATGCCCATGCAAACGTTCCTGGGATGTATACCAGTCAGTGATCGGAAGAGATGCTTGACGGGCCCACAGGTCCGCAATAAAAAGATGTTCGACGTTTCTGGAAAATCGAGAAAAGTTCCCGGATCGAGGTGCCAAACAAAGTTCAAGAATGTGAACGGCCTTTGTGTTGCGAAGGACCCGACCAAGATGTCCTACTTCCACGGGGATCCGCACGAGTTTGTGAAGGAGGTGAATCTGGTCAGACGAAAGTACGCAAAAGAGTACAACGTGGCTTATATGCATAAGTTGGTTCGTTTCCATAACACTTTGAGATGGGATTAAAAACGTTGATTGTTTAGGTTTGGAACGACTCGTTAGTGGAAATCGCAAAAGAACTGAATTGGAAAGTTGCGTGGCCTCAAGCTAGAATCACATGGCGTTACGTCGGCACTATTTACCCAGGAATAATTGAAGCACTCACACAAGAAGTAGAGGAGTTTTCCCAAAAAACCGGAAAAGATCAGAAGGAGTACATCGATGGAAAGAGTCATTCCGTTCCGCTGCTCGAGCTCCTCAATCCACACCAATCACAAATCGGCTGTGTTTATATGGAGTCCGATCCCATCTTTTTCAACCTCTGTTTGCTCGGAGGAAGGTTCGTCAGCATCCCCTGCGATCATTTTCTTTATGAACCTTGCTTTTTTCAGTGGCGCCTTCGAACTGTGGGACTTCAACACGAAATGCCCAAAGGGCTATGTGATGGATGATGGACTGTGCACGATTCCGACCGCTTCGAACAAGCAGACATCAAAGGATAAGAAAGGAGCCGGCGAAAATGAGAAAGAGCTGATGGAAAGAGTACGAATTCTGGAGAGCAAATTGGAAAACGATGGATCAATCGCTACTTTCTCGATCTTCTCTGCTCTTTTGTGTGTGGTCATGTTTCATTTTTCTGATTGAATGAAATTCATTGTGAATAGTTTTCAAATTCCATGAGATATCAGTTTCAGACCAAGAAATCAGCGAGGGTAAACTGGAATATCTCATTTAGTGATTTGCAGAACGAGACGGTTAACTTTGAGGAGTTTAAAGGTGGTTTCTAATCATTCGATTTTTCTGAAATTTAGCGATTGTTCGAGAATCTTGCAGAATGCTCTCCTTTCAAATGAGCATTATTTGAGCTCAAAACAAGTCTCCCGGAGCCTGCAAAAATTTGGAAGTAAATTTCAAAAGCCAAAACTGCAACTCTTCATTCTTAAAATTCCAAAAGCAAACAAGTAGGCACAGATCCTCAGTAGTCCTCCTTGAGCACCGTCACCGCCTTCGAGCAAAAGAATCCCAAACTCGAGTCGCACTCGATGTCATCCAGGAACGAGGTCAACACCTTCGACGCCCACGGCGGTGACCCGTGAACATAGCTGAGACAGAGCTGCTGGTACCCTTTTTTTGAGCTCGGATTCGTGTGGTCGTTAGCTCCGTCGCGCCACCAATCCGTATAGAACTTCGTGGCCACACCGTTCTGCCACTCGATCACGTTGTTTCGCGCGCATGGGTCCGTCTCGCCGGGTTTGAAGCCGTTCTCGTTCTCGCACTCCTTTCTGCGCTTCCCGCCGAGCCAGTACTGCACGTGAGGTTGTTTTGCCTTCGTGGCGAGAGCTGCAAGACATGAATAACAATTCCAGACCACGCCCCTTCAGCCACTTACCTCCCAAAAATGAGGCCTCCTCCAGGGAGTTGATTCCCGACAGAAAGCCTCCTTCCTCTTTACAAGTCTCCTGCGCCTTTTCATAGGTGAACTTCTCTGTGTGCAGTTTGTGAGAAATGGCCTCCGATTTTCCGCGCTGGAAGATCTCATATCCGGGAGACACGGCTGAGAAGGAGAACTTTGGCTGGCGGCCGAGTTTGCACCAGATCGGAAGTGATCTACTGTCCGACATGATGGTGAGGTGGGAATCCGCGCCGAAATGGGTGATGGCCGCGGACTTCATGTGGTCACACGGGATCTCCTCATTTGTGACGTTTGGGATGACAAAGTTTCCGACGTTTGCTTCGCTGGTCAGAACTTCGAAACGGTTGGAGACGTGTTGGCAGCCGGGGAGGATGAGGAGGCTGTCGTCGATGCGAGCCTGGGCGCCGGATCGGGTCAGATGGAAGAGCTGGAAGGAAATGAGATTCTGGAGATTAAAGAAATTCAGAAGAGTAGGGAGATTCTGATATTCTATGAATTTGATATCCAACTTGGTGTCATAAGTCTGAAATTCGGATTCAGCGTAAAATTTGAGGTAGACCTCTAAAAAAGTAGAACTCTCTAGCTCGATTTTCAATTTTCATAGTTTTGCGGGATTACTGTACCTCGAAAAGTACGCAAACACCGATGGTGAGATTTTGGGCTGAAACTTCCAGGATGGGGTAATAAGGGGGCGAGAAACACGAATCCGATTCCAGAATTTCACAAACGGTGCTGGAACTTACCGAAAACGTCATCTGCGAAATCGCGTCCATCGTTTCCTTATCCGGCACGAACGGTCCTACGGTGTCCGTTAGGAAGGGCTTCAAGACTTGTTTACAAACATCCAACGATGGCGTTTTCGATGTGTACGACGAGGAGGATCTGAGGAGGATTCCATGGTCGACGGGTACGGATGGATAGTAGATTTCCGAATATCTCCTTCCGAGGTAGTTAATCTCGGCGGCGGTCATAGGCGGCTTGTATTGACACAAGAGTTGCAGTTTCAGATTCGGATCAATTCGGATCAAAGCGTTCGCCGGAACTTTGAATTCGAAGTGACGTCCAGTGAAAGCCAGGGCAAGAGCATCTCCATCTACCGTATTCGTCGGGACAATGTACTTGTGGAAGGTCTCCGTCGCGTCCACCCAAATTTGACCGACTCCGGTAAAGAAGCCTATAACATTCAGAATCTTTGACGTCTTCTGAATCTGGAAACTCACGTCTCCAAACTCCCACAATGTATCGATGATGCATAAATGCAATCTGGGCTTCTTGAGGATGAGCCTCTTTACACTTTTCGACTCCTTCGGTCCGAGTGAAAGTGGCCCGTTTGTCGGGCATTTTGAAGCAGTACCCGAACATTTGGGTCCATCCCGGTGCGCAGGTCATCGTGGCTTCTGAAAATTGTCAGTGGGGCGCGCTGTCCAATAGAGCGCACTTACCAACATGACACTCCACGATGCTCCGTTTCGACTCCTCCCGCCTTACCACTTTCTCAAGTCGCCATGGAGCGTAGAGCTCGCAAAACTCGCGAGCGTCCTGCTCGTCTCGCGTCGCCACAATGTACTTTAGAACGCACTTGTCGCCCACAATCGACTGAAAACACAAAGCGCTCCAATGACAACTTTTCTCAATGGGGCAAACTTACATCCTTCTGCTCGCGCTGCTTGAAGACGCCGCCCATTTGAGTGCAAGCCTGTTTCAGACCATCGTCATAATCCAACAGATCGTTGGCTCCGAGGGTTGATGCCACGAGGGCGAGTGCAAAAAAGACATTTTTCAACATCTTTCAGTTTTTTTTAGATTGATTTTCGGGAACTTTTGGATATGGAATTTGTGCTCTGCCACGTGGCGAGGTTGTGGCGACTTAGGGAAGGTCACGTGGCACCTGATGACGAGAAGTTCAGCGAAAAATTAGTTGAGTAGAATAGTTAGTGATCATGAGACCTGATACCAAATGTTTCCTATTGCTGATCTCTTTGTACTTTGGGACGATTTTTATTTATTTCTATCAGTCGCCAAGAGTGAGTTCATTCGAAGATTTCCAGCGAGAACCGTCAGTTTCAGGCTGTATTATGGGCTCGAAATTTATCCCAATTATCATATTCTGAACCCACCAAAACGCTATCTTTCCGATTCTCTCCCCAAGCTCGTTTAGGTGAGGAAAACTCGAGAAGAATGCCAAAAACTCTTTCTTCAGGAAATCATCTTTTCGAAGTGTCAACTCTTCTGGGAATCTCCAAGACTCTCCATAGAGTCCCTGTGTTCTATGTAACCAGCAAGATGGACGAAAAGATGCTGAGAGAGACCAACGAAACAGCGCCAGGGTTGATTGCTCAGATTACTGTTGTTCATGGACCGGTATCTTGAACTTCTCTAGTCGTTCTATCCTCCACTTCTCAGGTCCACTCAAATGCCCGAATCACTGTGTTCAATCCGGTTTGCTGTGATTTCCAAGATCCACGGGTGTTGCTCAGTATTGAAGATGAGCATTTGCACATTAATGGATATTACTACCAGGTATCTAGATATACAGATGCGCAAACCACATAGTTTCAGAGCTACAAATATTTCCCCAATATGCGTTCAGACATGCTGAAATATCTGAAAAATTCCACCCAGAAGTTTGAGAATCTTCCCAAGTCAAACGAGTCAAGTTCCATGTAAGTTTCTCAAGTTTCAAAAAAATTTTCATATTTTCATTTTCAGCACATGCATTCACGTTCGGAGGGGTGACTTCTTCCAGAATAACTTTGCCGCATCAGATTCAGATTTTATCAGAAAAGCAAAGAAGTTTCTGGAAGATAAAGAGAAGGCGGGAAATTCGAAAAAGTATACAGTACTTTTTGGAGACGATGAGAAGTTTATGAAAGGATTGTTCAATGAGTCTTCATCTTCGAAAAATGAGATTTTCATCTCAAAAAACTCTCCATCTGACGATTTGATCTACTCCAAATTCAATTGTGACACTGTCTTTTTAAGTGGTAGGTCAAAAAGGGGCGGGACTTCCAATTCTCAATAGAGCACATTTCCAGCGCCACACTCGACATTTGGCTGGTGGATGGGCTACTTTTCCAAAGGCAACAAAGTGTACTATACGGATATTCGAATGACTAATGACAAGTTATATGTCAGTTTTCACTTTCGAAGTCTTCTGAAAAGTTGAAGTTTTGCAGATAAGCGGAAACTTCCACGAGCCGGATTACTATCTCCCTCACTGGACTGCGCTCCGATATTCAGACGACCGGAAGACGGTCATCGAGAGTTCGAGGCAGATTTAGCAGCTTCTACAAATTCAAACTTCAGTTTTTCTGTTCTGTTCTGTACTACAGTCTTTTTTTCCCAAACTCGCCGCTTGAATTTATACTCTATTTTTTTCCCGAAGCATAAGCTATCGAGCACACCCTTTATTTTTTGTGCCCATATCTTGATCCGAAATCCCGTTTTGTACTGAACCGATCGGTCTCGATGTTTATCTCACTGTCTTATTACTCTTTTGTCCAACAGAAAAGTCTCCTCTAATGAATTATTGATAGGAAAACAGTTATGTTTATCTACTAAAAAGAGCCCATGTCTTTACTCCGAAAAAAAACAACCCAATTCATATTAAAACGTGACATCTCGTGACTATCTTGATTCGAATGAGTACCATCAATCATTCGAATTGATCCCGATTTTCTGAACCTGTCGGATCTCCAGTTTTTTCTTCCAGATGTCATCTTCCTAATGGGATTTTGCCGCCTCCGAAGTCAAGAGAGGACAGAAGACCGGGTGGAGGCTTCCGGTGCCTTTCAGGTACATCTTCATAAAAACTGGAACTGAGTCTGAAAAGTTGTATTGTACAATAGCGCGAGTTTTGAGCCTCTCACTCCAAGAGCAGCCAAGTGCACCATACGGACATTCAAAGGACTGATAGTCGGATTTCAGTTTTCCGATAGATTTTTTTTTGAACTTTTGAACTTTTCAGGTACCCAATTGGACTCCGAACACACGGTTCAGGGAATATTGAAAACTTTGAAATCATAAAATTCCGAGGGTTCATTTACCAGACCGTGGACCAGAGGACCAAGAGAGTTGATGGTTCCCAAGATCAAAGGTTTTTGAACATCTGGCGCTCATGAAATCCACGGAATCCTTAGATTATACAAATTTTCAAACCCTGTGGTTCTCATCAACCTACAGTACTGGCCAAACAGAACGGGCAGTAGGCTTGGTGATTATAGTGCAAAACGGTCAACTTTGAAAACTTGTAAATCAGCTCTCAATAGACCGATTTCTCTAAAAATTTGAGGATGTGTCAAGCAACTTTAGATCTCCATTTTTGTAGTTAACAATTATTTACGAAACTCAGACCCTAATCAGTTATGTCCCGCATAGTCACGCGTCTTTAAAATTTGGAACATTTTAGTGTATAATCTTAACTGCGACATAACTGACTTGATTGTGATTTTCGAAAGAAAATGTCAACTAAAAAACTAAAGATCTAGAGTTGCTTAGCACATCCACAAATTTTCGAAAAAATCGGTCCATTGAGAACTGATTTGCAAGTTTTCAAAGTTGACCGTTTTGCACTGAAAATCACCAAAAATTTGACTCTGTTGAATATTATTAGCGTTTTTTCGGCAGTTTTTGCTATCTTTTCAAAAACAGTTGACTTATTAGAAATCTCAGAGTTTCAGATTATTTAAATTTGAAAACTGGCAGTTCTTTTGAAAAATGTATTTGAAAAATATTGCATTTTCCCTAAAAACGAAACTATCGGATTTCGGTTGGAGACTTTTCTGGATCTTTTCAGCGATTCTCAGGCTTCATTTCCATTGTTTCCAGCGAGGAAATATGGTTGATTCGGCAAGACTCCGCTCCCTGTTCACGAAAAGAAGCAACGAAGTTCTCGATGTGTTATCAGGGGGAGAGAGAAAGGAAAAATGGGAGGTAAGGTACACATTACGAAGGCACTCCGACCATATACTTTATTTGCAGGAATCTATTTGTCAATATCAATTTTCATGAGAACTATTTCTAAATGTTTCCTTTTGCTGGTTTCTTTATATATTGGAATGGTTTTTATTCAACTCTATCAGTCACCAAAAGTGAGTTTTTTCGAAAATTTCCTGCAAGAACCGCCAAGTTTCAGGCTGTGTTATGGGCTCGAAATTTATCACAATTATCAGAAACTGAACCCACCAAAACGCTATCTTTCCGATTCTCGCCTGAAGCTCGGTTAGGTGAGGAAAACTCGAGATGAAATGCCAAAAACTCGGGGGGTTTTCAGGGAACCATCTTTTCGAAGTGTCAACTCTTCTGGGAATCTCCAAGACTCTCAAGAGGGTCCCTGTGTTCTATGTCACCAGCAAATTAGAAGAGAAGATGCTGAGAGAGACCAACGAAACAGCGCCAGGGTTGATTGCTCAGATTACTGTTGTTCATGGACCGGTATCGCAAACTTCGCTGCTTGTTCAATCCTCCACTTCTCAGGTTCCCTCAAACGCCCGAGCCACTGTGTTCAATCCGGTTTGCTGTGACTTCCAAGATCCACGGGTGTTGCTCAGTATTGAAGATGAGCATTTGCACATTAATGGATATTACTACCAGGTATCTAGACATACAAACACACAGACAAATGGCTTAGTTTCAGAGCTACAAATATTTTCCCAATATGCGTTCAGCCATGCTGAAATATCTGAAAAATTCCACCCAAAAGTTCGAGAATCTTCCAAAGTCAAACGAGTCAAGTTCAATGTAAGTTTCTCAAGTTTCAAAAAAATTTTCATATTTTCATTTTCAGCACATGCATTCACGTTCGGAGGGGTGACTTCTTCCAGAATAACTTTGCCGCATCAGATTCAGATTTTATCAGAAAAGCCAAGAAATTTCTGGAAGATAAAGAAAAGGCGGGAAATTCAAAAAAGTATACCGTTCTTTTCGGAGATGACGAGAAGTTTATGAAGGGATTGTTCAATGAGTCTTCTTCGAAAAATGAGATTTTCATCTCAAAAAACTCTCCATCTGACGATTTGATCTACTCCAAGTTCAATTGTAACACTGTCTTTTTAAGTGGTCGGTCAAAAAGGGGCGGGACTTCATTTCCCATGAAGCACACTTGCAGCCCCACACTCGACATTCGGCTGGTGGATGGGCTACTTTTCCAAGAGCAACCGAGTGTACTATACGGATATACGAATGACTAATGATAAGTTATATGTCAGTTTTCACTTTCGAAGTCTTCTGAAAAGTTGAAGTTTTGCAGATAAGTGGAAACTTCCACGAACCGGATTACTATCTCCCTCACTGGACTGCCCTCCGATATTCAGACGATCGGAATGCGGTCATCGAGAGTTCGAGACAGATTTAGCAGCTTCTACAATTTCAAACTTCAATTTTTCTGTTCTGTTCTGTATTATTTTTTACAGTATTTTCCAATGAACTCTGATCTTCTGAAAATATTTCCCTACCCTATTTTCAAAAAGGATCCAAAGTTTCGATCTTCTAGAAACATCGAAGTCCATACGGCACTGCGTAGCGACTCACAGTTCAAATTATCATTGGAAAATTTCTTGGCTTGTTGCCAAAATTTTTATTGGCACGTCGCCAAGGGTCGCTCGCAACGACGCGCACTTGCTTTGAGTACCCATTTGCAACCCCGTGTCATCTGATTCTTCCTGACTGACGTTAGTCAAGTACAAGTGGCACGTCCTCTGTTAATCAACGATGCAGAAAATTTCGCCTTTAGCTCACGTCTTCTGAATCAAAATCAGAATGAAATCCCAAAATTTGAAAAGTCTGAATACTGACTATTGGATTGTTGATTGGTGTCTTGTTTTTTTTCGATTTTTGTGTTGAGAAATCCAGGATTTGTCGTGGATTCTGAAAATTGCGACATCTCTTCTTTTTTCTTTGTAGTTCGAGTTCTGAATGTTTCTAACAACAAGATCCCTCGACTAGATCCTTTTTCACTTCCGTCCAAAATCTGGAGAAAATCTCCAAAACTTTGCTGTCCTTGTTCTCCTTTCCCAAAAGAACATTGAAACGAAAAAAAAACTCAGTCCATGGGGACCAGGGCCTCCAAGGCCTCTTCGAAACGGAGATACCAAAGTACACATGTATCAATTCTAAGCCCTGGAATTATGGTGAAGGGTCTTATAACCCTAGGTTTGAAGACCCCTAAATTTGCTCTCTTTCAAAAGAGTTCAAACTTCCCGCTTAGATTTTCCTTCTCAAACCTCAAACTCCTTCTTCCTTGTAGGAAGAAGGAGTTCCCTTCAATTGTCTCTCCTTCGGATTGGAGTCACTTTTTTTCCTGCTCTTTTCTCAGACATTGACCTCATTTCTTCATTTATTAGACACCCCCGTGTACGTAAATCCCATAAAATTTTTTTCCGTTTTTCATTTCCCCAACGGAAATCTAAAAAGGAAAAGGAGAAAAATGAGCAAAATTTCGGAGAGAGAGAGTCAGACGTTGCTCAGCGGCGGGCTCACATTTATGAGCAATCCTTCTTCACTCTTTTCGTTTTCTTCCGTTTTTAAAATTTCCCTTCTTCTTTCCTCACTGTTCAAATTCTTATGGGTTGGTAGAGGTTCTGATTCTGAATTTCAGAAGATGTGACTTCTTAAAGATTTTTTTTGGCTATTTGAATAACAGTAGACGTGAATCACGTACTTGACTCATGTCAACTTATGAGGAATCAGAAGACAGATTTTGGAATGAAAATTAGTTCAAAAGTTTCAGAGAATTCAAATGGGTCAAATTTGAAAGATTTAGCAAAGCAATCTCAGGATCTCAGAATCACCAAAATAAAAACTTTCAGATAGGAAATTCGAATCGGAAATCTCAAAAACTTCAGATGAGCAATAGCAACTATTTGGAGCAGAAGTGATCTTACGGAAAACATTTTTCTGGAATTTTCAAATTTTCAAATTTCCGGAGTGTAGTCCCAATTCAATATCCCCCCCCCCCCATTTTTGTCCGCAAAAAATTCATCGGAAAAACATTTTTTATTGTTTTCATCAATCCGAGTCCTAGACAGACCATATCCAATTTTTTGATTTCCCTTGATAGTCTAGAATTTTTCGTGTTTTCTGATTGAAAATCTCATGACTCTTTCTAGCCTTACTCATTATTAGTGTGTCTGAAATATGACCAGTTTTCTCTATGAAAAAGAGAAAAAAGCGGGAAAAAAAAGAAGAAGGGAATTATAGGGTTTTAAATGTTTCCACTCGACCGGGTTTTCTATTTTTCTTGGCTTCCCGGTGCTCTTTTTTTAAGGTTTTTGAGTGCTCAAAAAGTCAGATTTTTCCATAGAAAATTCGTCATTTTTATCTTGTCAACTCGAATCCCATCAACTTTTCTCAATATGAAGAAAACAAGTTAAATTGAAAGTCAGTTTTTCCCTAAGCTCCGCCCCTTTTTCGGATTCTGGGCCAGGACTGACTTTGATTCAAATTGATATAATTCGACATGCAAATTTGGCCCCGGAAGGGAAAAAGTCATAAAGTTTTGAGTCATTGCTCAGGATATTATGAGCAGTATCTTTGCTAGTATTTTTGCTTCAGCTTTATTACCGCAGATTTTGAAAATTTAGACTCCACGCACATATCTTAGGTTACCGTTGAATTCAGCGTAAAATTTTAGGTCGATTGCAAAAAAATTGAAGTTTCTAGATCAATTTTGAAGTTTTCAGGATTACGGTAGTCTGAAAAATACGCAAACACCGAATGAGAAATTTTGGGCCAAAACTTGCAGGGTGTGATAATAAGGGGATGAGAAACACGAATCTGGTATCAGAATTTTATGAAACTTTTCGATTTTTTGAGAAAATTTTAGTTGAAAGTTGAAGGTGGCAATTTACACAAAATTTTGGAAGCTTTTCAAAAAACTTTTCAAATATCAAATACATTGACATTTTCGCCTTATTTTCCCCCTTGAACCTTTAAAATTAACATTTCTAACCTGAAATTTTCTTCTCGAAAACTCCAAATGTCTCCTCTTCGAGATTTGTTTATCCCTTTCTTCTTACTTCCTCATGACTAATCTTCGCATTTTTGTTTCTATTTAAAAGTTTTGAACATTTTTTCGGGTGTCATATCTGAAACATGAAAAACATGATGACTTTTTTCAACTAGAATACGTCACTAGAATATTAGCCAAAAGAGAGAAAACACATTGAGGGCTTCTGAAAAGCGATTAGCCAGTTTTAGGATGAATTCCGATGAGCTAGGAATAGATGTAAAAAGGATAAGCATAGTTTGCCGTCGAAGATCAAAAAGGCATTATCTGATTTTTTAATGCATTTTCAAGAAATTTCAACCTTTGATTCGTGTTCCTCACCCCCCTATTACCCCATATTTGAAAAATCAGCCCAAAATCTTTCCATCAGTGTTTGCGTACTTTTCGAGCTACAGTAGTTTGAAAAGCCCGAAAAATGAAAAATCGACTCAGCAACTATTACTTTTTTGTCTCCTCTTGAATTCTGAATTCTGGATTCTGTGTTCTGAATTCAGAAGACGTCAGCAATCGTTGTTGACTGCTACTGAAAGGAAAATAGTGGAATTGACCAAAAAATGAAGGTACAAAAAACACAGTTCAAAATTTCCAGATTTCTTAGATTCAAAATTCAGATGACGTCTGAGAAGTAGAAGTTTGCAAAAATGTTCGCTCCATTTTTTTACAGATGAATGATTTTTCAAGGTGCAAGAATCCAACTCGTGATTCTGAATCTCGTGATTTTTCCTCTCCGAAACGTTTTGAAAATCGCGAAAAATTTCATGAGACTGATTTTTTCAAGTTTCCCGCCAAAAAAAGAATCCAAAACATTGGACAAAATGAAATTTTTGAGCTCCAATCTCCCCGGGAAAAAAACTAGTTGTTTTATGTCAGCCTGCTTTTGTTTATAGAAAATCTCATTAGGAAAATTGAGTTTGTTTCCTATTACTTTTTCGTGAGATTTTACGATTTTTTGATTTGGAAAATTACTAGTCAAAAACTTCATGAAGAAGTTTTTCGTAATTCAGAAGACGAAAGATTCTAAATCTTTCTAATTCTACAATTCTGGAATTCTAGAATTTTGAGATTCTAAGACTCTAAGATTCTAAGATTTCGAGAATCGTCTCTGGGATTCTGATCCTCCAAAATCTGAAGTAGATTTCAGAATCTCTCATATTCAGAATCCTGGAACCCATGGATTGAAAGTTTTAGAATTGATAGAACACTAGATTTGTTGGTTTCCAGAAGATTCGAAATCCTTGTTATTATTAGCTTCTTTTTCACCTCAAACAATCCTGAACTTCCAAATTTCAAAATTCAAAATCAGCATCCAGAATCACATCCCCCGATACCCCAATCCATCATCCTCCAGTAGTCCTCCTCCTTCTCATTTCCAATTCACCAAAACTTCTAATCTAAATCCAAATGTTTCCCCTTATTCTTCACCTCTCCCCTCTCAAAATGTCATCGGCTCACATCACTTTTTTCTCTCCCTTGTTTTCCCACCCCTCAAAATCAAAACCTTGTGATGCGAGAAATTGGGGTACATCAAAAACAACCTTTTTCCGGTTGTTCAGACACTCATAATTTTGAAACAATGAACCAATTTCTTTCACCTATACACTATCACGCGATACCCTTCTAGAAAAGTGGGCGGAGCTTAGAGGAGGATCAAAAAAGATCCTCTTGCTCTTATCACATGTGATAGTATACTTTATCTGGAAATAGAATGTGGAAGAATAATCCCATTGTCGTCATTGGAATTCGAATGGAGAAAAATCAAATTTCCGACGGGAAATTGAATTTTTTGAAACTCGAAACTTTGAGCTCAAAACTTCCGATTCAAAAAGTTTGCCTCCAGAATTCAGAAACCGGGATTCAGAATCCGAAATCAAAGAAGTTTCTACTTTTTCATACTTCATGTGAGCCGGACATAGAGAGCCAAGAATGGAAGGAGCATTAGTTTTGATTAAAATTTGCTCCCAGTTTTTCTCTTTGATTTTGTTTTTGTGCTCTTTTTGTTGGCTCGAAAAAAAGGGATGAAATTTGACGACTTTTTCTGAGAAATTAGGTTCAACTTGGATAGATTTGGATTCAAAATTTTGAATCCTCTGATTTTCTTGATTCTGGTTTGCAGTACCTCCCCAAGTATCTTCCCTTCTGATTCTTGCCCTCCAAAACCTGTAAAGTCTTTCAAACTCTCCGATCTACTGATTTCAAAATCCCAAAATCTCCTTAAACTCACAAAATCTTCCTATACTTTGGACCCAGATCAGATGACCGACTAGAAGCTCTAATCTCTGATTCTTCGACCAAAAAGTCATCCATGTATGTATAGCGTGGGAGGCTCCGCCCCCCTTCTCTAGACCTCAAGCTCCGCCCACTTTTCGTTCTATAAAAGTGTGCTCTTTTGAGTGGGAATACATCAGAAGTAATCCCAGTAATCCCCCTCTCCTCTAGAAGAAAGAAGAGAAGATCTCACGATTTTCTCGAACTTTCTTCTAATCCCACCCCGTTTCCCCGCATGTATTCTTATCCCTCCACTTACGTATGCAGTTGCAGAAAAAAACAAATACGTTTTTTGAAACTGATAATAAGGATTATCTTACAGAGAGAAAGAGAGAGTGACTACTGGAAGGATGGGACAGGAAGTGAAGCCGAAATGGAAGCCCGGAGAGGAGGAGAAAGTGCTGGAGATTCGGGATCGGCTTCGTGACAAGGAGGCGATGAAGAAGCAGACGGTGGGTTCGAGAGAGGTGGAGAATGATCTTGGGATATCTAAGATTCTATATGTAGATTTTGGGGTTCTGAGGATGTTCTAGTCCTCAAGATCGTAGAGCCCTGCAGATTTTTGAATCCCAAGGATCTGAAAATCCTAAGAGGTTTAAATAAACATCGGAATATGAATGTTAGCATACCGGATAGCCTAAGTTTTCAGGATTCTGTCTTATTTAGATTATGAGATTTTCCGAGATTCTCATAGATTCTGGAATCTTGTGGTTTTCCTTCTCTAGGGCCTCAAGAATCTTTGAAACCCACTAGACCCTTTCTTATCACTGCTGAAGTCCGGATGATCTTAGCAATATCAAGATCCTCGGTTCCCTAGGACTTCAGGATCCATAAAATCCCCTTCACTTTATAATTCCTCTGTTCTTATGGATCCTAAGATCAAGGATTCTCAAATTCTGACTACCTTCAACCCTTCCCATCTTCCAGATCATGATCAACATGCTGCCAATGGCGAAGCCCTCCAAAAAGTGCCCAAAACCAAAGTCTCCAACTGTCAAGTCTCCAACCGAGAAGGTCCAATACCCAATCGAAAAAATCACATCGCCGACTTTCAAGACCTCCAAGAAGACCATCAAGAAGTACGCTCCTCTTATGGCTCAGTGCATGAAGATCGCCAAGAGCAAGAGTTGTGGATAGAACTCTAGATACTCAATGACCCCTGTCCTGCTCTCCTAGATACTCATTACCCCCCATCATCTTGCCCCGCCCATATGAAATTTGTGATGATCTTGTTCTTCTACAGGGATCCCTCTGTTAACATCTCCCATGTCCCTTTAAATCGATTTTGATCTATATGCATTTACCCACCGAAATGGCCAACATAAACTCATTTTTACTCTTGCACTTTTCAGGATTGTCGTTTTTGGCACCATGCCAAGTTTTCATTCAAATCGAGACATGGAATTTCATTTAACAGATTTATTATAGTCTAGAAGATTCCAGAAATTGGGAATAGGATAGTAACATATAAAACGTATAAGAAACTCAAACTGGAATAGTGAATTTTGACACAGGATAACAACCGGGGGCGCATAGAAAAGAAGACGTTTGGAATTGATACTGGCGAAATCAAAGACGCGGGAGAAAACGATAGACATCAAAAGAAACGGGCACGAGAATCAATGGGAGAAAAATTAGTCTGGAAGTGGGAGAAGAAGTGGGAGAAGACAAGGCTGTGGAGGCTCGGACCTGGACCTGCTAGACATCCATGGTCTTTGAGCCCTTGCTCACCCCAGCGTTTTCCTTATCCACCCCATAAGGGAAAACCTGCCCCAACACCTCATACAATCCCAGAATATCACTGTAAGGTGTTGGGCGCAGGCTTTTCATTTTGCGCTGGTAACAACTCAAACCATCATCCTTCATCGAGCTCTTCCTCTTCTTGGTCTTAATCGGAGTAAGCTTGTTGTCGCTGTTCGTGTCGCGGACCTTGAGGCTCAGCTTTTCAAACTTCACATCGATGTCTGATGGTGTTGGCGGAGACAGAGACGTTTGGTGAGCGACGGGATCCTTGCAGTGCGTCGTGGTCAGAGCTGTAAATTGGAAACGTTGAAAATGGTTTTTGCGTATAAAATTCAAGATTCAGAATCCAGTACCCCCGATTCAAAGTCTGTTCAACTTTTTGCAAGACTCGGGTCGATTTGCAGTGCTTGCCAAAGGTTGGGAACTTACGCCCACAAATTTTCAAAACAATCGGATCATTGGAACATACTTTTTCACTTGCTCAAAGTTGACTGATTTGCATTGAAAACCACCAAAATTTCTTACATTTGGCCAGCACCACAAGTCGACCCTATAGACTATTTAGAATCCGAAATGAAAATGGACGGAATACTATGAGCATGGACGGCAAAAGGAAAACTTCAGACCATGTCTAGATCACATTCTGAAGATCCTACTCCAAGGAGAATTACGGTGGGAAAATGCAATCGAAAAAGCCCAGAAATCTACTTTTAAAGTTACACTCTCCCCGAATACAATTCTCACCTGCACGTCTATCCGATTCTGGGACCCTTGAGTCTTCGAACACTTCTTCTCCTATCTTGTTTGCTGCTTGGAACATGTTGAATATGTTTGTAGGGCGCTTCTGAAAAAAAAGAAACTGAAAATCTTCAATTGAATGAGTTTTGAATGAGTGAAAGAGTAGCGAAAAAGGGAATTGCGGAATTGGTTAAATTGTCGGAGACCACTGGATAAAAATGACCTTGAGGAGGGAAGGGAAACAACCAATAACCTTGAGAGTGGAGCAACAGACGGAAGGTGAGATAAAGATCTTTCCCGCGCGTTTCTGTTCTGCAAAAGGTGACAACTTGTCAAAGAGGAGTATGATCTGCGTCTTAATTTGAACAGGGGTGCGATAATAGTGGGGCAGACGCAGAGAGTCCTTTACTTCCGCCCACACAGTGCGCACTAGGTTCACCTTCACAGATGGTTCTAGATCGACCAGCGGGTCAGTCAGTCGGTTTGTATCGTGACGATCCTGCTGAGGATCATTTGGTTTATCGATTTTAGAACTTTTCTCCTACCTGTCCATTTAGTATCGAATCTTTGCAGAGCATAACTGAACTTTCTCTTTCTTGTCACACAGTAAATGTTCCAGGTTTTCAGAATGAGTGTTTTCAGATTCAGAAGTCATCAGCTAACAAGCTGCATTTGGTGACTTCCACAATCTTGAACTTTTCACTTGTAATGAAAAACTACCTATAGCTATTAACTATTCTGGAAACTTTGAGTTGTAGTTATAAGTTATAGCAGTGTGACTGAAGAGTTCAGCTATGTTTTCCAAGAAAGTTTTGAATTTTTGGACGAGTTTGAGCAAAGTTATCGGTTGAAGAACAAAGTTACCTTTGCTAGTTCTGAAACATACCCTTACTTTTCCCGGATCTTTTGAAAACGAGCCCTTATTGTCCCGTTACGTTTTTCACTGTAACAACCAAAACGAGAGCGAACCTTGTAGAAATCCTATCCGTTACCAGGATACCCGTTTTAGGGTTGATTAGGTTTGTAAGCTAATCCTGGATTGTAAACAATCCCTGTCGGAACAGGAACTGGCTGGAAACAAAAAGGACCCCTGTCTTGCTCGCGAAGGCCTCTGTCACGGATCAGTCATGCGTCGAGGTCCGAAGTTTGGATGGTTATTGGCCGACTTTGTGGTGAAGAGGCTCATAATACAGATACCCATTAATGTTTTGCTCTCAATTTCCGCTATTGAAGTTTTTGATCGACCAACTTCGAATCCAACGTTCCCACTTTTCAGATTTTATATTCCACATCTTTCCACAGCTTCATCATGGAATCGAGCATTTCCACACCGATGAACTCTCGAATGAGAAGTCGGCAGGACTCTCGGAAAAAGTCGAATTCAACGAGTGCAACAGATGGCGATCGCCATGTGAAAATGGAGAAATGCAATGCAAGTGGTGAGTCTTGTTCTTGGTTTTTGGAAAATCTGAGTTTTGAATTATGTGCTGGCCATCCATAATTGTACCCATTTTTGATGATTTTCAGTGCAAAATGGCCAACTTTGAGCAGTTGAAAGGGTATGTTCCAATCACACGACTTCTGTAAAACTTTATGGATGTATCAAGCAAAATTAGATCTTCATTTTTGTAGTGGACAATTTTTTTTAAAAATCGCTTTAAAGTGAGTTACGTCGCGTAGTCATGCGACATTAAAACTGAGTGCAAATTTCGATTTTTTCGGACCAATGATCTTCAACGCGACTTAACTGACTTGATTGTGAATTTCGTGAAAAGTTGTCAACTACAAAAATGAAGGTCTAGAGTTGCTTAATACATTCCCCACGTTTTATAAAAATCGAGTGATTGGAAGATATTTTTTCAACCGCTCAAAGTTGACCATTTTGCACTGAAAAGCCAGCACTGTACCTTTTTACTTCGAAATTCTACTAGTACGGATTGTCATTTTTTGAGATCTCTTCTTGAAGATTTTGTTTTATGGAAACCAGCTGTTCGTGATCTGTCATGTGTCACGTTTCAATTTCGATGTTTTAACCTTCATGTTTTCAGCTGCAAATGTGAGCAATCAACACAAAGGCCTTCATCCACCCCCGGTTGAGGATGAAATGAATCGGAGAGGGATTATTGAATGGAAACCCTTTGATTGTACCAAGAAAAACGAGGCTTTCAAATTCAGGAAATCAGCGAACAATAAGATCCAAGAAAATAGAGCTAACCTGAAAGGTGAGTTTCGATCCGAATCTTGACCAGAGTTCTGAGTTTTCTTCGTTTTCAGAGCCTATTCAACACTCATGGATAACCATTCTCTCGGAAACAATGGATGATACCAATGAAGTGGGCAAGAAGAGGGTTCTGGAAAAGGACGGGAAGGATATGGATGAGTCGACAGAAGTCAAGAAGCCAAAACCTTCAGAGTCGTATATCTACTGCGAGGAAGAGGATGGCTGGCGATACTTCGAGTCTGATGCTGTAAATTCCAAAGGAGGTGAGTGAGAAATGAATCTCTCTAAACTTTGAGTGATAAGAAATTTTGGATTTTCAGAATCGGCGGTCGACCTGGACATACCTTTGAGTCCGACATTCTTGCCAACCGTCTACTAGATTACGATCAGGATCAAGACTTTTTGATTTTTCATGCTGTCAGTTTCATATTCCGTATTCTTCCCATTTACTTTCATCATTTTTATCGGTCGTTCAATCCCCCTGTGAATGTCCACAATCCTTATTATCGGTTTTTGAATTTTCTTGTGAATGTATGCTTTCTTTATCATAGTTTCTTGAATTCACCTGTCTTGTCAGCGTTACACTAGGTTCCGATTGAGACTACCTTATTTTTCAACCCCCATCGTTACCTTTATTATCGAACACAGAATCCTCATGTGAATGATACCGATTATTGTTTATTTGTCTTCAGAACCCCCAGTGATCTCTATAATATTTTTCATATTTTTTTGCATTCTAAAAGTCCAAATAAAAAAGTTGTGTGCTATTATCCTTTTCAACTATCAGAAGAAATCAAAATTGTGTCAGAAGACGTCAAGGATGGTTAGAAGATGTGGTCAGAAGAAATCAGAAGACGTCAGAATCTGGGTCATCAGTTTTCGGAGACTAGAAGATGTTAACTTATTTCCCAGTGGTAAATACATGTCTGACTTTTATTATGTAGACTTGATGGACAGAGACAAATGATTAGAGATTCAAAATCATGGACCAAATAAATGAGTCGAAGAACGATGCACGGGTTTGGGAAAATGTATCGAATTTGAGAACATGTGAAAACAAGAAGATGTCGACTTTTAAAGGGACATGTACAAATTAAAAGACGGATCAAGAGGTTTGAATGTTTTGGGTTCTAGGTATCTATGGAAGCTGAGATCAGGGAAAAAAGACAAGGAGATCCGGAGAGACGCGAGAGAAAATAACAGAAAAAAAAGTTTCGAAATTTGTTTTTTGGAGGGCATTTGAAAATCGCTCAAGGAAGACCTCCTGCAGATCTTCTTGAGCCCGCGAAACTAGGAAATTTGAATTCTCTAGAAGAGAGAAATGTTGGGGAGATATAGGAAGATGGTTAGAGGAGGGAAAAGGGAAAACATTATAAGAAAGGAATCGTGTAACATCAGACGGACGTTCAAAGACGAATTCGGAGTTTAAAGAGAGCAGTTTCTTTGATTCTTCATTTATGCACGCTTCCTTCGGACGTCCTGAAAATGAAAAATGATGGCTGGAAAATTGGTCAACATTGAGGAGTTGCAAATCTGCTTACAATGATCCGATCTTTCTAAAAATTGAAGTGTCTCTTGAGCACCTCTAGATCTTCATTTTTGTAGTTGACAACTTTTATGGAAAATTAGTGTCCAGGAAGTTTTGATGCGTTAAAGAGGCTCGAAATTGTTCAAATTTGCAAAGAAGATAGAGGTGGGATGCTCCACAACTTTCTTGAAAATGATTTTCACAAAAAGTTGTCAACTACAACAATGAAGATCTGGGGTTGTGTAGTACATTCACAAAGTTTCAGGCTAATCGCTTCATTTTGAACCACTTTTCAGACAGTATTTTTCAAAATGGATTCCATGTGAATTTCTAGCTGAGCAATCCGGAAAATTTTGTACCAACCCGTGCTCTACCGTACCCTAGATCATTTGTCCTCCGCCTCCTTCCTCTGTCAGACTCAGCGATTGCTCAGCTTGCGAATGATATACAACAATGTACTTGCTCCGTCATCGTTGACTGAGTATCAAACGTTTGTGCTTCTCATTGCTCAGCTACTATTCACAGAACTAGGGCCTCTAGTTTTAAAGGTGATTTTCTCGGTGTTCAGTGATCGTAAAAGTATGAAAATTACCTAGGGCCTCTAGTTTTAAAGGTGATTTTCTCGGTGTTCAGTGATCGTAAAAGTATGAAAATTACACGGTTAGACTCAGCGATTGCTCAGCTTATACTCATTTCGTCATCGTTGACTGAGTATCAAACGTTTGATACTCAGCCAACGATTTCGCATCTAGCCCACTTATAGAGCTCTAGTCGTCAGGACGGGCTGATCTCGACAAGTCCGATCCTGAGCCACATTCCACAGTGGCTTCAACTTGGACCCTCTAAAGCACTCACCCTTCTCCAGTCGCTGCCTGCTGCTCCAGACCCTCCTCCACCACGTTCCCCGATTCGACATCCTCCAAGAATTTGACGAATCCACCTTGATAGCCCCCACGGAACGCCTTCATGTACTTCTGCACTCCCGCCTGGCTCTCATCGAAACCAAGTTTTCGAACTTTCCGCAGCTGATGTCTCAACTCATGCTCCACCCTGACTTTCTTGGACAAATCCATCTGCACTTCGATCCAACGATGTTTGGTCTTGAGGAAGGCTTGGGTCTTTTGATAGGACTTCTCGGCCTCCTCCTCCTTTTCCTTCTCGTCATCCTTTTCTTTGGAAGGTGTCGCCGGACGTTTTCTCGCAGTCAGAACCCTCTCAGGCTCACGGACACCACCAAACTTGCGGTACTTCAACTCGTCGAGCTCCCCTTTGAGGATTTTCAGACGAGTCATTGCGTGGGGCATCTGAACCATCGTCTGGTCGATATGATGGTGTGCTTTCAACTGCATCGCGGTCACCAGAATGTCCTTCAGTCTGAAGAACCTGTGTTCGGCGATCCGATAGTCTCTTCTCAGGAAAATCTCCTTCCACTCCAAATACTCGCGTCCTGTGAAGCATGCCAGATACTGCTCGTATTCCCTCAAAAATTTCCGTGCTTCTTTCATGTCGATTCTGACGAAACGAAGTTCATGGGCGAGAATCTTCTCGAGACATTCTAGGGCAGCGTCGACTGGTTTTTTGGGCGCCGGAGCTTCGGAAATTGGTTCCTCATCGAGGAACACCTGGAATCCATAAACGTCATCTTGAGAGAGCCCTTTGAACTCACATATTGGTGGATAGAATGACGGCGTTTCCGGCCAGAAGCAACTGGGTTCATGGATCGAGGTCTGAAAGACACCATGAAAGTACGAAATGCTAATCTAAAGTTGTCTATGGACCTAGCCAACGTGGTCAAGTCTGGAGCACTTTCACTAACTTTACTCACTTTCTCGTTCCTGGTAGACTTTTGGATCTTCTTGTAAGACGATTCATGGCTTGGTTTTGACCTGGAAGATTGTGGATACAATAGTACTTTCAGAGGCTCTGAAAGAATTTTTGAGCTGAGACAAAATCGCCTATTTTCAGTAGAGCTTTATTTTTGAGGCGGGGTCTATTTTGCAGGAGGTGAATGAGGTCTGAGAGATGCTTGGTCGTCTTTAAAGGTTTGAAAAACGCTTTCAAAATAACCCGATTTTTTGAAATTTCGTGAGGATATTAAACAACACTAGATCTTCATTTTTGTAGTTGACAACTTTTTATGAAAGTCGTGAAAGCTATGAAGCAAATAGTAACGTCACCTCAAATTTCGGGTGACTTTGGAACACTCCTCTTTAACGCATTATGCTACTGAAAATGCTCAACTTGTATGTCTCACCTCACGGGAGATTCTATCAAGGTGAATTAAAAAAACTTTAAACTTTGAGAAAACAAGAAATTTAGATGATCGAACCAGATATGGATGACACTTGTCAGATCAAGTGAAGAAAAGGAGGTTCGATACTTGGAAAGTTTGAGAGGATGGCAAAAAGATGCCAGTAAATACTTGAAAAAAAACTTGAACCGTTTCGATATATCGAACCAACTTTGGTGCGTGAAACAAGAAAAGAAGAAGTGAGAGGAGATGGGGATTAAGAGAGATAAGAGCCTTCAATATTGTTGTCGCCTCGTTGCCAGGTGATGATGCGTGGAGGTGTGAGAATACGGGTAACGGAAAAAGAGGGGCGGGAAAAAAATGGATAATAAGAAAAAAGGAAAATAGAGATAGGAGGAGGGCAGCGAGAGAAGAGCATAGAACACTCATTGAGGGGTTTGTACGGATTAGGAATTGATCTGCAGGTGTTTTGGAATAGAAATGGGGACGGATAATAGGAGAAAGAGAAGGGGGGAACTTGGCCAAAATAGGCTCGCCTCCTGAAAGAAAGTTTCGTTTGACGCTTGTATGACACTTTTCAGATCAAGGTCAGATGACCTGAGCAGGGAAAATGGATCGCTCAGGACTGGATTGCACATTACTTAAGCTGCTGACGGTTTCTGGTAAGAGAAGGGTAGGGGATGGGAATGATAGGAGATGGGGACTTAATAAAATAACCCCTCTTAGTGAGGTTACCGGATATCGGCAGAGCCTCTAGCACAAGTACAAAAAATGGTCAACTTTGAGTGGTTGAAAATATACATAATATGTTAGATCTCGATGCCCTTGCCTCATACAGTGTTGTCCTAAAGTATATGAATTTTGGTGGTTTTCAGTGCAAAATGGTCAACTTTAAGCAGTTGAAAAAGTATGTTCCAACCACTCGATTGTTCCAAAATTCGTGGACGTATCAGGCAACTCTAGATCTTCATTTTCGTAATTGCCAACTTTTTTTGAAAATAGCTGTGAAGCGAGTTACGTCGCGTATGGTCACGCGACATCCAAACTTGGTACATTTCATTGTCAGTGCAAATTTCGAACTTTCTCGGACCAACCAATCTTACACGCGACATAAATGACGTGATTGTGATTTTCGAAAGTAGTTGTCAACTACAAAAATGAAGATCTAGAGTTGCCTGATACGTCCACGAATTTTCAGAACAATCGGATTATTGGAGAATACATTTTCAACTGCTCAAAAGTTTATCATTTTCCACTGAAAATCATCACAGTTTGTATA
The DNA here is from genome assembly GCA_900536305.3 of Caenorhabditis sp. 40 LS-2015. Taxonomy (NCBI): domain Eukaryota; kingdom Metazoa; phylum Nematoda; class Chromadorea; order Rhabditida; family Rhabditidae; genus Caenorhabditis; species Caenorhabditis tribulationis. The sequence continues at coordinate 68,997 of LR544216.1, forward strand.
CTTTCGGCCTGCACTGTGCCCCTCAAATTAGAAAACCAAAAGCGACAGAAAAATCACAGAGTAGTAAATTGTACAAATCCGGTTTGATCAAGGAGCCGTCATGAGGTGCATTATGAAAAAAAAGAAGCTAACAGAACCCGTGTGCATGGGAGAACAAAAACGGAGACGGAGAGGGAGCAGATAATAGGAGATTATAGACGGACAGGGGGAATGTGAGGAGTGGAGGAGAGGGGAGATGAGGGACATATGTAACTGGAAATATGAGAATCTCTCAGAATTCTTCTGAATCGCAGTATTCTCAGAATCCTAGAATATCAAAATCTGAGAATCTGACTATCCATAAATACTCGAGTTCAAAGAAGAATTCATAGAATCCATAGAATCTATGAATCTAAAAATCGTTTTGAAAATCAGAATCCTTCAGAATCTACAAATCGTTCTGAATATCAGAATACTTTTAAACCTCAGAATCTTCAGATTCTAAGATCTTTGAAATTCAGAATTTCAGAATCCTTACGAGAGCTCTTTGATGTCCAATTTTCTTCGGGAAACTCGCTGAAAACGAACCAAAAAATCGAGGAGAAGACGGCAATGGATTTGATGACGATGATTTCTCTGAAATTCTTACTAACAACACCAGAAAATGTTTTTGAAATTTATTATTCTGAAAAAAAGTTGTGAGTTCATGATTAAAATGCCGAGAATCCGGAGGGGGACAGAGATTAAACATTAAGGAGGGGAAAGAAATGTTGACATGGAACAAAATGTGAAAAGCTAGAAGGGTGGAAAAGAGATGCATGAGAAAACGCCGTCAGAAACCAAAAGACAGAAAAAGTTATTACAAAAAAAGTACAGGAAAATCGCGGAGAATCATTTGTTAAACTCCCAGAAGCCATTCTCGTAGCCTTCGACGCAGTGCTCCAGGAGTATCTTTCGACGAGCTTCCACATAGCGGGACTTGTCTTGGACCTGAAAAAAAACTTGATGGAAGAGAGCATCGGAAAAAGTAGACAATATTTTGCTAATAGTTTTTTGGGGAATTTTGAGCAAAAAAGTCGAAAATCGAGATAGAAATCGTAAATTTTGAATCGAAAAAAATCGCAATTTTTTTCCTTAAATTATCTCGACTGACTGTGAACCGATTTCGACGAAAAATACACCAATGGATTGGAAATGTTCTATAGATCATTTTAAGATTTTGCATTTTCAGATAATTTCGATTTTGACGTCTTCTGAAGCCTTCAACGTCGACTATTCACCACCGTCAGTAAACTGACTCCAGAAGACGTCGAAATTCGAATTTTCTGAAATTTCAAAATCTCAAAATGATCTACAAAAAATTTCCAATCCAATGGTATACTTTTCTTCAAAATCGGTTCACTGATAGTGGCGAAAAAGTGCAGAGAAAAAATCGAAAAAATTGAATTAAAAAATTTTTTTTTTGAAATTTTTTTTCTCCCATTTTCATTTCAGCCGTCAGTAGGTCAATTTCGGTGAACACTATACAGATCAACCAGAAATTCTCCGTAGATCATTTCTCAGTATTAAAATTTTATAAAAATCAATTTTTGACGTCTTCTGAAGCCTTCAACGTCAACTTCTGACTATCGTCGCTAAATCGACTTCAGAAGACGTCAAAACTGAAATTTTCTAAAATTTTGAAGTTGTAAAATGATCTACAGAAAATTTCCAATCCAATGGTATAATTTTCAGAAAGCTCGGTACACTAAGTTTTGAGATAGTGCCAAGCCAAAACCTCACCATCAAAATCATTTCCATGAAATTGATCTTGGTCTCCAACTCCACATTAATATCCCTCTCCAGAATGCCCGATAGACTCTCGGTGGCCATCTCCATATCCTTCTGATTCGCTTCGAAAATCAGCGAGTGATTGTCGCGCTTCAGATAGAAGGCGAACGCGTAGGTGTTCATCAGTGTCTCGCGGCACTCGGTCAACGTGTCGACGGCCTTCTCCAGACACTTGACCTCGACGTAGGCCAGGCCGACTGGCTGCTCCTGCAGCTGCTCCATTTTTAGAGCCACCTGGGCTTTGAGCTGCAAAATTTTGAATTGGTTTGGGCCGAATTTGAATTTCCCGCCCGCTCACCTTCTTCTCCAACTTCAAACTGTGGTCGTGCGCCATGAACCTGTTGTAATAGAACAGGTATCGGTTCAGACTGGCCCTCGACTTCTCCCGATCCTTATCCTTCTCGGCGTCGGCGTAGCTGAAAATTTGCACATGGAGACACAATTAGAGAAATTTCCGATATATCTATAGTAGTTTCATTAGCATTGGTTCAGTGGTTATTGAGAAAAAATTTGAAAAAATTTTTTTTTTTTTAAATTCACAATTTTTTGGTCATCTCTATCTCAGCTCGCAGTGAACCGAATTTTATGAAAATTGTACCACTGGATTGGAAATTTTCTGTAGATCATTTTACAGCTTTGAAATTTCAGAAAATTCCGATTTCGACGTCTTCTGGAGATAGTTTAGTGACGGTGGTCAGAAGTCGACGTTGAAGGTTTCAGAAGACGTCAAAAATGGAATTTTTTGAAATTTAATAATTGAGAATTGATCTACAGGAAATTTCTGATCGATCTGTAAAATTTTCGCCAGAATTAATATCATGATGGCTGAGATCAGAATGGGAGAAAAACATTTTCAACAAAAAAATTTTTTTTTCAAATTTTTCCGCAATATTATCTCAGCCCTTCCATGAACCGATTCTGATGAAAATTGCACTATTCGATTGGAAATTTCCTGTAGATCATTTATAGATTTCGAAATGTCAGAAAATTTTGATTTCGACGTCTTCTGGAGTCAGTTTAGTGACGGTGGTCAGAAGTCGACGTTGAAGGCTTTAGAAGACGTCAAAAATGGAATTTTGGGAAATTTTAAAACTGAGAGATGATCTACAAAACATTCCCTGGCCATTCGCGCAAATTTTATCGGAATCCGACGACTACTTTTTGAGAAAAAGTTTGAAAAATAATTTTCGACTTTTTCGAATTTTCCATCATCTCTATCTCCGTTTTCAATAGGCCGATTCTGATGAAAGCTATACCGATAGATAGCAAATTTTCCGTATAACTCACCCATTACATCCGCGCTGCGTGTGCGCGTTCCAATCGCCCATGCACAGCCAGCAGAACTGGTAGCGACACGTCTCGCTGCGGCAGCTCATATGGTTGCATCCGCCGTTCTTCTCGATCGTCACCTGACACTTTGGGCACTCTTTCGTGTTGGCGACGATCCAGTTGAACGTCTCCGAGTCGTCTCGGCATCGCTTGAACCACAGTTTCAGGTACTCGCAGGTTATCGGCTCGTGCCACGCCTGTCCACAGCAGAAGCAGAAACGAGCGCCGCAGGGGCACGGGATGAGCTGGGCGTCGGTGGTGGTGGTCTGCAAAAACATTTCATGGATTCAGGTTTATGGTCCTGGTCTTTGTGGGTCAGTGTCACTATCTGTGTCATTCTTGAAGTATTGACTCCGCCCACTTTGCAAAGTTTTGCTCTCCAACTTTTTTCTCCCCCTCTTATCTCGATTTTCAGTGGACCGATTTTGATGAAAATTATACCATTAGATTGGAAATTCTTTGCAGATCATTTTTCGATTTTGAAATTCCAGAAAATTTCAATTTCGACGTCTTTTGAAGCCTTCAACGTCGACTTCGGACCACCGTCACTCAACTTATTTCAGAAGACGTCAAATTTTGAATTTTCAAAAAATTTTAAACACAAAATGATCTACGGAAAATTTCCAATTTATTGGTGTAGTTTTCATCAGAATCGGTTCACTGAAAGCTGACTTAAGGTTCGAAAAAAAATTGAAAAAAAAAAAAAATTTTTTTTCATTTCGTCGATTTTTGTCGCAGTCGCTGAGAAAAGAACCTAATGAAAATTACACCAAAAACTTGGAAATTTATGATACACAATTTTTAAATTTCGAAAATTTCCGAAAACTTGAATTTCCGACGTCTTCTGAGGCCTCGAAGACTCGGACGCCTTCTGAAGTCCAGAAGGAGTCAAACTTCGAATTTTCGAAAAATTCAAAATCTCAAAATGATTTACAAAAAATTTCCAATCCATTGATATAATTTTCGCTAAAATTGGCCCACTGAAAGCTGAGATATGGTTGAGAAAAAATTGAAATTTTCGAAAAAAAAATTTTTTTTTCGAAATTTCGGCAATTTTTCAGCCAATTTCTACACGGTCGCTGAGAAAAGAACCTAATGAAAATTACACCAAAAACTTGGAAATTTATGATACACAATTTTTAAATTTTGAAATTTCCAAAAAATTCAATTTTCGACGTCTTCTGAAGTTTCGAAGACTCGGACGCCTTCTGAAGTCCAGAAGACGTCAAAATCAAAGTTTTCTGAAATGTCAAACCTGTAAAATAATCTACAAAAAATTTCCAATTCATTGGTATAGCTTTCGCTGAAATCGGTCCGTTGTAAGGTCGGAAAATCGGAAAAAATTGAAAGCAAAATTAAAAAAAAAAAATTTTTTTTTGCTTCATCTCAAAAACTAGTGGACGGATTTTTATGAATCTTGTATTCATGGATAGAGATTCCTTCTCACCTTGACTGCTCGCCCACAATCCCTTCCCGGGCACCACTTCATGTACGGATTGCTCATCACAAAACTGTTCACCTTTTGCTCCTCATAAGAGGCCAGGACTCGAGGATCGTCGATGTAGGAGCGTATCTGAAGAACAAAATATGAAAAAAAACAGGCAAAAAAGAACGAGACAAACCTTCTCCTCCTCGACAAGCAGCGCACACTCGCTGGCTATACACTCGATTTCGCACTGTCTCGAGACCAGAATCTTCTCGGTCAGGTACGATTTCCAGCACGCGGAGCACGCCGTATGATTGCAGGCGAGACCCGACAACGTGCCCAACTCGCAGCAAATGTCACAATCGTCGGAGACCACTACGGAGGCCACGCCCCCTTTTGGTATCACTTGAGCCGAGACGAGAAACGCTTGGGTGTCGGGGCAGTCGTAGAAGCGATCGAAAAGAGCTTCTTTGTTCCATTTGAACTTGTGTAGGAGGATACGGCAGACGCCCGGTTTGACTTGAAGGATGGCGTGCACTTCGGCGATGGCGGACTTCATTTCTGTGTCGAGTTCCGCGTGGGTTAGGAACTGAAAGAATTTGGGAGGGTTTTGAGGAGTTTTTTTCAAATTGGGGCGAACTGGCGAACAGAAAAATGCAATCGCGCTCCATCGGACAAATTTTTCGACTGACGAAAATTTTTAATCTCATTTTTCGCTTTAGACAATTTATCCAGTTTTTTGACAATTTACCCAGGTTTTTCGACATCTGCAATGATAGTAGGAGGTGAACAATGTTTTCATGTTGAAAAAACTTTTAAAAAATTAAAAATTTGAAGGCGGAGGCGGCGCCTTCCGGTGGAGCGCGCTTGCATTTCTATGGGCCGACGTAGACTATAAAAATGGGCGGAGCTTTTCATGGGAAAATCGAAAGTCTGAAGATTCGAAAAGTTCAGAATCCTTAGAATCTTTAGAATCTCTAACCACCGAAAATGCTGAAAATAAAAGTTTCCTCCCACTTTGCTCCGCCCACTTTGAGGATTCCGGGCAAATCTTTTTTTTTTGCTTGAAAATATGTATTCAAACGTGCTGATTCCAAATATCATAATGAAAACGCTCGAAAATTGCTCTAAACACCCGCAAAATCGCCTCAAAAAGGCCATTTTTGAAGCAAGTGGCTCCTGATGGCCTAGTTTATTCTTCAATTCGGTCACCGAGTTTTCGCCCATTTTTTCCTGATTTTTTCTGGATTTTTCTAGCTAAAATCGGAAATATATTCTTTCTGTCTTTTTTAGCAAAAGAAATCCGGAGAAAACCATGAAAAATGAGCGAAAACTCGGTGGCCGAATTGAAAAATAAACTAGGCCACCAGGGCCACTTTCTTCAAAAAATGGCTTCTTTGAGACGGTGTTCCGGGTGTTTAGAGCAATTACAGAGCGTTTTATTATGATTTTCGGAATCAGCACGTTTGATTACGCATTGGAAGGCAAAAAAAAATTCTGCTCGGAATCCTCAAAGTGGGCGGAGCCTATAGGAAATTTTTCGTTTCAGTATTCTCAGTTGTCAGCGATTCTAAGGGTTCTAAGGATTCTGAACGTTTCGAATCTTTAGATTCTTAATGTTTATATTGAAGCTCCGCCCATTTTTATAGTCTACGTCGGCCCATAGAAATGCAGCTTCGCTCCACCGGGATCCTCCTCCGCCTTCAAATTTTAAACTTTTTTTTTCAGTTTTTTCGACATGAAAACATTGTTCATCTCCTACTATCATCGCAGATTCTCGAGAAAAACTGAGTAAAATCGTCCAAAGCGAAAGATGAAATTCAAAATTTTAGTGAGCTCAAAAATTTTTTTGATGGAGCGCGATTGCATTTTCTTGTTCGCCAGTTCGCCCTGATTTGAAAAAAAAACTGTCTCTCACCTTCATGGATTCCTCCTCCTCCTCATCGTTCCCTGGCTCCTCCATCTCACTGTCGTTATCCTCAGAATCCGAGTACTCGAAACTCATTTTTGGAATGGGTTTGGGGATTCTGAAAATTCAATAAATCACTGAAAAAAAATCGAGAAATTTCGAGAAAATTGAAAAAATAACAAGTTGAAGAACTGAAAAATGAGGAAAACTGCTGAAGTGAGGACTTTTTCTAGACCGGAAAAATTTGGTGATAAGAAATTTTTTGAATGGAGAAAAGGAAGGAAATCGTGTTGAAATTATTGATTCAGTGAAGAGTCTGATACAGAAAAAAAAATCTAAATAAAATTTTCAGAACAAACTTTTTTTGGATTTTGGTTCAAGAAAAAATGAGGTTTTTACAAAGGGAGAAGCAATCAATAAAACAAGGAAAACGGGCGAAAAATACACTTTTTTGGAATTTTCTCTATAAAATGAGCAATTTTCCGCATATATTATGGGTCGCTCCTCCCATCAATTGTTTCTCTCTCCCTGTCTTCGAGGAGTTCAGTACGCAAACACGGTGACGACATGTTGCGGACTAAAGATCGAGTGGATTAGAGGGTTTCGCCTTTTCGCCAGTGAGCGCAATTTGCAATGATTCGATAGGAGATTAGATGGATTAGAGGGGCGAATGGGATCTTTAGAATCGTATTATTTAGTAGATTTGATAAGTCATCAAAATCGGAAAAAGCCACTAGTTTTTTAGATGAGAGCGAATAGAAATTATCAACAAAAAAAAAAAACAATTTTGTGTCAAAAATTTTTTCCCTGTTTCTCGCCACTATTCTGCTAATTAGCTAATCTGAACGAATGTCACCTGTGGCCGAGGCGCGCCGATTTTCCCACAGTAATATCACGACAAAAAATTGTTACCGTACTTTAAAGGAACATGCGCGAATGAAAAAAAAACTATCTTTTCGATTTCAGCGGATTTTGAAAATTTTTCCGGCGAAGTTTCAAAGATTAACAGTATTTAGGCCTCTTGGTAACATTTTTCGGCAGGAAAATACTGAAAATCGCCGGAAAATCGGAAAAGTGACTTTAAATTCAAGCATGCTCCTTTAAAGTACGGTAACTTTTTCGTGCCGAGTCTTCAAAAACCTCAGAATCTTTCAAAATCGTCGGAATTTTTTTCTGAAAACTCTTCTGAAATCGTCTGACGGCTTCAGAATCCAAAAAAACCGATTCAAATTATGAAAATATGCATTTATTAACACCACAAATTCAGAAAAAAAAACAACGAATCAATCAATATAACAAGTAATTGTGCAAGTGTCAGTATTAAGTGAGTGATTGGGAAATTCAAATCAATCGGCAAAGTTGATTCGAAAAATGGAAGAAAAGTTGGCGGGAAATTCGAAACGTTCAGGTCTAAAGTTGTCAGATTTTTAAGGGAGAAACAGGGCTTGAAGCATAATAAATCAGAAAACAGGCGTTAAAAAATTATTATTCAGTATTCAAATCATCAGCGGAGCCGTTGGATGGTCCACCAGTTGCTCCATTAGCCACTGCGTCAATACTCGCGGCGATCCGCTTGACTTTTGGCTCCAAGCCCTCAACGTCGACCTCCTCTCCAGATGACGAGGAAGCCGTGGGGGTGACGATGGGTCGAGCAGTGGGTTGAGCAGCAACGGGAGCGACTCTCTTGATTCCACGTGGCGATGACGTCGACGCTGATGCCGATGAAGTGGACGCGTGATTCTGGAGGTCGTGAGGGTGATGCTGCTGCTGGTGATGCTGATAATGGCCGGAGCTGGAGGCGACGACGCCGTCAATGGTGGCAGAGATACTTTCCTGAAAAAGATGAGTTAGAATCTGTCATAACTCGGTGGAACCCTTCAAAGGGAGGATACCAAAAGAGTTTGAAGGCGTTTAGAGATCGTCCAAGGGTTCTGGGGGATTCTAGGCGAGCATTTTTGAGGGTTTGCAGGGTTCTAAAGCATTCCGAGTGAAGACCCCAAGTAGTTCTAGAAGATTCTAGACCCTCCTGAACTTCTACTCTATAGGTCTAGAACCTTTTGGACAGCTTCCCGCAGCTATGTCTATGCGCATCCAGGGTCTATGAAGGCTTCGGATGACTTTCCAGAACACAGTACCCACTCAAAAAACCTCCAAGTTCTTACCTCAGGGTTATAATACGCGTCCTCATCATACGTAAACGCCGAATCATCCAAGAACTCGTGCAGCTCTCCTTCTTGCTCATCACTTCCGACATCTCCCTCCAGTCCATCTACATCCACATACTCTTCCTCGTCGCCCTCCAACACAACCTCCTCCTCTACCACAAGCTCTTCGTGAAGCACTTCCTCGCCATGCTGAAGATACACATGATTGTGAACCTGCTGCGGAATCATCACTCGAACCACTTGTTGACGAGGGGCTCCAGTTGGTGGTCTATGTGGAGCGACGAGCACTTGACGGGGACGAGAGACGACTGGAACATTGATCTGATGGATTGCTGCTTGGTGGGATGCTCGCGGAGCGCCGCGGGCGGATCCATGGGTGACCATAACGGGAGCTCTATGTGGTGGCGGATTTCTTCGATGTGGTGGTAGTGGTGGAGGTTGTTGATGGTACTCGGGCTCATCCTCCTCGTCGTCATCTTCCATCTCCACACCATCAATGTCGCACCCGTCGAGGACCTGAAACAAGAAGTTTGGTAATGACTCAATGGTTAAAACGGTCTAGATGGCTCAGCTTTCTTCCAGGGGTAAGGCTAGACCACTCAAGAGGCAGACGGTTTCCAAAGGCACTAAGAATTCAATCAGATTGGCCCGACATCAGAAGGTCCCAGAAGACGACTTGAATCCGTCAGGTTATTCCAAACGTCCTAGACTATTGTTTATGACTTCTGATGTCTTCCGTAGGGTTTCTGGAGACGTCTGAGGGCTTTTGTAGTCGCCGATTCAGAACGCCTTCGAAGCCTTCTGACGCTCTCATGAACTTCCTAACAACTTCCAAAACCATACCTTCAGAGTCGGCAGAAGGGCGAACACCTGACTCCGATAGTCGAGTCCCAAAGGAACGTTATTGGCCAGATCGAGCTCCGAGAGCTTTGTCAAATTTTTGAGTGGTGCAAGATGAGCCAGGCTGAGTGAGTTTGCGGACATTGAGATTTTCTCGACGAGCGGAGTTCTCTGGACCAGATGCTCGAGGGCTGCCTGATCGCCGAGCTGGTTGCTGGAGACGTCCAGATAGGAGAGTTGGGGCATGTAGGGGAGGCCGGCCAGGGTGGTCAGGTTGCAGTTCACAATGCTAAACATCTGGAAAAAGCGGGGAAGTTGAGAATTTTGCTATACTTTATTCATTTTCACGGCATGTTTTATGATTCTTAGCAACTTTGATGGTGTTCTTGAGATTTATACCGAAAATCCAAGGATTTTTCCGTCATTTTCAGCGTTTTCATAGTGTTCAACACATCCTTCTTGTTTTTTTCCTTTTAGTTTTCCGCAAATTCTCACCGCCAAATGTTCATATCTCGGCGCCAACCCATACACTCTGCCTCGCGTCGTCGAATGGTCCAGAAAGAGTGTATCCATGGTAAAAGGGTCCATGTCTCCCGTATGTCGCTCGTATGCCTCTCGCATCGTCGGCATTGTTCTGAAATGGCGGAAAATGTATGCAATTTGAGACAAAATCGAGCGATATTGAGCAAAAATGGTGAAAGTTGAGTTTAACCCGAAATTTTGGCGTTTTTTAAAGGTTTTTTTCATTCGATGGTTTATTTTTAAAGTGTGCCACCGATTTTTAACTGGAGTTTGCGAAAAAATCGCGAAAAAACGAGCAAGTTTGGTTGAAAACGAAGGAAAATGGATGAGTGAAACTCGAAATTTGGCTATTACGCGCGAAAAAAAAAATCGAAGATGCGGTGGAGCGCGTTTGCAGCAACCCAGAGGAAAATGGACTCTTCTTTTTTTGAATGGCGTCGGGGCGCTTTCACCAGTAAGAACCGGGTAAAAAAGATAAAATGTTTATTGACCATGTGAAAAGTGCTAGAAGCAGAAACATAACTAAGTCCCACTTCAAACAGAGCCGAACTTCGACCATCTTCCTTTCTTCCACTCCTCCGAGAGGAGTACACAGAGGTCATACCTTTTCGGACTCCTCTCGGACAATCCGCACTTGCGCGGGAATGGGAAACATTCAAAATTTCAAATGCTGCGGGACAAGTGTGGGTTGTCCGAGTGGAATCCAAAAGGGTATGTCCAAAAAGAGAGGAAAACGTAGACGACGACGGGCGCTTCTGAAGACAAATGGAGACCAGGTTGACAAAACAGTTTAGTCCTTATCAATCCATCCGACTCCCTCGAACATGTTTTTGTTCTGTTTTTTAAAAACTTTTTTCAACCACTTCTTGTGCTTTTTGCACCAATTTATTACCAAACATTGGAAAGTTCTCAACAGACAAAGAAAAAATGACAATTTCGCGAAATTTAACTTGAAAGAAAAGTGATGAGGGGGCGGGGTCTTGTGAAAGAAACGTTTTTTGAGTGGGTGGGTGGGGGTGGGATGAGGAAAAGCACCAAGAACAAAAATTTGTGTTAGTCCATTTGCGAGTATTATGTGATATGGGCGAAAGTGTGGCGCGAAAATAATTTAAATTTCAAAAAGTTTTGTCATCGGCGGGTATTAGGTATTAGAGATTAGAAGATTACGGTAGTTATTAGAAAAAAATCAGTACAGCAAACGGGTGAAGAAGAAGAAAGAGATACAGAGATAAATGGAGAGACGCAGAGAGATTTTGAAACGTTTTTTTTTTCTTTCGAATTGTGGAAATGGGGCGACGGATCCGGGTGGTGACCATGTGTGTGTGTAGAAAATCGATGTGGGTGGGGAGATCATCATGAGCAATGACAAGGGAGCAATGATGAGGACGGGGTTTAGGCAAAGTACATCACCTTGTTGGCCTTCGGGTGCACCTGAAAAATGAGAGAAATTAGAAACTTTGAAAAAAAAACTTGAGGGTCTCGAGACTTCTCGAGACTTCCCGAGACTCTTTCTACAACTTCGAGACTTCTCGAGACTCCTAGGAGCTACAAAAGTCTCGAGAAGTCTCGAGACTCAAATAGGCGTTTCGAGACTTCCCGTGACTCCTACTAGCTTCTGAAGACTCGAGACTTTCCGAGACTTCTCAAGAACCCAGTTGAGCTTCTGGGGTCTTGAAACTTCTTCAGACCTCTACTGGCTCCCCAAAACTATCCTAGACTTTCCGAGACCCCTATTAGCCTCTCGAGAATTTTCGAGACTCCTACTAGCTTCTCTGGGTCTCGAAAGTCTCGAAACTTCCCCCTCTCCAACTACTTACCTGAACGGCTCGCGCCATGCTCGAAAAAGTGCTGTCCTCCGACGTTCCAGACGGCTGCGATCCCTCGCCCGACTCATGTTCCCTATCGACCAAGTGGAAGCGAGCCCGCATGGCCACCAAGTGAGCATAGTACGCCGGCGCCGGAATCGACACCGACCTAGTGCATCTGGCGTAGGTGTGACACATCTGGTACGTCAACTGCTGCAACTGATCCGCCGTCATATCATTGTCGTCCCAGAGGACGTGATAGTGAGACGGTCTCGATGTTCCCTGGATTCCAGCGTGCGAGCAGAGGTAGAAGTCAAACTCGGTGGGGTGAGTGATACCGACGTCCACAATGGTGCCCGGCGGAATGTTGTAGGCCTTGCCGACGCGGTCATTCTTGTCCACCGAAAACAGACGGGTATGGTGACGCTTCTGCACGGCGATGAACGTGATGCCCGGTTGGTAGCCAGTCTCCAGCATCATACAAGCCTCGCGAATCGCACGGAGCTCGTATTGGAGCACGTTGAAGAACTGTCCCTCGGACACTCCGTCTCGATACACGACGATGCGCGCCGGCTTGAAGCGAGTGTTGATGTAGAACTGCTGCAGGAGCTCCTTGACCATCGCCGACATCTCCGAGATGATCTCTTGGCGATTCGGCTGCACGCGGACTGTCGCCGCGTACTTGGACGGGTGCGCGTCCATGGAGCCGACGATGGCGGCGACGGATGGCTTGCGAGAGTCGCCGGCCGGCGGGTGGGTGATGTCGCAGCCGAGGAAGATCACCGACTCGGAGAAGATCTTCGGGCGAACGTTGGGCGAGAGAACGCAGTTGACTCCGCCCAGCTTCATGTTCATCTTCATGCAAATGTTGGAGAGGGTTTGCGGTGTGGTGCGCGTCACGTTTTTGGCTTGAATGCATTGTGTGGCGATGCCGAGCACTGTGTCTCCGACGCGTTTGATTTCGGCTGAAAAAAGAGGTCATTTTTCTTGAGCCTAGGCTTTTTGTTGGATATCTAGGTCATCTATGGGAGTCTTGGTCAGCTCAGGTTAAAGGTCTTTTGAGACCATCAGGGTGGGTCGATCTAACCGAAAACACAGAATATGACCTTGAGGTGTGGTGGCCTAGAAAACCAAGAACAGGTGGCCTAGGATCCCAAATGACAGTCTTCAAACTGTTGAGAACCCCAAGAAGGGTTCGGCGAGAATTGGTGGCCGAGGAAACCAACTGGTGGCCTAGAAAATATCAAGCCTAGACATTCAAAACGGAATGAACCTAGGTTTCTGGATCATTCATGGAACGACTTATTATTGGGTTTCAAGGTTATGATTTGGATTTTTGGCCTTTGTAAGTTGCTAACCAGCAAGGGTTTTTTAGACTCCGTTTGAGAATTTTCTGAAAACTTGCACAGTGGTAGTTTTTGACCTGCTGAGAACGATGAACAAAAATTTAGCTGCCCGTATGTAACTAGAAGCTCAAAAACTTGTCTCGAAATTTCAGCCATTTTTAACGCATTTCAACCCCTTTCTCCTCTCTGCCCTCCCGCACTTTCCTCACTGCCCTCCAGAGAAGCTATTTTCGATGGCAGCGTGGTGTAGGTGGGAAGAGTGGGGGCTGGGAAGGGTGACTCTCTGGTTCGACTCCGACCTGTTGAAACTTTTTTTTGATTTCTTTTTTCGTCTATTTTTTTCATTATGGCACATTATAGACCAAGGTTCGAGCCTTTTCTACATGATATCGTCTTGAAAACAGACTGAATACGATAGATTTTAAGTTTTTTGGAAAATTTTTACACGAAAGTTCTGTTTTCAGTTTCATGAGAAAACATCAGTTTTCAAGACGATATCATGTAGAAAAGGCTCGAACCTTGGTCTATAATGTGCCATAATGAAAAAAATAGACGAAAAAAGAAATCAAAAAAAAGTTTCAACAGGTCGGAGTCGAACCAGAGAGTCACCCTTCCCAGCCCCCACTCTTCCCACCTACACCACGCTGCCATCGAAAATAGCTTCTCTGGAGGGCAGTGAGGAAAGTGCGGGAGGGCAGAGAGGAGAAAGGGGTTGAAATGCGTTAAAAATGGCTGAAATTTCGAGACAAGTTTTTGAGCTTCTAGTTACATACGGGCAGCTAAATTTTTGTTCATCGTTCTCAGCATGTCAAAAACTACCACTGTGCAAGTTTTCAGAAAATTCTCAAACGGAGTCTAAAAAACCCTTGCTGGTAAGCCACTTTTGGGTTTCTAGGCCACCTGTGGAGTCCTAGGTCATTCTCTCGATCATAATTTCTCCACAAAAACTCACCATAAACCGGCGTCTTTCCGGGCAACACGATCACGACCAGCTGCAGATCCGGATAGTTCTGCTTGAGATACTTGAACATTGGCTCCACTTGCTCCACGCCGACAGCGTACTTGCAGAAGCACGGCGAGCCGATAATAGGCATGCCGGCGTCGTGAGAGATGCGTTGGAGGTGCGAGGTGAACGCGCGCAGGTCGTTCTCCTTGACATGGTTCTGGTCGGCGAAGCAGACGATGGCCCAGACGCGAACCTCGATTCCCGTGTGGAACTGTTTGCCGCGCAAGTCCCACACTCCTTGGTTCGGGACCGCGGTCGAGTTTTGACGGCCTCCGTAGAGAAGTTTCGGAGCCGACAGGACACGTCCCTTGACCTCGGTCATCGCTGGGTTGATGGTGATGCCGAACTCGTGGGCGAACGGGTCCGCCGAGAACTCGGCCTTGCGGACAAGGTTGGCAATGTCGCGTTCACGCTCTGGGGCGGTACGGGCTGTGGCCTTGATCATCGTCGAGGTTTGCGAGTCGGTGAGCTTCTTGATGCATCGTTGACCCGAGACCACGTTGCAGACTTCGATGGGTAGGTAGGTGTGCTTTTGTTCTTGGCCGACCTGGAAAAAATGGGGCTTTTTGGAACTTCGGGGGGAGTTTAAGAGACTTAATACGGGGTAATGACCGTCACATAGAGTAGCCTGGGGTCCGCGATCACACGGTACTCGCCCTCACATACGGGGTCGACCTCTTCCTTCAGAGTGCAGGACCATTACTACAGGGTTCGTGAACTCAACTAGGTTAACGACCAGCGTCTACATACCTAACATACAGGGTCTGTCACCTCCCACTGAGGTCTGGGAACAAGCCCCTACCTACAGGGTTCACCTTCGACCTCTACCTACAGGGCTCACCACCCGCTAACTCACCTGAAGACATGGCAAGTGTGGATACTTCAACTGCAGACTGTACTTATCCATAAAGTACTTGAGCACAGTCTTCTCAATCGTCTGTCCATTCTCCAACTGCAATGGGAACGTCTGCGTCTGCGCTGGCCGTCTCGTCACATTGCACACTCGATACTTGCGACGCATCGTTCCACAATGGTTGATCTCAATCTTGAGCCCACGAATCTCCTTGGTGAACTTGACCCTTTGAGAGTCGGAGAGCACACGTCGCTCGGCGAGCGCTTGAATCGGGAGCTCCAAGACCTCGGCGAGGAACTCGATGACTGGCATCTCACGATAGAAGGCTGTCGCCGAGACGTCAATGTTCAGCATCATCTTCCATTGCGATGGGCGGATGGATTGATGGAATCCAAACCAGACCTCTCGACCACCGCCCAACTTGCTCTCCGGGAAATTCTGCTGCTGGCCGTGGTCGTAGCGGACCGGTGGCGAGAAGAAGGACCGTCCGACCGGAGAGTACTTCAAACTCGGCAAATGTCTCAAGATCACATCCACCGCCTTCACAGTCTCGTAGGGGACTTGGGCGATGCGACCCTCCATGGCGTCTTCCAGACTCGTCAGCGAGATCTCGCCAGCCCATTTGAGCGAGACGGAGAATTGACGCTCCACTGCACTCTCGCCGGGCAGGACGACGTTGAAGTCGGCGCGTTCGCGGCCGAACGGCAGCTGGTCGCGCGTGTACATCGAGTTCTTGCCATCGTACACCGGGCGCACGTTGGTGAAGCAGGCCGAGAAGGATTGGATCAGGCAGCCGATGATGTCGCTGGAAAATGGGGGAGAGTTGAGAATTGAGAAGGCGGAGCTTGGAACCATTTCTAGAGGGCCTAGAAACCCTTAGGTTAACTAGCAACTTAAAAATGACCTGGGACCTCTTCTGGTGGCCTAGAAATCCAAAAGTGGCTAGATGGCCCAGGATCCTTCTACCAGGTTGAGGATGATCTAGAATCCGCCTGTTGATGGCCTAGAAATCACAAATGTCCAGTTGTGAGTTTCTTGGCCATCGAAAACAGTCTCGGACAATCACTCCTTACTAGACACATCGCTGGGTCCCAAGACCGTTTTTGGGTTTTCTAGGCCACCAACACCTTCAGATCAGGTTTGAGGCACTTTTGGGATTCCATGACCGCAGATCAGGGTTTCTGGGCCATCAATTGGGGTTTCTAGGTCATTTCAATTTTTTTCGGATTTCTAGGTCATGAGGTCAGGTTTGAACTTCTCACATGTTTTGCTCACCAAGTGCTACCCTCTGATCCGAGCGACTATGGGGGCAAAAAATTGCCCACCCGGATGTAAGAACTCCCACAAAGGGAATTTTTGAAGAAATTATTTTTTCCCGAGTTATAACGATTTTTCAAAATTGCGAAAAAAAGTTTAAAATGACCGTATTTCGGTCATTTTTTGAGTTTTTCCAAAAATCAAAGTGGTAGATGGAGGAACTTTTTTTGCTCTCATTTTTTGTCTCCAGCATCTTTTGGATATCGCCAGTCTAAAATTATGAAAACTCGGGTCAAACACGAAGTCGTAAAAAACCTTCTTGTAGAATTTTTTTAAACTATTATAAAAATGTTCCCCATCATGAATAAGGTATAAGGACGTATCGTTTATAGTACCTAATCAGGCATTTTCGAAAGATAAAAGTCGATATATAGCTAAAATGCACCTTAATTTCGATTTTTTCAACTTTTCACAATTTATGTTTTTTCGAGTCAGACTTTTTAGGGAGTTCGTAGTTTGTAAACGTTGTCAGTTAACTGATTATCGGTTTGCTGTAGTTAAATCCGCTTTCTGGACCCATGGAGTCGTGTACCAATAGGTCACCCCAACTAAGGAAGTCAAAAAATTTTATTTTTTGAAACTTTCTATTTTCTTGTTTTTATGATTGTTTCTGATTGGATTTTATGACTTTCGTATGAAATTTTCTGGAAATCGTGAAAAAAGTGGATAAAACGACCTCAAAACTTGAACACCTAATTATAAGCATCCTATTTGTTGTGACGCCATGTAATCGACACTTTACTGATTTTTTTTCACGATTTTCAGAAAATTTCATACGAAAGTCATAAAATCCAATCAGAAACAATCATAAAAACAAGAAAATAGAAAGTTTCAAAAAATAAAATTTTTTGACTTCCTTAGTTGGGGTGACCTATTGGTACACGACTCCATGGGCCCAGAAAGCGGATTTAACTACAGCAAACCGATAATCAGTTAACTGACAACGTTTACAAACTACGAACTCCCTAAAAAGTCTGACTCGAAAAAACATAAATTGTGAAAAGTTGAAAAAATCGAAATTAAGATGCATTTTAGCTATATATCGACTTTTATCTTTCGAAAATTCCTGATTAGGTACTATAAACGATACGTCCTTATACCTTATTCATGATGGGGAACATTTTTATAATAGTTTAAAAAAATTCTACAAGAAGGTTTTTTACGACTTCGTGTTTGACCCGAGTTTTCATAATTTTAGACTGGCGATATCCAAAAGATGCTAAAGACAAAAAATGAGAGCAAAAAAAGTTCCTCCATCTACCACTTTGATTTTTGGAAAAACTCAAAAAATGACCGAAATACGGTCATTTTAAACTTTTTTTTCGCAATTTTGAAAAATCGTTATAACTCGGGAAAAAATAATTTCTTCAAAAATTCCCTTTGTGGGAGTTCTTACATCCGGGAGGGCAATTTTTTGCCCCCATAGTCGCTCGGATCAGAGGGTAGCACTTGGTGAGCAAAACATGTCAGAACTGTTTTTTGAAGATTTTTAGACCACCGGAAAGGTCGTTTGATCTACCCGGATTCCCGGGGCATCAGGTCAACTCAGAGCATTCTTGTGATCGATTTTGAAATTTTTGGACCCCCTGCAGACTACTGATGGCTGATTTTTGATCTACCTCCAAATCTACTCACCGATTGACACGTCTCGGACACTTGTCGGGCATCACCTCAACATGGTAGTGTTGAATGGTTCCTCCCGGGATGCGGACCGAGAAGTGATTGGCGCGGAGGAGAATCGCTCTTCCCTCGACACCATGATTCGGGCGACGTGGGCACCGGAATTGGACTCCTTGGCGGGCGGATCCGCTGAAAATGGGTATGGGTTAGGTTTTGGACTTGGGAGGTCTCAATAGACTCGAGTAGTTTCCTGTTCAATGGAGCGCACTTTCGACCGGATCTAGCTTCTCAAGTGCGCTCTATCAAACTGAAGTTCAATGGAGCGCATTGGCCCTCAAATTTGGCGGGAAAAAACAAAACTCACACATTGGCGACACCTCCTGGTGGCGCATCGACACGAAGACCGCTGATGGCGGATGAGAGAGCCTGGAGGGCTGGGTCGGTTGAGAGGTCCTGGAAAATGGGGATTTCTGGGTGGCCGAAGATTACGGTTTAGGATTTCTAGGCCAGTGATGTTGAATCCTAGGCCATCAAGGTTTGGAATTCTAGGCCATCACTTCGTCTAGGAGCCTTAGACCTCAACTTTCAATCATCTTTCCTATCTCAAAATTTCAAACTTCAAATTTGGCGCCAAAAATGTTCAAATCGATTTCGACTCCTTCAAGGTTCTAATGACCTTGGAACCCTCCAAATTCAAATCTCGCGCCAAAAAAAGTGTGCCTTACCTGTTGCACCGGTGGCGACGACGACGACGTCTCCACGTCTACCTCGCCTTCCGAGGTGGCGACGGTGGCTGCGGTGGTGGATTCAGCCACCGCCGGCGGTGGTGTCGACTCTTGTTGCTCCATTTACCCGTGTAGTATTCGTCCGAGAGAAAGGTGGGACGGGTTGTGTTGCACTGTGTGTGGGTTGTACTGAGGCACTGAAAATGTTGGTCTATGGCAGTCCACGGAAAAAAGGGCGCGAAAATCATCAAGAGAAGAGGTATGGAAACTTCTCGAAAAATCAACCAAAAATTTGGTCAAAAATCAATAAATCTATGGGTGAACGGACAATGGAAGAGGGTGGCCTCCACCCTGCCAACCGAGAGTAAGAATGTAAGAAGGCTAGCAGATTACGAAACAGAAGGAGACGGGGGGAATAGTGCACCCCTTCACTTCCCTGCGTCTTCGTCTCTCTCTCTCTCGGACTCACACTATGAGAGAAATAGTGTGTGAGAATCGGAGAGCCGCAGAGAGGTCATATGACAGTCGCTGCCAGCCGCCGCGAATGCGAATGGGGGGTGGCAGAGACGTAGAGAAGAAGAGACACGGAGGAATAGTGTGAAGATAGCGAGAGACGCATAGAGCAAGAGGAGAGGAGAAGAAGGCCGCTGCAGATGCTAGTGGAGGGGTGTAGGAAACGGAGTGTGTGTGTGTGGGGGACCGATGAATGGGGGAATGATGAGGGGTGGGGGAGGAAAGTGGCGGGGGGTTCAGTGGAATGGATGGCATGCTGGCTGGCGCCAGACGACACGGCGGGGTGTCTGGGGGTGGCTCGCGGGGGGTGCCGGGTGGAGGCCTCCTGAATATGGGGTTGAAGAAGCATGTGAGGAGGAGGAGAAGGAGGAATTCTAGGTAAGCTCGAAAGGGGGAGTTTATAGGATTCTTGGTTTGGAGGCCTGGAGGCTATACTAGGTGGTTCCAGAAGGCTCCCTTTGAGGTTAGAGGATATCCGGATACACGGACAATGGGATAGACAAGATTTGACAGAAGAGAAAGAGCTGCAGAGAGAGAGAGGGAACAGGGGAAGATTGAGGTCTGAAAATCCGATTCTTAGGGGCTAAGATCCACTAAAACAAAGACCCAAGGACCTTGAGAACTATCTGGATACTTGAGAAAGTTAAAAAATTGCAAAATTCCCGCCAGAAACAATCCAAAATCACCGAAAATGGATGATTTTGAAAAACTTGGCACCATGCCAAGTTTTTTCGAATTTTGATCTACTGGCTTTTTACGTGAATAGGACGGTTTTGGATAGTGTTTTTGGACGAATCTGAGACAGAATACCCTACAAGTGAGCCCCTCTTGGAAAGTAGAGAGGTCTTGGCACGATGCAAAGATTTTTGAGATTTGGAATTCAAGGGGTGAGAAACCGGTGAAAACTGAAGGATAAAAGCAAAAAAATCAACGATTCGGGAAACTTTGGATTTGACTATGAGAAAAAAGTTGTTCCGAAGATTTTGTGCCAAAAAAATCTAGTTTCAAAAATTTTGGCGGCCAAAAAGTTTGAAGTTTTTCAAGGTTTTTAGGAGTCTAATTTTGGAGAAAATGGTCAGAAAATGAGACAGAAATCATCAACAAATCAAAAAGTTCCAAAAAATCCTGTGACATTCACGAATTTCGCGCCTCGGTAGATCAAAAACTTCAAATAGTTTTTCTAGGCGTTTGGTAGGTCAAAAATTGCTAAATTTGACTCCATGAAATTTCAATGATTTCTGGGATTTCAGTTGAATTTTTCAAGGAACTTTGGGAGGAACTTAAATTTCTCCAAATCTGAAAACATTTCCCGAGAAACTTTCAGAAATTTTCGAACGAAAAAGATCCCGAAAGTTTGTGTGAGACCTACCCGAAAAAAAACCCGAAATTTTTCAAAACTTGAAATTTTGAATTCCCTCCTTTTCTACAGGTCATTTAAGGGTTGGACAAGAAATCTATCAGTTTATCATAGACCACCCATGCGTCTCTTAAGAACTGATAAGAACATGAAAAAGAACTGGGTCGAGGTCGAAAATAGGTTCTTCTTTTTTTCACTGGTCTAGTTCAAAGTTTTTGCCCATAAACCTGGCGAAGTGGAAAAGAAAATCTCGAAATTGAGCCTTTCTAGTGCACTCGACCAAAATCTGAATAGTGCAAGATTTCGAAAAAAAGAGTATGTAGTGTTAATCCCAGGGTACTTTGGATTGTACTAATGAGGTTTGAAATTGGCGAAAAAGTACAAACTCTCGTGTCATTTTGAATGATTAGAAAAGTGCAATGGCATTTTCGAGTCGTTTGATCTCTATATTTGATCTGCTAATAGAGTTGAGCAAGTTTCGATCAATGAAAGGGACTAGTAGGGGAAGTGCAGCTTCTGAAGCTCAGAAGGCGTGAAAATTTTAAGATTTTTGAAAAGTTCAAAAGCCAAAAAAGATCTTCGAAAAATATCCTTTCGGTATGTATAACTTTCATCAAAATTGGTCCACTAGTTTTTGAGAAAGATCGAGGGGAAAAAAGCCAAAAAAAGTGCCTGGTTAGTTTCCCAAACTTTTTTGATGTTCCTTATGTCAGCTCGCAATTGGCCGATTTTTATGAGAATTGTATGGATCGATAGGAAATTTTCTGAAAGTATTTATCAGTCTTAAAATTTTCCGAAAGGGTTTTACTAAGCAGAGTAATTGAAGCACAAGTGAGCATCACTGGAGCAGTGATGGCAGACTCAAAAATGTCGGATTTTCTAGAAGCTTCGAAACTTTGGCTGCACTTTTAAAAGTTCAAATTCAGAATGCAGACCGAAATAGCTATTGTTAGTCTGACTGAACCTTTGGCTCAAAAAGGGGCTGAGCTTAGAGCTCATAAAGGGCAGAAAAGCTTTCAGAAGTCATGCAGAGGGTAGAAGAGTGGAATTTCCAGAACTAGTGGACCGATTTCAGTGTAACTTATACCGATCGAGAGGAAATTTTTTGGAGATGCTAATTGAATTTTGAACTTCTCAAAGTCTTAGAATTTGACGTCATCAGGGCTTCAGAAGCCTTGAAGGCCATTTTTGTCATTTGAAAGAACCTAAGCCCTTCTATCTCAAAAACTAGCGGGCCGATTTTGGTGAAAGTTATACGAATTGAGAGAAAATCTTCTAGAGATTTTTATCATTTTTTCGAAGTACTGAGAAGCTTGAATTTTTGACGTCTTCTGGGCTTCAGAAGTCCATAGCCCGTAAGTCTTCCTCCGGTTAGTAGAGGGCTCTAAGAACCGCAAAACCTTCCAAGATTTTCTGAGTTTTTGGAGTTCTAAAGCCTTGAGTAGATTTTGATCAATAAGAAAAAAAGATTAAGCTACTTCTAGGCCGAGTCTTTGATCTACATAGAAACAAGAAATCCAGACTTATCAGCGGCAAAACCATACGCATCCCTAACGGCTGTGTAGCAATCATAAAATGCCACGAAAACGCCAACAAAAAAGAAGAAGAACGAATGGAAAAGAGAGAGGTGGGCTAACAGAACAGAACAGCAGAACGATTTGTTTATTATCTGTCTCTCTCCCCTCCTCTCTCTAGCCACACAGAGACCGTTTTCCATGCATCGCGTCTTTTTTCGCGACGTGGGCCGATCGATAAATATGCACAGTCCATGTCTTTCTTCTTCTTCTCCTTTTTTCTTGCTTGTGTGGGGGGGGGGGGGGGGGG
>LR544221.1:0-332450 GCA_900536305.3 Caenorhabditis sp. 40 LS-2015
TTGCGCAGGTAGCCACATAGCACATTCGAAAGCCCAGATTTTGTTCTATAAATGTGCAAATTTAGAGAAAATTCTGAGAGGCTGTCTAAAACGGGGTTCCTAGTAAGGGTAGACCTGAAGAATCAACAAGTGATGTCTGTATGGGTCAGGATCTAAATGGCGAACTGAGTAATTACGTAGACTATTACGCATTTCAGTGTGTACGTAAAATGGGTATAGTAAGCAGAACATTGCACAACCCAAGTTTCTGATGATTCAAGATCGAAGATTATCAAAATTATTTTTTGAATTCATTTTTTCAAAAAAGTCAAATCTAGACCCGACTTGAACGTCAATTAATGTTAATCCACTTCCTTCTTTGTCTTCTTTCATGGTGTGAACGTTAGAAATTTTAATTCCCGGAAGTAGCCTTATAAACTATAATTTTGACATCACGAAGCCTTTTACTATCCCCCTCTGTGTGTTTTTTCTCGTTTTCAAATCCCACTTGATATTTGTTTAATTTCAAATCATAGACTTATCATGGGGTCGTATTAGATCATTCCAAGTCACTTCCAGATCATCCGCCCACCGCCCTTTAGTCTTCCGGCAGTTTGTTCCATCATTGTTCAGATTTTCTTGATCTTATGCACCTTATTCTCTGCTCTTAATCTTCATGTCTTTTTTTTCTTTGATTCTTTTTCAATTTATCAACCTTATCAATTTTCAGAACTCCTTCTAACTACTGGAAACTTCTCCCCCCACGTTTATTGACCCCCGCGCTGATTTTAGGTCCTGTTTAGGAGGACTCACCCACAATCTGTGATATGTGCATCTACTAGCGAGCAGTGGTCGGCAGCTTCCCATGCAGTACACGCGTCAGGTATTTTTGTTTCGATGACATTTTCACTCCTCCACAAAAGTGAGTTTTTGGATACTGTAGCGGGTAGTTCTTGATCTTTTTTGATATGAAATTAATTTATTTTGAGAGAGTACAAAAATCGGGCTTCCCTAGCACTTTTTGGTTTTTAGATCAAATTTTGAAAGTAGATTTTTGATCTACTCTTGGTTTCAATCTAATTAAAAAGCTCCAAAGGGAAAGACTTACAATGATTTTTTTCCAGGAAGTTTGCATATCGTTCCTAAAATCATCTCGATGGAAAATCAAGAAGGCGGATCTCCAAAACAGGTGAGTAGTTGTACCTCCTCTGTTTTCCTTTCGGTACAAATCCGTCAAATGAACTACTCAAACAACAAACAGTACTGATTCGGATGTCTGATCCGAATCATTATCATTCGTTCCCATACTCTCAAACTATCCCAAATGTTGGTTCTCAGAAATTCCAAGGTAATTGTTCAGTTGTGGATGCTATAAACATGTTCAATACTTGTAATTATTGCTTTGTGAACTTCTAGAGTCGAAAAAATTGACTTCTAGTATTTGAGTCTCTCGTACTTATAGCACTCGTGTTTTGTTGTTCTAGGCTTGAGATCTTTGTTAAAGTTTTATCTTACATTCCGCCTCAGCCTGAAATTTGAACATTGTTAGGATATGGGCTCCTAAACCCGTTGACTTGAGCCTCTGCAAACAGGATTTCTGATATGAAATAATGGATTTCGCAGCCATGAGCCATATTTTGACTCTTTCCACAATTGCAAAAAAATGAGTGTTTATGTACCAATTTTATGAATTAAGGTTTTTTAACATTTCGTTTATTATCTGTTATTGACCTAATTCCGATAAGTTTTTGTTGTTCCTAAAGTTAGGCGAAAAAATGACGTGACTAAGTTTTGGATGTTACTTAGATTATTTAGAATGATGTAAGCGCCGGTTGGAAAATCCGGAAGCACGGATCCTCTTTCGCGCGTTCACGAACTCTGATCGGGGTCTGACTCTGAGATCATAAAACATAAAACAGGATATATTTAGACACCTAATCCTGACACGACCAACTTGCAAGTCGATTCAATTTTACAGATTGCGGCCATTCCGTCATTGCTCACCCAACACACGCTGCCGTCAGCGGCGGCGAGATCCTTCCGAAATCACGCGTCAGAAAGTCAAGATGAGCTGTCACCCACGAATTCATCGCGTATGTCTTGGGTTTTCTTGTCTGTCTATCCTATCGTCGAGCCAGAGTAGTGCATTCTCTTGGTTTACCCTGAAATTACTCCCCCCACTTGAATGATGATTGAATACCTCGGGCTAACGTTCTTAGAATCAGAGTGGAGCACGTTTTTTTTTTACTGTTGAATAGTGCATTCCACCTTATGTGTTCCTTCCCATTTTTGTTCTTCCTTTTCGTGAGTTCTTTTTGAGCTTTGCAACTATTCTAGAAACGCATGTTCTCGCATCCGGACTTTCGCTTGGATAGGTGTGGGCGCCTCTTTTATATTCCGTGTAGTTTTTTACCTCTGTTGTACATAGTAAAAATGTTTTTTGTTGCTTCTATTATTTTTTCCCGCCTTTTCCTTTTGTCCGAGGCCAAACACATACACGACACTCTCACTATAACTCATAAGTGTTCCAGAAGCGCCGACACCGGCTGGCCCGATCAGCGCGTTCCGCTTCTCATCCGCATTTTTTAACCCTGATATATTACGTAACTTAAATATTCAGAAGACCTCTCCACCAAGTGAGACACATTGCTTTCTGAAACACTTTGACATACTATGACAACTTTTCAGAACCACCCACAGAAGAAGTCATACCTCCACAAACATCGCAACCATCATCGGATACCCCAGCCGATCCGGAACACCCTCCACGACCACCATCCGTTATTCACATTGTCCATCCGATACCCGTGTCATTAAGCTCTCAAGTACAAGCTCTTTCAACAACAAAAGTTGTTCTGTTAGAGTGGCTTGGTTGTCGCGTGTTGGCACGTGTACCTCCAGGTGTTTATCAACCGGGATTCCTAAAAAGTGTTGCTCAAAATCAGAATGTTGTTGTACAGGTAATAACGACCTCGAAGCTTATTGAATACTAGACGGATTTTCGTTTCAGTTGGATGATGGGAGGGAGGCTAAATACGACAATGTGATTCACGAGTTCAATTTTAATTTGGTGATAGCCGATCAGGCTCCTAGTTTTTCGGAGGTAGGTCGAAATCTCCACTTGTGAATTTATCTCCCAATTTCAGCTTGTAACACCCGGCTTACATCCTCTTTTGGCGGTACGGTTACCACTGGAGAATCAGGGATTTGTTTATCGAACCGCTCAGCTATTAAATCCCAGTCCTGAAAACCCATTCAAGTTTTTGGTAGGCTATTACCGGTGGTCTTTATTTTATGATAAGCTATTTCAGGTGAGGGTGACTAACGCAAATTACTCAAGTCAGGTGGCTCGAGCAAATTTGAGGTTGTTGCGGCCGCCTTGGTTTGAGGACATGGTGCACGGGCGGTTTGGGTGAGGAAATTACTGATTTTTGAATCTCAAAATATGTATAGAACTAGAAAACTGGAATAGAGTGACTTTCACATTGTTAATGGCATGAACAATGTCAAAAGAAAACATTTGACAGCAGTGATATTTTAGGAACATGACATTTTCCAGTAGGATCGCAACCACAAAACCTAACACAACAGAAAATGGAGAAAGGATATCTGAAACATCAGATGATACTTCCTTGTTGATACCTGTGCAAATAGAACATCAACGGCGTTCACAGCATACTCGGCATGTTTTTATAACTCCCACAGTGTGAGTTTTAAGACAATAGAAGCATCATATTTTCTCTATGCTCTTCAATTCAAAACGTGCAATTACCATCAACACGAACACAACACCACAAAAATGCTAAAAACTTTGATGGTATAAGTTTGTCCTCTTCAATGGATACTTTTTGAAGTTAGAAAGCAAAAAAATGATGATGATTATAATGCTCGTTAGTTTGTTCTTGAACTCTTTCAGACCCGGAATAACAACAACTGGCCCTGTAGCAATACATTCTCCGCCCGCTGGAACTGTGACGATCACTCTTCCAGCGGCACAACCAGGACCGTCAAGGCCCCCATCCAGGCCCAAAACTGTGTCGATAGATTCGGACGACGACGAGATTCCTGGACCTTCAAATCAGGTAAGATGGATTGGAAGCTTTACTAGGAAATGTTGTTAACGGTGAAGTGATATTTTAGTATGTGAAAAGTATTATTGCGCGCAACAAGTTGGTTAGCATCCACATATTTTAATAGTTAGATGATGGAACATTTTCGATGCTTTGAAAATTTCAAAATGCTCGCTGAGTTCATTTCAAAATATGTCGGCTAAGAGCTCCACAATTGAGGGAGTTCAGAACAAAAAAAAGTGGTTTCTTGGACTGAGACGAAAATCTAATCCACCTGAGAAACTTGGCAAAGAGAGCACTAACGTTCTCTGATGAATCACGTCATCGTTTATCATGAGTAAGTAAGCGAGTGATTCTCCTTACCAATTGTCCATAGTCAAATCCCCCATTTTCTTAGCACGCACCCTATTCATCAATCACACCTAGTAATCTCGATTCGACAAAAACCGCTAATAGTGTTAGAGTAACAACAACGAGCTCACTGAGCGTCGCGTCTATAATAAAAAACCGAAAATACGTGTGTGTATAGCTTCCGATAGCCTATTGTCTGGCACGCTGATACGGTAATCCCGTACCTCCCACCCACCACTTTTATTTTCTAGGATCAGTCGAGTGAACTGTCGCCAACCACAATATCGGGTGCTGCTCCACGTTCGTTATTCGTGAATCCCTCACAGGATTCAGGGATATTCGAAGGAGACACAGAAGGACAACAGGCGATAATGTTTCAGAATATCACTGCTCCAGTTTGTGCGACGAAGGCGATGCTAGATCAGGTGAGTCCCTTTGAACAAAACTTCTACTAAAGTTAAGTGTTTACGTAGTAGATCACAGTGTTATCAGTTTTTAATTTCTCTTTTTCCTTGACTTTCAATTCGCCCGACTTCTGTTAATGTGATAAGCCCTCATTGCTATCTTCCAGCAACGTTTCAAAAAAGGCGAAATCGTGACGACACAGTGCGGTATTCGGAAAAAGTTCAATGGCAAACAGTGGCGGCGGTTGTGTTCTAAGGAAGGTTGTAATAAGGTAAGTCCATGTGAATGTGACCGGCCAGAAAAAAAAAATAGATGGATGATTAATGACTCTTATCATGTTTCCTTATTTCCCTTTCGTCTCGTTTACCAAGTCACTCACCGACTTTGTTGTTTCTCGTTGAATCGAAAGTTAATGGCAGTGACACAATCAGTATCACAAGATCCAAGAATGAGAGGAATTCAAAGTACTGTTAGATAGACTGTCTTGGCTATTTTCATCGCATTGTTTTGAGAATGAACTTTTTGCTAAAATGATAGAGTGACCCTTGGCCAAAGATTGTATGGAGTTTTCAAATTTAGTTGTTGAATTGGCGTTGGCATAGCATAAAGATGCATAATGTTTCTGGAGCACCACTGAACCGAATCTGTGTGCATTTTTGCGAAGGCAACAATTTTCAAAAATTACACGGAAACCCTTTTGTGAAATGACTCCGTATGATGAACCTTGAATTCGAGTTACTGTAGCCTACGACTCGATACTTGTTGTTGTTTATCTTTATTTGTCATCACCTCTGTTTTTCCGATCCCCATACAAAACATTACTTTCTCTCCGATTTCTGTGATCATCTCAATTACAAAAAATGAGAAGAATGGAGAGCGAGGTCAGTCACACGTCTCACAAAATGAATTACGATCTGACAGTAATTTTGGTCACTTTTTCTCTTTCTCCACTTTCCAACATCATTTGAATGGGGAGACTTTGTTCATACGTACACTGACAAAACTTCATGAAGGAACCAAGCGTGGTGAAACGAAATGGATGCCCTAATCAGGTGACGACGTGGGGGAAAAGTCATCTGTTTGTCAGTCGTCCCTCCGGCAGTTCAGTGCGCATCTTCTTCTTGTTCATTTCGATTCACCGCGCACTTTTCGCGTATCAAGAGTTTTTATCATTTTTCTCTCCCCCCACATCATCTGTTTCTATCTTGACGGAAAAAGAACCAAAGATAACGCAACAGGTGTTTGAGAATACAATGGATACCGTATTTCAGGAATCTCAACGACGAGGTTATTGCTCACGGCACTTGTCACTCAAGAGTAAACCACCACACGGACATCATATGGATCATCGTGGTGGGTCACCAGGACACAGTAAAACAGGTGGGTCCACGGAAACAAAACTGTGAGGAAATCGTTGGTTTTTTGGGTATGGGTCGTTTATGATAGACATGAAAAATTAGGAAGAATGATTCAAATTCCAGTTTTCGAGTTCTCAATAGACAAGATAACTTGGAAAATTGTCTTCCTAACGTTTTCGAAGAATAGGTGTTACTCTCTAATCTTTATCCTTATCACTACGTTTTTGATTCTGGTTCAATAGCAAAATTTTTGAGAACATCAACTTCCAGTTATGAAACCCACATTGATAGAGTAGCCAATCCTAGTTTAGCCGACTACCGTAATCTCGTGGAGTTGGTGATAGAGAAAAATAGATTCAGAATATAGCCTGGGGCTTGAAATAGTGATAACGAAAATAAAATCACGCAAAATTTTGCTTATTTATGGTTTGTGACTTCTTCTGGGTTCAGTCGGCAACAAACTGTTGCTTCCACTCAAACAAACAGAAAAACTGTGTGAATGTATAATTAAAGAAAAAAAATTATAAAAACTCCGGCCGATAAGATGTGACGTTTTATGAATGAATTTGGTGCTCTGAAGAAGAACTGAAGAAACGAATAGAACTATCAAAATTTATAGGGAGTCACAAACTGATTACAGAGGACACTTTTATTGTATTCTTTTGTGATATTTATTATATGTGTGACTTTTAGTAATGAAAGAACGTTTGGCATTAGCTTCGTGCACTTTGATGAAGAGGAAAAGAGCCGCTAATGAACTAGATGACATTTCAGTCTGGGAACGGGCGTTCTGTCTAGACTCATGAGCTATTATTATTCCCTCAGTCTTCTGAAACTTTCACAACGTTTTTGTGATCTTTTGAGGAAATGCCGTTCTTGAGCAGCTTTTTTTTTGAACCCATTCTTCTATAACAAATGTCTTTTTGACTTTTAGCATTGTGCACTTTACTCCTTTGAATGTAACAAACGTTTTTTGTTGTCCCTCTCCCAGCTTTTTCACCTTTATTCCAGAAAAAAAGGACGGCAATTTAGTCTATTCACCTTTTAAGTGAATGGTGAAAATAGGAATAGGAAAATGAGTCTCGCGGTTAGAGGAGGTTGTTCCATTTTTCTCGCATTTTTCACCAAGTTAGGCGAACTCAACTAGGAAGAAGTTAATAACTGGGTAGATCAAATTGAATAGTGTTAGACTAGTTCTACCGTAATCCTGGAGTATAAGAAGACGACTCCGATTCGGACAAGTGCACTGGCTCATGTGTGCATTTTCGATGTCATAAGATGAGCCATAGATTTAGGAGGATCATAGTCTGATACTGAGTTTAAGCCCATTTCCAAAATCCTCATTTTGAATCAGAGAATAGATTTTCTCCTTCCAACATGTTTCTGGTCACTCGCTAGTCAGAACGAACACAATGTATTTTGCCATAGTACGATTCTCATTTATTTCATATTCTTGACTGTGTCCCCCCCGCAGCGTGCCATACAATTTTCCAATAAGAGTACGTTTTTCGCTCGCCCCATCTTCTTCCTACTATTTTCCATTTTTCTTATTCTTCTTTATCATCCTCGCCCAATATTACGTTCCTGAATAGTTGTACAATAACTCTTGTTTCTTTTTTGAAAATTGCTGAAATTCGAGTAGGTTAGTCACGCTCTATCAGAGACAGAAATGGGCATTCTGAATAGGTGCAAGACAATCACCGGTCGTGTGGTCAGGATGAGTAGTTGTAATAGTAGTACAGTTAGAATCCGCCCATTTTTTCTTGGGTATGAAAATGACGGGTTTCAATTCAGAGAAGCGTCACTTTTTTGGGAGCTTCAATTGGAAGAACCTGAGATTTTTTTCCGAGACTCTCCATCGGCAGATATAGATCACAAAACAGGGACTTTCAAATGGGCTATGTGTTTTCCTCTACAAACTCCTAGAGGTCGAGACACTTGCTCCAAAACATGGTGCATTCTCACCATATCCGCCAAATCCTTTTTAGGAGCGAAAATCTCGACTTCTAAAAGTATGTGGAGGTAGCCACCTATCACACTCAAAACCCCGAATTTGATTCCAAATGTGTTCCAATTTGAAGAAAGTTATCACATAATATGGGAATCGTCCTTCTCTGTTCGTTGTGATTAAAGAATCTTATCCGTACCTTTATCATTTTTGAAACCTTAAGTTTGATCACAAGACTTTCATTACGACTGCATCATAGCTTTGTGTAATCAAAAATTCCAATTTGACCAAATACTTCTCCAAGATTGAATAGGTTTTGCCCTCATTGTTTCAATGAAGAAAAAATGAACTACAGTTTTCAATGATGTGAAAACGGCTTCTCGGATTACACTCGCCTCCCATTTTTTTTCAGTGCTATACTAGTTCATAGTGTCCATTTCAAAACCAACAATACCAAAAAAAAAAGATCGGTCTGTTTTTTCTTCTCCCAAACAAAAAATAATAATCCTAATAATTCAGGCTCCTTTTCCGATTTTTTGATTCCGTTCCAGTTCTTCCATCCAAAAATAATTGTTTTCGCTCATGTGTTTTTTTCTACAATTTCCACATTTTCACATCAAAAGTCACACTTCTATTTTTTACATATTACTAATTCTCAACCCACTCATTTGGTTGGACAGGTGAAAATTTTTGCGGAGGGAGCGAGGAAAAGTGATTTCGTTCGGATATATAAATGGGAGGAATATGGTAGGATTTCCCACCAGATCTTTCTGTTTTCTTGCTGCAAATAAGCTTTTGGACACTGAGCCTTGATTCTTTGTTAGGATCGAGCGAGATTTGGGAAGAAATACAAGGATCCAGAATATAAAACACAAATCAAAATATAAATGATTATGGTCAGCATTCTAATCGAATTCCATCTCACTGCAGACTTAGAATTCAAAGCTGATCTGTTCTGTCTCGGTATTCCTAATCTTTTTTTCCCGAATTCCAACCAGTTTTCTGATCATCTTTGCTCACACCCCCGACTCCGTATAAAGTTCACCGTGATTTGCATTTTTGTCGGAATCATGAAGCATTCTTTGACGCAAGTCTCTCACTCCCATCTCATCTTTTTCTCATCCACCCACATCATTTTTTCAGAAAATAATAATTTTTTACCTTCCAGTCAAGCCCATAATTCATTCTAGCTCCGTTCAACGGTCTGAGCCATTTATCTAATGAGTTGTTGCAGCATTTCCTGAGGCCTATTAAAACTTTCATAGATTATAGTAGAAACGTTTGATGAGTAGTCTAGAGTTCAAAATTCAAAAGAACGTTTTCAGTGTTTCATGATCAAGCCTGTACTAACATTTGTGCCTGACCAGGAAAGCTGTTATGTGGCTACCTGCGAAATTATCTAGAAGTCGAGATATTTGTCCCGAAATAAAGTCAAAAGGAGAATATAGTGAAATTTTTCATTTTTTCGAGCCAATTTCTAGACTTTTTGGAGTTTGTGCATTTAACCAAATTGCGCATTCAAAATTTCAAATGCTGTTCTTTATGTGTCTAAATTTGAAAAGAATATCCTCAGATGCTTTCTCAAATAAGGTTTCTGACTAAACCATTTATTTAAATGAATTAGGCGTTAATTTTCAGTTCGTATGAACATTAAAGTATCCCTAGTGATATAAACCTTGTGTTTTCAGAGTTATTTCACCCCGAACAACCCGTTTTCCTGCCCAGCTCCTCATCCGCGCGAGTACCCACCACAGTCAACGCTACCGTATTCCAAGAGAAGATCAACTCACTGGCCGCAGCGTCATCCGCTCTTCTGGCCGAGAAGAATCTGCCCAATCAGTTTTCGGTGAGTTCATTGGGATCTGGGGGGACACAAACTGAATCGAAACTCCGAAGCAGAAAAGGATTTGATAGTCGGATTTGAAGTCATCGGGTCGAATCAAACATAACATTTCTGATACTGCGATTTAATCGGAGTGTCAAACAGACTAAGCTCGATGTGATATTTGAGAATTGTCTGACATGGGCGGTTTTCTAGCCAACTGGTATAAAAACGCGTTGGATTCGCTGATAGCTTACAGTTGGCATTGTCAATTTTCAAGTCTGTTTGTCTCATGTCACATCACTTTTCTGATCGATGGTGTCTAGGTTAAGTGACCATCAATTCATTCACAACCTCTCTAAACACGGCACTACCATATGTACCGTGTTTTGTATTCCTGATCAACTGGAGATCAGTTCATGCAAAAAGTTCTGTGTAATACTCTATTTTTGGGAAAGGAGGGTCTCTATCTCTCTAGTCTCCCTCACTCTCGGGGGGTCGTTTATGTTTTTCCACTGGTCTAACCCTCATTTTCTGTTTCAATGAACCGCCAACCGTCACTCATACTCATACGCTCCATTCGATTCAGTCTTTGAAACCGCGAAACGCGACTGTGACGTAGTCGTCAAATTTCAACAACGGATTGGTGACTGATCTGGTCGGCCACGCTCACTCGGGACCCCATTTTCTGCACTGGTCGCGCTCTTTCCGAAAATCGTGTGAAAAACGTCGAAGGGCACGAAAACTGGACTGGCCTCTGACGAAAGGAGTGAAGGCCCGCTTCCAGAAATTTGATATTCAAAATGAGGCGCACCGCTCTTCAAAATGCCCTCTCTCCTTTTTTGCTTGAATTTGATCCCTCATACTCTTTGCAATTTCGCTTCCCCCTCCTGTTTTTTCTCCGTATTGGGCTTCAAAATAATTGAGAAGCTCCAAAATTCTTGACTTTCATGTCACAGTGCAAACGAACTATCTTGCAGGTCGAACGAGCTCACCAGATTCAGCAGCATTTGATGCAAATTGGAAACGTCAGATTTGAGAATCAGTTTCAGCAGGTGAATACGCTCTAGAAGTTCATAGAAATTTGTCAACTTCTGGGAAATTATGTCAAGTGTGTTTGTGTGTTTTCTGTAGATGATCGTTTGAGGGGGAGGGCCTAGTCTGATTTTGAGTTGATATCATATGTGAGGGCCAGAAAACCTTTGATTGTGCTTGGGCAGAAAGTCAGAAATCACCTAGCAAAACGGTAAGTCTGACAGAAAGATTTTTTCCTTCTCTCCAAAATAATTTATACGGCTCTCAGGATCTTCTAGATCATTAAGAACATATTCAGGAACTCAGCACCTTACCTAGTTAGAACAAACTGATGCTCAAATCGCTTGAAATCCCACCAATAACCAGTAAACTACTATCAAAACCAAAAAATGACTAACCCGTCACACAGAAGTTCATTCCCCCATAAGAACCATAAAGACTTTAGAACGGTCATATAGAATAATCCCTCAGATTACTGTCATCCTCTGTAACCCTTCACATTCACCGTTTTTCAGCTCCAACAACTCATAATGCAGCAGCAACAAGGTCGGCGACCCGACATGCCGCCAATAACACAGGCCAACAATGTGTTCTGCCCGCCGATGGGATTACCCAATGCTGCCGGACTATTCAACATCAATCCAGCTCTCTTATCTCAACTCACGGCTCCATTGCTACAACAACAAGCACAGGCTCTTCTGCAACAACAGCTGAATGCACACAGTAATCAGGCCAACAACAATGTCATCAAGCAGGAGATCGACAGTGAAGATGACGACGATGACATTGTTATTGGAAATGATAGTTAGTGTCATTATGCGTTAGCACCTTTTCAGCATTGTCTTATTTTTCCAGACGTCAGTATTTGTCAGATCAAAACGGAAGAACGTTCCGACGATGATGATGATGAAAGCTCTGGAGGCGGCGGCGGCGGTCTCGCGTCAACAGGATCCTCAAATCCAAACGGGTCTAGTTCGAGTGCGTTGTAAGCGGAGCTTGAATCAGAACTCCCCGGGATCATCCTTAAATCGCCACCTTTTGACGTTACTTTTTCAACACTTTGATTTTGATTATATAAGCCAGCTGGGTAAGGCATAGATATTCAACAGCTATCCCCTTACACTGGAAACTTTCTAGTTCTCTGTTTTTCATTAGTGTAATATGGCCACTAGGTTTTTATATTATCAACATATTTCATATGCCTTTTGGCACTCGCCTGTTTATAATGAACTTCCGGATATGCTTTCTTTCAGATTTTCCAATCAACGCTGCCCGTGTTAGTGAATCAAACGTGGCCGCTCCAGCAGATCAAAACCAGAACCAAGGACATCAGAGCAACTCGTCGCGAGATTCCAGTGAAGAACTGAGTAAGTGACTCAACTTCTCAGCGACTCATTATTGAGTGCCATCGGGTGTTTGTTTTCCGTTCATAAATGTTGCAATTTCATTCAGCACCCAGAGAAGCTCTGTTTATTTTTCATACTTCGATTCCCGCCATTTCTCACTTTTTCTCATTGCTCATCTTCTTATAGAATTTCTGAGAACTTACCGAAAACTTAGAATAGAACGTCACTGGTCTTGTTCTTAGAGTAAAAAGTTTGATAACAAATATTTTGACTTTCTCTGTCTTCGGCATACGGTAGCTCATCTCATTTCAAAAACATTTCGATAACAAAAGAAAAAACGTTTTTACTTCCCCCTCTCTGTGAGCCGTTCATAATCTCATCAAGACTCTATTCGGTGGCTTTCGAAAAGGTAGCAAGAGTAATACGGCATATTCACACTTTTGTTAATCTCATCTGGAACACCGCACGTTTCCGTTCGATGAATGGTGAGAAATTCTTTTGAAAATTAGATGTGGTTGTGTGGGCGAAGGTGATTGTGTTCTCATAGGATTGTGTTCGTTTCAAATTATGAGAACTCGTGAGATTCAGATGAATTTCTGCTTTTGCCAGAGAACCAGTCGAGATTCGAGTTTCTATAGAACGAAATCCGAATTTCCTCGGGTTCTTCAGTTTTCGTATAATCTGGGTTCTAATAAAATCAACCCTATAGATTCGAAATCCGAAATAAGTATTGGCTAAATTCTCACTTGACTATAGCAAAGTTGCACGGTCATTACTAAAAAATTGTACCAATTTTCCTTTTAGTTTTTGAGTCTCCCTGTAAGACATGGCCGTTATTATCCTAGAATCTAGATTGTGTAAAAAGAAGAAGCATCAAAAAAGTTTGTTTGCCTATGTTCTCTTAGCAAGCTCATCTGACCTTTTCATGACGTCCGCTGTGTCCATCCTCTGCGAAACAAACGTCCCAACGTCCACCCACCATTTCCCTTCCTTATTTCCTCCCACTCTGGTCACGTTATCCTTTAATCGCGTCCCGTACTACTCGTATTTCTTCCCCATCTTCAAAGAGTTTGATGATATCATCATCGTCAGAAGCTCATTCTCACTTTCTAATCTTGAATCGAATCGGGGCCAAGTAAGAAGTGAGAAATAGCAATCAACTCAACACAATCTATTCAATTTCGGCTCGACGCGCTTATCCCTAGTTTAGAGCAAAACGCGCATTGCAGTGAATTCTTAAGAGTCTTATCAAAACTAACGTCATATTTTTGGAACGAGTATTATAAAGAACGGATCGGTTCCAAAACTCCTCCCAATGTTTGAATAGGAGTGTGTATCTCATTTGGAAAAAATCTAGAGTGGCATATTGTAATGCATAACCATTTTCAGCTGGCTACGATATGTCACAGGAACTTTCTGTCGAGACGAGTTCGGCTGGTCCACCGTCACTTCCGTCACAGGTTCGTGGTTACTTGTTCCGTCTTTGATGAACCTTTTTTTTTGTTCCTAATGATTTCCCTTTACCGAGAACAATGTCTAGAACACATGTTGATGAAACATTAGGAACATTCATGAGCTAATGAGCCAGACAGTAAGAAAATTTCCGCGTCAAAATTTTCATTCTATGAGCTCAAACGTAGACTTATATAAAGTTAGGTATGAAGTGACTTTGAAAGTTGGGCAAATATTATTTCTCCCTTTCTTTCCCACCCCAACCATCCCATTTCAGCCATCCTCGACATCTATCGGCAGCAGTGTCAACTCAGCGTTCCGATCACCAGGTTTGTTGATTCAACGTTTATTATCTCGATTGATCTAGAGCTCAAAAAGAAACCGAAGTGATAAGTTTCATTTAGTGAAAACCGAGCTCAAGGATGAATTCGAGCAGTCGAGTCTGAGTGAGATAATGGAAGTTAAGCCAGAGGTTTTTCTGAAGGCCAAGGAGAGAAGACGCTCGAAAACGTCGTCGGTAAGTGGGGATGATAATAATTTCCTATTAGGGAATGCTTTCTATATGTAGAGATACGACACTTGAATATGTGTGGAGAACCATCAGAAAGAGCCTTTGGAAACGTAATGTCCGTTTTCAAGAACTACAGTTTGCTTCTAGAAATTGGCATATGAATTTCTGAAGTTACCGTTTTGGCTACACACTCTGTTACGCTTGCACAAAGTGATACTCAGAATGCCACAACTTGATTTCTGGGGTCTAAAGCAGTTTTCGATAACTGGCCGATACGTTTCAGAATATGATCCTACTAAGAGTGCTCATCACATTTTGAAGTGATCGCAACACTCCCTAGCATATGTAAAAAAGAAAGTTGACTTTTTTCCGATAGATTATCTGCGACCATCCCACACATACTTCCCGGTCTTTAAGTTGTCTCAAATTTCCTTAAGTTTGAGAAAAATTTCATCCGACACCACCACCCAATTTTTAGGCAATCCCACGCGTTCGCCGACCCATGAATGCGTTCATGCTGTTCTCGAAACGTCATCGCCCGCTTGTCCACCAACAGCACCCGAACAAGGACAATCGAACCGTGTCCAAGGTTCTCGGTCAATGGTGGTACTCCTTGACGCCTAAAGAAAAAGCGGAATATCACAAGCTGGCACTACAAATCAAAGAGGAACACTACAAGGCTCATCCGGACTGGCGATGGAGTACCAAGGAGAAGCAGAAGAAGATCAAGACCGAGTCGCTCAACTCGACGCCGGTGCCGGTGACTCCGCAGAAAAACAAGGTGTGTGTTTTGTTGAGCCAGGGGAGGTCTTGTTTTGTTTTTCTTGGGAAACAAGGCAGCAAGATCTGCTGAACAAAATCTGATTCTTTGCACACACTTTCTTGTTTTTCTGATTTTTGGTGAAAAAAAAAAGCAAAACATGATTTCTTTTCAGGTATTCGACTTTGATTTCCGTCAATCCGACGAGCTCGCCAAGTCGTTTGTCGACGGCACCGCAGTGCTCAGTCCGAGTACTCCAATGACACCCGGAGCATCAGTGTTCAGACACTTGTCGTCGTCACGTGAGCTGCCCTCGTCGACCTCATTCGACTTCGCCAACTTCTCGCCACTCATCCCAAGTCTGTCGGCGATGTCTGTGAACACTCCGAGCTTTGCCGGCTCGCCATCTCTATCTTCGTTCCCGTTCGATTTTGAGAGCCTGCGACATGTAACTAATGGGGTCAGTAGTACAAAACGCTATCAATTTTGGTTTCGATTTGGTCTCGATTCATTCTTAGTCGGTCTTCATTTCTGAAAACCGGTATTATTTATTGGAGTGGGAGAGGGAGAAGAGAAAGTATTCGATTTTTATTTTCATGTGAATCGACACAACATAATGACTAAACATCAAACCAATAAGGACATGACTTGCCCCCTTACGTGACATCCCATCTCTAATTTAGAACCACAAAACAACAATACGGTAACTAATCGCAACGCAAAGTTCTTTTCAGGTGTACCCAGCCTTCAGCCCTGCAATGATAAGTACACTGGTCAACTCGTCAACACCACTCTTGCCCATCTACAACGCTGACACATCCTCATTCTACTCGCCTACTGCGTCCGCATTCCGCGTTCTGGTTAGTTTGACGAGTGTTTTGATAATGTTGACGAAGATAACGGACGTCACCGGAAAATAGAAAAAGGAAGGAAGAGAGGGGAGAGGGGAGACTTGATTAGAAACATGTTGCATCAAATTAGTGGGAGGCCTTGATATTAATTGGCTAGTGAACTGAATCACAGCCGTGCGAAAATTGTTACTTTCTGCATTCAGAATCCCACAATCTCCTCCATCATCGCTGGAATTCCGTCGGTCGACTCGGTCACGTCTCCTCTGTTGGGTGTCACACAAACAATGACGATGAAGGTACAGTACCCATGATCATTTTATCCCTTCTCCTCCACTCTC
This sequence comes from Caenorhabditis sp. 40 LS-2015, assembly GCA_900536305.3. NCBI lineage: Eukaryota > Metazoa > Nematoda > Chromadorea > Rhabditida > Rhabditidae > Caenorhabditis > Caenorhabditis tribulationis. Next base: position 16,227 of record LR544221.1, read on the forward strand.
AAAATCATCCCTCACCTGCCCATCCCTTTTCTTATCATCTTCTCTGCGCACTTCGACTCGTCAATCTACCTCATTAACAAACCCATTCATCGAGTGAATTATTACTTCCCATTCAATTTTATTGGATTTCAAGTGATTTTGTTCGACGACTCCTCCCATTCGTTCTTTTTTGCGGGGTTTTGCGCGAGCTGACGTACATCTATATCGCTATCAACATCATCAGCAGACACATGGGCGGATAGGCCACGCCCACTTCCGTTTACAGTACTAAAGGGCGAGCGGAGGCATCAAGATAAGTACAGTTTTTCGCTGGTCTTTCCAAACATGTCCGCTGTTTTTGACCTGCCGCCCACGCACACATTATTTCTGCAGAGAATATCTACTCATCTTTGAATCGAGAAAGACCTCCAATCAACTTATTGCTGAATGAAGACCAAAATATATCCTTTTTCTCTCTTCTTGCATCATTAGTAAAAAAGAAGTCAGCCTCCCCTCATTTCCGTTTTTCTCATCACTCCCCTTTTTGTTTCCGCCGCCCCAGTCAGCTTTCTTTTCATTTTCGTGAGACACGAAGGAATTGAAGAAGAGGAGAAGTTCTTCACTGCCATCATCATCATCATCCCTCTCTATCCCTTCCCCGCCAAACATTTGTGCCTGTCTCCGCCGCCCGGCTCACTCGGGGCTCATCTTCATTTTTTTTCGTGTCCGCCATGATGTTCCAAGGCTCAAGTTTGAAATCGCGAGCCGCTAGCGGTCGATGGGATCACTTCTCTTCATGATTCTCTATTTCTCACATCTCTCCTCGATCTAAATGAACATGGATGTAGAAATCGGAGAGGCTCTTAGTGATGACCTGATCTCTGTCGTTTTGTGGCGCTAGGCGGAAAAAAACAGCAAAACACAATGTGGCGATCGGTGATAAATCATGGGGTGTCCCATCCTTCTCCCCCTCTCGTTGTTTCTATTCTTGTGATCGCGTCCCTTGATCATCTCATCGGTCTGCATCTCAATCAAATCCAATTGTTTCATTCTTTTCAGTCATGACATTACAGATGGCGTTCCATGAGACTGCTAGCCTACTTCCCCAACTTCAAGAGAGATTCGAAAATGTTAGCTTCCTGGACACCGTGAAAGTTGAGACGGAGACCGTTGAGATTGCACCAACTCCAGCTCCAAAGGTGGAGGTGGCCCTTCCGGAAGTCGTGGTCCCAGTCGCCCCAGCCGTCCCGGCTCCACCACTAGTCATTGCTCGTCCGATCCCAATTCCAACCGCTGAGTTCTTGGCTCCAGCCACACCACAGTTCGTTCTCGCACCAACACCAGCCCAACTTGGAATGCGACGTAAGTGAACACGACGAGATCAATCATTCTTAACCTCGGCTATTTTAGGCAACAAGCGTCCGCTGCGCGAGATCGACACCGAGGAGGGTGAGAGTGCGTCGAAGATGTTCAAACGCACTGACGAAGACATGGAAAAGTATGTTGCGATCATCACGTTCGACACACATCAATCTTTATCATTTTAGAGTTCTCGACAACCTCGACTTCAAGACCAAGTTCGCGCAGCTTCCGGCATTCACGCCAAAGGTAAGAAGAGAGATAGAGATGGAGAGACAGAAGAATTTATGGTGGTGAAGAACCAAAAACTTGTCGTTGGTTAATGATGAAGTGAGAGAAGAAAAAGGACAATGGGAGAGAGAAAGATAAATTGGTCGACAATAAGAAGAGAAAAAGAGGAAGAAGAACGAATTTTATGTCTTTTCTCTCGTTTTCGATTTCACCAGTATTGCCTACTCACTTCCGGTGTATCAAAGTCCACAAAATCACTTCCTTCAGATTTATGCCGAAATTCCATCGTCGCCAATCTTGTCGACTCCATTCAAGACACCGGGACAGGGAAATTTCTTCTTCCCAGCCAACTTCAACCCGGAAGCCGTCACCAAGGGAGAGAGCTCCACACCTTTCTCTGCGTCCACTCCATGCACTCCAGGAGGAGCCAAGTCTGTTCCAAGCACTCCAGTCTTCGGAGAGAGATCTACAATCAAGAAGATGTTGGAGGCTCGCCGAAACTTGGTCTCCAACTTTCTCATCGAGGAAGGACTCTTCCCACCAAGTTAGTTGGATAGTTAGCATAGTCTATTGACCAATAATGTAGATCGTTCTTAGATGACATCATCTACAAGTTCCAAGAAGACCATCAAGACGTATTCCCAACCCGCGCTGCTCTTATCCTTAAAATCCGTGAAGTTCGACAACGCAGAATGTCCACCAACAACGAGACGTTCATCGAGCCAGCTAGTTGCAAGCCAAGTGAGTGGAAACGAAAAACTGTGAAATAAAAACCAGTAAACTTTCAGACCTTGACAACATCTTTTCCAACATCTATGAAAAGTTTCCACTCGACAATAATCTCCCATCATCTAGCTTCACCACAACATCCACCGAATTGATCAACATCACCGTCTAACTCACCACCCCACAACACCTACTCGGCAACATTGTTAGAAAGGAGAACTCCTTCTCTAGCTCTATCACTTATCTCTTTTTATTCCCTAACAAATGTCTCCCCACCCTCTTATCCACTTTGTGTGCAACAACCCAATTTCATTTATCGATATTCCCTTGCTCCTTGCCTTCCTCCATCCCCCGCTTGTAGCCATTTTCGTTAGCTGTAGCCCTGTGCGCACCCCCCAACGTAGTTGTCCTCCCTCACCCGGTTCCCCCTAAACTCCCCGTACTCCATATTTTATGCATATATTGAATTCCAGACGTCCACACCCCCCAGCCCCCATTCATTTTCAGCCAATATTTTGAGCCTCAGAGGCATCCAATTTTTCGCAAGTTTACCATCTTTGATTGCAGTTCAAGTCATTTTTTTCCACCCCATACACCTAGTGACATTTTTTCCCTTATTTTTTTTTCAAAATTCTGCTGTGATCTATGTCTAGTCAATTGCTTTTATCCCGATTATTTTTCCCTCCAAAGATATTCCATGTATTTTGGTTCAATGGTAGCTGCCCCTCCCCAGTTTGTGTATAATTCTAGTGAACATGTAATAACTTTTGATACAAAAAACACTTTTCTCTTTTGGTAAAATGCCATAATTCCTACCTTCCATCACGTTTCGGCAATACAGTATTCCTTCTCTCCACCACCCAACACACACTTTTGCAATATGTATGTTAGCTATCCAATTTTGTCGTCCCACGCTTCCCCCCACCACCAGATTTCAGGAAATTTCACAAATTGTCTCAACCAATTATATTTATATTTATTTGTCAATTTTTTCTCTCCGTCCCACCCCAAACAACTCATTCTTAGAAATTCCAGCTAGCTTTTTTTCCATCCCCAACCAATTTACTACGCTTCTTGTACTGATTCTCAATCAGCCAGCAGATGCTTTTCGTGTGTACACATAAATGATGTTTCTCATTCCATTTTTTCTTGCATTTGAATGTAGTTCAAACATTTCAAACTTCCTGAAGGAGTTTATTTTCAACAAAAACACAATTTCATACAAGACAACGGTTATCGTCTCTTCTTCAAATTTTGATATCCCGACGCGTAGTTGGCCTGCCCGGCGTTACCGTAACCACTGGGAACCGAACTTCCATACTGGTTGTTTCGGTTGTAATACTGCTGATCGGCGTACTGCTGATTGGAATTGAAGTTGGCGTTACTGTTCCCGTAGCCAGAAGTGGCAGGCATACGGTAGCCGTTGTTGTTGTTGCTGTTGTAGCCATTATTGTTGTTGTATCCATTGTTATATCCATTGTTATATCCATTGCTATTGTACCCATTTTGACCATCTCTATAATTCTGAGTACCCATCTCTCCTCCCGAACCAGCTGCATAGACCTGTCCGGTCACTGGTTGATTGCTATTCGAGTCACTGGATCCTCCAAACCAACTTCCAAAAGTGCAGGACTCACATTGGCAGGTTGGGTCGTCACCGCTCAAAACACTACGACAAGATCCCGATGAGCAGAGCTGAAGGAAATATTGGTCATTGAAACTCATGAATCAGAAGTTATGAAACTCACTCTAACTTTGCACCAGGAAGTGCACAAAGGGTCAGTGAATGTGGAGAGGATACTACTCGAGGAGCAAATTGTGACGGCGGAAACAATAGTCGTAAGATGAAGGCATAATAGAGCGATCGAGAAATTTCGAATCATTTTGTATTGTCTTCGGAAAAAGATAGAGTTGTCCCTTGGATTCCTAGTTATTTATACTCATCGAAACATGAGTTCAACTCAAAAATACACCAGTAACTTGAGAAGTTAACTTTTCCCCTCCTACTTTTTGAGTCATTGCTATGAATTTTTCGCTCGAGTCGAACAAAAGAAATCTGTTGACAGTTTTAGCGAGTTACTAATATTTACTCGACCGCTCGCCACCAGAGCCCTAATTTTGTTTGCCACCTCTTTTCGGCACCCAGAGGTTTTGTCTCTCTCCCCTTTTCTATTAGATCTTGGACAAAGTTCAGAGGCGTCGAGAAAATTGGTTTGTTGATATAATGACGTTCAAGAAAACATGATTATGTGTCACATTGGGTGAAAACATGGGGTTCGAGATGGATAGGGAGGGCAAAATTCTCGAAGTCTGCAGGGGTGTGATATGGATCTTGAAGAAAAATTACCTCAAGTTTATTAACGGAATGTTGTAGTCTGTGGCTCCTTTGAATGTACCCATATGAAGCATGTGAATTTTTTCCACACTTGCTGATAAAACTGATTTGAGCAAAATCGGATTAAACAAACCCAAGTTATAATTCAAAAAAGTCTTTACAAGATAAAATAACATTAGTTCTTTTCGGAAATTACATCATCGTTCAGTTTTCCCAAGTGTCACCATCTACACTTTCAATCTATTGGATAGTTGATAGACCACAATCCAGCAAGCCAGGCAGTTTCACTTTCCCCTATATAGAACAAAATCTTGTCTTTTGAATTGTGCTAGGTGCCTTCCAGCGGACACTTAGAGAAGTCAGGACATTTGCTCCGAAAGATGGTGAACCCCGTTCGAAAATAAGGAACAATTCATCCTCTCTGGGAGCAAATCTCACGACGATAAGAAGTCGGGGCAAGTAGTCATATGGAAAATTCGAAAGCCCAGGCTTTGTTCTGTTCAGGTTTTTGTGCATTATCAGAGTGTATGTGAGCCGGCCTGTTTTAGAGTGCAATTTTACTTCAGTAGCTTTTCATCGTAGCCGTACCGTTTCGCAGAGTTTTACTTCCAGACCAAGCCCTATGTCATCAAATCAGTTGATAGAGAACGATCCGTCAAACTTGTGATACTGTGACACTTTTACTTTCATTTCTGCACTCAGAACGCTCTCCAACCGTCTCGAACCGGAAAACCTGATCAATCACTCATGTTTGTTTGAATTCTCATCTTCTTCTTCCGTTTTGCGCTATCACTTCTACAGTACACCATCAACTTCCGTTGCAACACACTCACACCAATCCATCAAATATTTTTATTGGAAATGGAAACAAGAAATTTTGAGAGAGGGAGAGAGAGAGATATCGCGAGGCAATTATTGTCTTCAATAAATCAATCACTGTTATATTTTGATCAAAGTGTACAAGAGAAGGACGAACTGCCTCAGTTGCGATCGTAATCATAGCTGTTCTGACTAGGATATAAATTGTCCTGACTGCGTTGATTCATCGAAGACGACGACGACGACGACGTTGAGGGACTATCAAAGTTCAGACGTGACTGATACAGACCATCATCACCTTCTGCGAAAACACTGTTGCCGTTGTCGTCTCTATAGCACTTCTCACAAACACAACTAGCCGTGTTCGTCGTCGCTGGGTTCTCTCTGCATTCGCCTTTACCGCATCTCTAGAAGAAAAACGGGCAATAAAATTTCCGTCAAATGAAGAAAAATGGAAGAGAATACGAAAGTTGACAGACAAAACTCACTCTCATTCTACACCACACATCACACAGTGGATCCGTGAAAAACGAGCCAAACTGTCCCCAATCGGTTCTTCTGGTGACACAGATACTTTCAGAGTTGTCAGGGACAATGAAGAGGATTACTGTGGAAAGGAGAAGATAAGCGTAGTGCATTGTTGACTGGATGGATCGGTAGTGATACCTTTGTTCTGATTTATGACCGTTATATAGGAGTCACTGTTTGCTCAGAGAAAGTTCACAGATTTAGTTTGACCTAGGGATTTCTGGCAGGTTGACTCATCTCATTGTTTTCACTGCTTTGGCTGTGCCGAGACTCAATATTTAATCAGAAAAATATGATCATTTGGCTTTCAAATTACTTTCGGTAATAGTTTTCTGTTTGGTCAGCCGTCTCGAGTTGACTTATCGAGAAGAAGGAAGTGTTGCGAAACATTTGAGCTGTTGATAGGATTGAAGAATGATATCAATTTCGAAGAACAGATAGTATGAGTAACCACCATGATACACTCTCAAATATTTTCATTTCGAAGTAATAATATTGCATTCGGTACATTTTGTGTTCTTGTGACACATTTTTCGTGATTTGGGCTCCGCAAAAAATTGTTTATTTCGGGCGTTGAGAAACGTGAAAAACTTTCGAAGAATTTGGGTTTGCGGTAGAGTTCACTTGTCCAGAAACCTTTCCAGAAAGTTTGGATTTACAGAAAATGAAGTTTCGGAAATCTTTGATCAACAAAATTGCGATCAAGGGATCCAGAGCAGGATAAAGACCCAAAAACGCTGGGGCCTTGTTTGCAGCGACTCCCAACTCAATTCCAAAGAGTGGAAACAGAATGATGAGTCCAACTGGCGTGTACATTGTAACAACTGGAAGGAGAGTCTGGAAAAGAAAACTTGAACCAAAATGCCAAACTTGTTCAAACTATATACCTGGATTCCAAGAGTCAGAAAAAGTTGTCTATTGAGCTCTCTTGTTTTAGAGCTCATGTGAGATGCGCAGTTTTTCATCTGTTTGAAGGCTTTTAGTCCGCAAAACAAAATAACGGAAAAACAGCAACCCATTACAGAGCACATGTACAAACATGCCAATACTTGAGAGGGTAGCCATTGGTCAGTTTTAGGATCCTTATACATCATAGCCAGAAATGAAGATTCATGAGAGTTGGTGCTAAAGTGTTCCATCAAGACATCACTGAAATGTTAGGTTAGCTCTTTTTTACAAGCCATAACTTTTATACTTACTAGTAGTGTTGTTCTCTCATCTCATCAGGTTCCATAGGATAGTACGTGGTGAGTGACCAAGTTATAAAAATAAATGTAGATGGTAAAAATGTGACAAAAATATGCTTTCCATCAAAGTAATACATCTTATCGGGTCTGAATATTAGCTCTGTTCGAGTATTATAATTGTTCATCAGACTCACTTGCAAACTGCAATATATCTATAGACAAAGAGAAGAGTGAGAAGGGAAATACACAGTCCAAAGGATCCACAATAGAGTGCTGAAACAGTCACAGTAATTTTGATCTAATATTTTGGAGATCACTTGTCAATGGTACTCCAATAGGACGATACAGTTTCAAAGGTCCGTTGGAGCAAACACAAAGAGATCTTCCTTTGACAAACATCACCTGAAATGTTCCATTAATTTTCCGTGCAATTGAAATTCCAAACAAAAAAATGCAAAACGATGACGAATCATACGTTTTATTGGGGCCGAGGCACACCATTGAAGAGGTTTCGGGGCCGAGGCACACCTTGCAATCGCGGATAGAAGAGGATGGGCCGAGGCGGCATCATTCTGACCACGGCGTGGGTCGAACCGGCATGTACGAGGACCGAAGTACCGCACATTACCGCTCTACCACGCAGCTGCTTGGAGAGGGGACTACTCGACGCGTATAAATACGACAAAAAGGAGGGATGGCTGTGTCGGCGTCTCTTGCTTTTGGTCTCTCTCTCTTTCTCTATCTCTCGGACACAAGAGGGACAAGAGGGTCCGCTCTGGGGGAGGCACACATAAAGAGGTCTCTCATCCTTTTTTCTCTTCTTTATGGCCCACTAACCGGTCAACATCGGGAATAGAGAGAAGAACAAGAGGACCCCTTCGGGACAATTCGCAACCTAGCATATTGTAACCAAGACGGTTTGTCATAGGTCAATTTTTATGGGAAAATTTTATCAAATTCTTTTTTGAAACTGTGTCAAAACTAAAGTGGTTTCGAAAGGTCCAATTGAAAAGTTCATCCTCCTTAAGTCAAAGACTTACATTGTTCTACAACTCGTTTCTTACCGGTAACGTCAGCACTTCCACGACTGAATAGCAAATGGCAAACATTGAAAACACAATCATCAAAATTCGATACCTCCCGAAACATTTATTAGCTCGTTTATAAAGTAAAAACAGAAGAATAGTGTTCATAATTAGGGATCCAACAAATCCTGAATATTGTAGAGTCTCCACATTTTTTTCCATTCTTTTTGAAGAACGTTCCTTGTTTTGAGTTCCAAACCGGGTATTTAAGAAATTCAAAAATAATTAGATTCTATTCAAGTTGTTTTTCTTGACAATTTTTTTGTTGCTTTTGTTATCAGAGATGATGCATATTTTGATTCTGAGGTACTGTCGGTCCCTGGTTTGTTTTCGCGACAAAGTTCTCGAATTTTCTGTTCCGCATGTGATGTGATTATTGGAATAAGATGAATGGGCTATAATTTTCAGATCGTATTTTTTCTTGCTCAGCTTTATTTCTATTTGAGATATTAGGTTTTGAGTTCAAACAACTACTATTGGTGAACTATGCACCTCATAATGGATTAATGAAGATGAAAAGTAAGGGAGTTAGGAGATATGAAACGTTGATATCTTGTTCCCGGCTGTGGTCGACACTTTCGTCAAGGGTCTTCTTCGACAGAAAACATAATTTCGAAAATCCTTAATAAGAAGAATCGCGATCAAAGGATCCAGCGCAGGATACAATCCAATGAATGCTCCAGTTTTGTTAGCATTGACTCCAAGTTCCATGCCGAACATTGGGAAAATGAGAACACCACCAACTGGAAGATACATGGTCATAAGAGGGAGAAGAGTCTGAATGACACGCCGTGATTTTTCGTCAAGATCTCGATGTCAAACCTGCATTCCCAGAGTAAGAAAAAGTTGCCTGTTGAGCTCTTTGGTTTTCTTGCTCATTTGAGCACCGCAATTTTTCATCTGCTTAAACGCTTTAGTTCCACAAAAAATGATGGTAAAGAAGCAGATGTCCATGATTCCGCAGGAAATGAAAAATGGGACTAGTTGACCTGGGTTCCAATGTTCAGGCTCGAGTTCGGTTGCTGGAGACTAAAAAAATTTTTTCGTAAATATAAAAAAAGTTTGAAGTTACTTTGTAGAGCATTGAGATGAAGGAAACTTTATGTGAGTCTACGTTGAAATTTTCTAAGAGTACATCACTGAAATTAAGGGTTGTTTTATAACTTTCAAATTTTCCTCACTGATAAATGATCTCTTTCTCCTCGTCCAACGCCATCAGAAAATGCACGTTGCAGGTCCAAACCAGAAATATAACCAAACATGGAACCAAAGTATAGATGATTCGTTTTCCCTCGAAATAGTATAACTTATCAGGTCTGAAAATGAATTGTAGATAACTGTGCTAGCGCAAAATTAGTCTCACTTGCAAACTGCAATGTATCGATAATAAAAGTGAAGAGCCAGAAGGGAAATGCACATTCCAAATGAGCCACAGTAAAGAGCTAGAATACCTTTCGAGCATTTCACTACTCACTGAAAACCACTTACAAACTAATGGAACACCGATTGGTCTGTAGAGTGTAAATGGGCCATCTGAACACACACAAAGTGATCTTCCTTTTGTGAACATAACCTAAAAGTTAGGTTTTAATAAATTATCAACACCTCTGACCACCAAGACCCACCGGGAAAGTCAGAATTTCAACCAGAGAGTACACCATTGCAAACATGGAAAAGAAAATCATGAGGAGTCGATATCGTCCAAAGTTGATATTGGCTCTAACATAGAGTAGATAGAGAAGAACTATGTTCATTACTTGTGACGATATGAAACCTCCGTACTGGATGTATTGGATTAACTTCTCAACATTCATGCTTGGCAATGTCTTGAGGAAATTTCAATTTCCGGTTCTCGACAGTTATTTAAGTAGGTTGGAATTGAAGTAAATAACAATCAAGCTTTATTATCTAAATGTTTTCGCAGACTGTTTTTCTTAGTAGTGGAGTTTGTTGTTGTAAATTTCACAGTCTTCTTACAAAATAGGAATTGATTGTGTAGGTGTTTTTAACTTTTTTAAGCGGTTTGCTTTAAGGAAGTTCCAATAACACGTCAGGACACGTATGGTTTTTTGATGCTGTCTAGTGCTATATGTTTTCTAGAGAGATTCTATAAGCGGTCCGTGATTCTGATTTACCTCAATACTTGGCAGATTTTCAACTTGATTTGGTTTCTCGGTGCTCAAAAAGGTAAATCAAGTTTTTCACTGAAAATTTATGATCGAATTTTCGGAATACAACTATCATACGATTGCTCCTGGAGTAGTCAATATATTGTCATGAATGCCGTTTTATGCTATTGTTTTTTTCTGAATGGGGAATGTTAAAAAACAGCTCAAACAGTCTGATAGAAAACAACAAAACTAGAAAACTTTTATTCAGTAAGTCATTGAATCAAGCTGCATGAACCGTCGATCCGGACTTCTCCCTGTTTCCAGTAGTTGATGCAACACTTGATCTTGCCATTTTTTTGCAGAACACAAAGTTTCGAAAGTCTTTGATCAAAAATATCGCAACCAGAGGGTCCAAAGCTGGATAGAGCCCAAGAAATGCTCCTGTTTTGTTTGCACTGACACCAAGCTCGATCCCGAATATTGGTAAGACAATGAAGGAGCTGGCAGGGAGATACATAGTTATGAGAGGAAGCAAAGTCTGGAAACAGACAATATGGGAGATTTCGATTTGGATGTTGTCACCTGCATCCCGAGTGTCAGAAACAACTGACGATTGAGTTCCTTGGTTTTTGTGCTCATGTGAGCTCCAAAGTCTTTCATTTGTCTGAAGGCTTTGGTTCCACAGAAGATGATAACCAAGAAACAGACACTCATAATACAGGTGGTGATTCCAAACGGAACTAGTTCAAGGGGGTTCCAGTGTTCAGGTTCTGTTGCTGTTGCGGGTGACTGAAAGAGGTACAAATTAAAGAAGTTTCCCGTTTAGAAACAACCTTGTAAATCATAGAAATAAAAGAGGCCATGTGAGAGTCAACGTTGTAGTTTTCCAGCAGAACATCACTGAAATTCAAGCAACTTTTTTCATTCAGTTGAAATTTCAAATTCTACTAATAAATGTCTTCCTTCTCCTGAGTGAGTGGCATTAGAAAGTACACTATCAATGACCACCCCACGTAGATGACAAAACACGGAATGAAAGTGAGTATGATTCGAGTTCCTTCGAAATAGTAAAGCTTATCCGGTCTGTAATTTCTATAGATTTGTGTGCCTCATTATTTACACACGCCTGCAAACTGCAATGTATCTGTAGAAAAAGTGTAGGGCAAGAAGAGCAATGCACATTCCAAATGAGCCACAGTATACCGCTGAAAACATTTCTGCTATAACAACTTCTATCTGAACTTACAAATCAAAGGAATTCCAATAGGTCGGTAAAGTGTAAAAGGTCCGTTCGAACAGACACATAACGATCTGCCTTTACAAAACATGACCTGAAGAATGTTTGCAAAATGAGATAAAACTTCAAACTTTACCGGTAATGATAAAACTTCAATGAGAGAATAGGTCATTGCAAAAATACAAAAAACAATCATCAAAACTCGATACCGCCCAAAGTTGCTGGAAGCGTGGGCATAGAGCAAGTACAGTAGTAGCAAGTTGATGACTTGCGAGGAAGCAAAACCAGTGTATTGGATATACCGTATGACTCTCTCCACGTCCATGGTGGAAAAACTGCAAAAGGTTTTTGATATTCGATTTTCCAGCAGATATTTAAACTCATACGAGATGAAATCAAAGACTATTGAAGTTTGTTTTGATGCTTTTGTAGACTGTTTTTGCATATGAAACGATGATAATTGGTCTGAGAAATTTTGATTTTGAATAGCGACTAAAACTATTCAAAATCAGATTCTACAGATTTTCAAGAAAATTCTCTTTTCAACGTCACAATAATTTCTTTTTATTAATTTTTTGATGACGATCCACCCAATTTTTCAGTAAACAAGTTTTCAACTGGAAATTCGGATTCTAACATCACACATAATCTGAAAATGTGAGTAACTTGAAAAACGAAAAATATTGTTTTATCGCATAGAATCAATGTCGCTCCTCCTACATTAAGGTACATACAAACAAATGTGAAACCCAGAACCAATTATTAATAAATTAAAAATCTCTCAAGTAGAACATCCAAAATCCAAAATTAAGCAGTAGCCTTCTTCAGCTCTCCAGTGGTCTCCAATGCTCTGTACACCTCGCTTGGGTTGAGGTTCTCATGGATGTACGTGTACTTTCCATTCTTGAAGTCCTCAACCATATGTCCCTCTCCTCTCAACAACCATTTAGTGGTGAGAAGACCCTCAACTCCGACTGGTCCACGAGCATGAATTCTTCCAGTGGAGATTCCAACCTCAGCTCCGAGTCCGAATCTATATCCATCTGCAAATCTGGTGGAGGCATTGTGGAAGGCGCATGCACTGTCCACGTGTTTCAAGAAGTGCTCAGCAGTGTTGGCTGAAAATTTTCATGAGTCATTTTCAGATCAGAAAATTTTATCAACTCACTGTTCTCTGTAATAATCGACTCGGTGTGTCCCGATCCATACCGGATGATGTGAGCACAGGCTTCCTCGACATTGTCAACAACCTCGAGTGTGCATTCCAGTGATCCGTACTCGAACGACATGCTCTCAGCTGGTGGTGGAGCAAATTTGAGAAGAGCGGCGAGTTTTGGCCCGGCGTGAAGTTTGACACCCTCGGCCTTGAACATGCTGCACAAAGCATCGAAGAATGGAGCTGTGGCGAGATCCTTGTGGATCAAAATAGTTTCAGCTGCGTTGCAAGCCGATGGATAATCGCATTTGGAGTCACGGACAATTTGGATTGCTTTTTGCTCATCACAATCTTTGTCGATGTAGACGTGACAGACTCCCTCAGCATGTCCGAGAACTGGGATTCCCTTGCTCTTCTCTTGCATAGAACGCACCAAATCAGAAGACCCTCTTGGAATCACCAAGTCGATCAGATCCTGCAAAATTTTGATGTGTTTTTTTCTTCGCTTTTTTTCAGACATCCGGTAAACAGTTTTACTACTCACCTTGAGCTGAAGCAAATCCGCTACATCTTCTCTTGATCTGACCAATGTAACAGCATCCCTCATCTCGAATCCATGAGTTCCAAGAGCCTCCTGTACGAGAGCATGGAGAGCTTTGTTGCTTTCCTCGGCTTCTTTTCCTCCCTTGAGCAAAAGTGCATTTCCGGAAGCCATAGCAAGAGAGGCAACTTGTGGGAGACAATCTGGACGGGACTCGAAAATAACCATGAGGCTTCCGATTGGGACGGTGACTTGTTCCAAGAAAAGTCCCTCGGCGACTTTGACCTTCTTGAGTACTCTTCCGACGAGAGTCTCTGCGGAATCAGCAATAGTGTTAAGGCCGGCATGCAAGTCTTGAATCTTCTCTGGGGTCATTTTCAATCTGTTGAGAAGTTGTGGGTCAAGTCCCGAAGATTTCGCGTTGGCAAGGTCAGTCTTGTTAGCTTCAATGATGTACTTCTCCTTGTCAACCAATAGAGCAGCCAAGTGACGAACCATAGCCCCGCGTTCTTTGTTAGAAAGAGCAGCAAGTTGACGTCCAGCGTCACGGCCTGAAAAATTCTCGTCATCAGTCTTTGAAACCAGTATTAACTTACACTTCTCAGCGACTTCCTCAATTGGTGGTCCCTCGTATCCCTTGGTGTGGCAGAACATGGTACCAATCTTCTTTCCAGCCACTGCATCAGTGATAGCATCCTGGGCCAGTCCATTGGTGATAACTGTGGTGACTCCGTTCTGAAGTGCAGTGACACATGCGGTGACCTTGCTCTCCATTCCTCCGGTTCCGAACTTGCTGTTGGCTCCGAATGTGACTCCAGAGTTTTCAGATGGGACGTATGTGTGTAGAAGTCTGGATCCCTCAAGGTCTGGTGGTCCAGTGTAGACTCCATTGACGTTGGAGAGAATGATCAAAAGTTCTGCTTCAATCTCCGCCGAGAGTCTAGCAGCCAGAGAGTCATTGTCGGAGATGTGCTGCAAACATTCTTTCATTTTTTTTTGTATGTTGGTCAACTCATGATGTTAGCGGCGAGCCACAATTATAGAGCCAACAATGCAACATTCAACTTGTTCAACTTCCTTCCTGGTCAAGGGACACTCACCATATTCAACTTTGGGTCTGGGGCGACTGCATCATTGGCGTTGACAATTGGGATGATGTTCAAGGAGAGCAGGCTTTCGATGGTGGCTTGCAAGTTCTTTCTACGCTGGTCATCGTCAATGTCCGGCTTGGTGAGGAGAACCTGGGCGACAGTGATGCCGTATTGTTGGAAGAGTTGCTCGTAGAGGGACATGAGTCCAGGCATCCCAGAAGCAGCGCAAGCCCTCTTATCAGCAGTCATTCCAGATGGACCTCTGTAAAGATAATCTTTTCGACTGTGCTCGCCGATCAAGAATTGTGCAATATTATGTACCCCCGTTTTGCAGTTACAGACGACCACCCAATCGTGTCTACTAATGCTGGAATTCCAGGAAATCTTTTTCAAAATTTTTCATAGGTTGATCCCAATCCGCTTATAAATATTTTACTCTTACATAATATCATAACATTTTTCATTTCAATTACCTGAGAGTCTGACGCATGCTCATGCTCATCACAAGCTCTTGGCGAAGTTTTTGTCTTCCAAAGGCAACTGCTCCTGATGACACAATCAGCATTTGGCGTCCGGATTGTTGAAGTTCAGATACCTGAAAATTATATTGGTTTCTTGCTGTCTGCTATTTTCGTGACTTGCAAAGCTTTCAAACCCATCTTCTTATATTTTATGCTGTTTTCTAGGTTAGGGATTACCTGAAATACAGTCTGACTAAAAACCTGTGATTTCCAAATTTATTCATCACAATACATATCAAAAGTGAAAGTCAGTTGCGACTTCCTCTTCCTGGTGGTCATGGCATTTGAAATCAGGTGTTGTGTTTCTAGTATATTACCCAGACACCAAATTACAAAGATCTTTATCAATACATTTGCTAATTTAGTATTCTGGTAGGTCTTGATTCGTTTGGTTTTGTGTTTTTGAAAAGTGACGCACATGTTTTTAGTGTTCTAGAAATTTCTGCACTTTTTCTCATTTTCTTCGAGTAGAATTGAGGAATGTAGTAGTAGGAAAAGAGTGACAACTTCCCGAAATAACATCACATAATTGGGGCCACCACTCATTTTTTTTTCTTTTTTTGCTTCCCTTTCTCCCCATTCCATCTGACCTGTTCAACAATTGAAGCCAATCTTCCGAGAGCCAGACCACACTCATCTTCACGGGTGATCACCGCGCTTCCAAGCTTCACCACCACCCTTTGAGCCTTTTTCAAATCGTTTCTGGTGCTGATCAGTGGGTGCTTTTGTCTCGTCTTCGTGCTGTAACTATTAATCGGAATTCGTTGTTTGGTGTACTTTCGTCTGATAACCATCTACCACTACAGTTAAGACCCTTTATCAATTTTGACCTCTTCTTGCTTCAAATCATTGTCAACACTCAAATATAAGTAGATTGTTGATACCTTAAACACTCTTTCTATACAGGACAGTCCGAAAAAATAAGATTCTTGAGAGAGCTGAAATCTGTTTTGACTTGGTTCAAACGAAAACTATTCATGAGAAAAATGGATGTCTTGAAAATAATACCTTTGATCTAGCAGTCAAAATATGCAAACGAAACGTCAATTTCGATCTAAATATTTTCACCCTTGATTCCCATATACCTGGAATCTAGATCAATCCCTAAAAAGTGTGATCTGTTCTTCTCAGTAAAGTAGGTTTTTGATACCTTCTTTTGACGCCTTCAAGAACTCACCAAAAGTTTCCGTTCGCATCCCCAACTGGAGTCGCTCCGACGGCAGTGATTGGGCTGACCTTCTCGTAAGGAGCCAGTTGCGATGATCGCGTTTTGATGAGCTCAGTCTGAAACTTCCTTGATATTTTGAATTCTAAATCTTGCTATTGTTACTCACCTGTGTTGGACGGAGAATGTTAACGTGAGAGCTTCTGAGTGGAATTCGGAGACATCGTGTCGCTCGGAACATGTTGACTGTTGTTAAAGTCTGAATTTTTTCACTTTATTTGTTATTTGGTCAT
This sequence comes from Caenorhabditis sp. 40 LS-2015, assembly GCA_900536305.3. NCBI lineage: Eukaryota > Metazoa > Nematoda > Chromadorea > Rhabditida > Rhabditidae > Caenorhabditis > Caenorhabditis tribulationis. Next base: position 32,591 of record LR544221.1, read on the forward strand.
GCAGCAGAAAAAAGAAAGCAGCGAGATTTTCGAGTCCTACCTTACTGAACATCTTAATATAATAGTTTCAGCGTTAATTGGAGAATGAAAAATAGTACGAAACCCTCAAATTTATAGCGGACCCTAAGCGCTGTAACTATTATGCCCTATTGCACCATATTTAGAAACGCGCAACATGTTTTTGTAACAAAGAGGAAATGTAGAAAGACGATGAAGCAAGACAGAAGAGAGGTGACCCTACGCATGGAAATTAACAACGTTGTCAGTTCACTCCTATAGTCCGCCTATTCGCGCATATCTCTTCCTTCCTCCACGTTTCAATCCGGTTCCGCAGTCCGTTGTCATCTCATCCCTCCCCTCGGGTTCTTTATGTATTTTCACCCGTTCAACTTACAATTGATATCACAAAATCACCAGACCTCTTCTTTGCCTTTCGCAGACGGGTGTGGGCTGAGGATGTTGCAAAATCGCTTAGGGGTTTTTTGAGAGTGACAATTTGTTCTGATCAGAGAACACACTGGATGGTATTCACGTGAAAGGAGGGAGAGTTCAAAATGCAAATAGGATCATGGAACAAAGATAGAACATTTTCTAGCTATGGAGCCTAACCAATGTAAAGTTACAGAACTGCAAGAGTCATTGAAAAATTTGATAATAATCACGTACCACCAAAGAACTGGATTTTTCTTCTAGTTCCTTGATTAGGTCTTTGGCAAAGACTATGTTAAAACTAAGGTACTTTCTAACGAAACAAGGCGAAAGGACGATGGAAAATTATTGGAAAAAAAACAAGGGAAATCGGTGGAACTCGGAAGACAGTGGTCAATACCATATGACTGTAGTGGTCGAGTGAATGAATGATAGTTTACTCCCCGACGACCACAACTCGCCCTCTCTTGATAAGATAGCATCTACCCCGCGGGGCTCATTGCGTGCCCCCGACTCCGCCCCCTCAATCACGGTTTTGGGTCCTCCCTTCACACTGTCCAATCTTATCGGTTTACTGTTGTCTCATTATGAGATTAGATGAAAGTAAGGGAATCAGAATATAAGATAACAGAGAATGTAGGGAGGGTTCTGATCTTGGAATAGCGAACTTTAAAATGTGTCAATAAGGCTTCAATTGAAATTTAATTTTGAAGCCAAAAGCACCAATATTAAAGCTCAAGGAAGGAAAGAAACTAGTAGCACGAAATGACACACGTAAACACTATAGATTCTGATTTGCCGAAACGATACAATTTTAGGATTTCATCCAACACCCAAGAGCTTCCAATTTCACCCGAAGAGTTCTGTTTTTCTTGGTTTTCGTAGATTGTTGTGATGACTATCAGGTCTGGATTTCGGTTCGATGAGCTGGTCGCATGGTTTTGTCGTGACTTAATTGAGTGCCTGAAGTCTGCCACCTGATTCATTTTGCAAGCGAGCTGTTTTTCCTTTTTTTAGTTGGGTGAATTGGTAGACAAAACCTGTCAAGAGGGTGGAGCCCATTTTGATTTCTGGCATAATGCCAAATTGACTCTAGGCGGATGTTGTATGTTCTGTATATTCAGCATTTGATTTCCAGAACAGTAAGTAGTATCAAAAATTTTGCTGAGTAGGAACTGGTGTAATCGGGGAACGGCACCCTATTATACGGTGACTAGTATTGTAAAGAGAAAGACTTTGAATGTATTTTCCTATTCTCAAAAATGTTCCCCAGCCTTCAGAAATGGAATTGAGATGTTTTAAAATTTTCGAGTTCAACTTTCCCAAAACTTTAGAATCGCATATCTCCTCTTCTGAAAGTCTATGACAGTATTTGAAAATGATACATACGTTTTGTAATCTTTCCTTTGCAATGGTAGCTCCCACATACTTCAGTTTTCTTTTTCAGTACTCAACATTCCTCAGTCAACCCTGGTCCGAAATTTTCAAGTCTCATTCTTTTCTCAACCAGTTTTAATCTTGTTTTTTGAACATTCAAACCAGATCAGTTTTGAATTAATTTCCACATGAAACCATAAAACTAATTTCTACTTCTCGAACTTTCCCCATAAAACTTCCTCCTCTGCTCGCGAATCCTTATCAAAAACTTCTCAACGGTCAAGCGCTACACGTTTTGACCGTTTTTCGTGCTCCTCCGTTATCAGCGCCCCAAGTATTGTCCTCCGCCGCTCACTTGTACTTCTCTCGGCCGGTCACTTCGCCCTGGCCAGCGACGGCAACGAAATAATGATATTGAGACTGATTATGATTTCATACAAACTTGGAGTGCCAAAGGGCGACACCAACTTGAATTTTGAAAATGCACTACGTCACTGGAGGCAGGTGCAAAGTTTTGTAAGAAAGAAACATAGCCATTGGGTCATGTACATACAAACTACCATATGATCACAAAACTAAACTGCAGATGTTAGTGAGTTATTGGGAAACACCCCAGACAAGAATTATAAGAGTTCTCTTTTGATGTAGGTATACGGTAAGTGAATCTGTTTTAATGGTTTTGGTTTGATTAGACTATTGACTCACAATAACTTTTTGACCTGATTTTTTTCACCTGAATCCTTAAATGTTATCAATTAATCATACCTCTTTCTGAACACTTAGCACGATGTAAGCTCAGAATTCTTTTACTTTTCGTGTTTTATAGCGATTCTCGTGTAGACCAGGTCATGTTGACGTAGTGGGTCAAAAGAAGCTCATGTCCTTTATTCCTGACTGGATCAACTAATTTGTCTTGTTTGTTGATTCCACGGGAAAAAGATAGTGGAGGGATGGGAGTGAGTGACGTTTTTTGTCCCCTATCCTGGACTTTTTCCTTTTTTCTCACTTCGGAATAAGAATTAGGGGAGTTCCAAGAAACTCGGAGGAGGCCCTACGTTCTCTATTTTGTTTATTCCTGTTATAGATAGGTCAGAAGTTGAAAACTGTGTCTTCTATACGATGGATTTATGATTGCCCCTCCTACTTCATGAAAACGGTCGGTAGTAGATGAAGAAGATATTTTCATTATTTTCCTTCTATTTCCCACAATATTTTTGAGTTTCACACCCATTATTCTTGTTTTCCGGAATCTCTCTTCCTGGCAAAAGGATGACAATGACGTTCTTCAGAAATGGCAACATTTGTCTGGAAGCTGGTGCACTGTAGTTCTGAGCATTTTCAAGAACGTTTAAAGTTTTTCCTTTGAACACCGGATCCGATCTGTGTGGTCTGATCCAGTTGACACTTGGAGAGATCCCTTTTTTCATGTATTGGGTGCAATGATGTCAGAAAAAACGCCATGTGCATTTCGAAGAGGATTTAGTTGAAAAACCCCCACCGGTGTACTGAATTCAATTGAGCTCTGAATTTTCTTTTCCATCTGCTCTCAAAGTTAATCCACATAATTATCCAGTCTATCCGTGTGATCTTTGAGAACTCTGCTGGAGTTCGCATGATTCGATTTGGAGATGACTGACTAAAGTGATGAATCTGACTTGAACTGAATTAGTAAGAGAACACGACATTTGGAAAACATGCAAACTTTTGAAGATAAGATTTGAGGTCAAAACTGAAATCATCAAGATAAGATGTTTCATGACAAACTTCAGAGTATCATAACTCGACTTCTGATGGCCCATTGAAGTTTGAAAAGATGTTGAGGCTTGTTTCAAGATTTCCACTTTCCATTGCTATTAACTACAGAGAAATTGTTTCTTTTCTTTTTTCTTTATTCCGTAGTAAGACATTGGTGTAATCGGTCACATAAGGCAGATACAGCAAACATTCTTCGTATTATGATGTTTCTTCAATTCTTTCAAACTGAAAAGCTTATCTTGGTACATCCGTCATGAACCGACAAGTATGTGAAATCACAGTCGAAATCTCTATTTTTGAGAAAAATGCTTGATCCTCATAACTGCCGGGATCAAGCATTTCTTCCCACTAGTCGTTAACCAAGCTTTCCAAGGAGACATGAAACTGTAGATAGTGCAAATTGCTCTCACCTCAAAAAATGAGTCACATCGTTTTTTGAAAAATATGGACCATTTCATTTTTAGTCAATTTTATGAACCATTGAAGGATCTCCTCAAATTTTTTTTGTTCTTGTTTTATGGTCTTATTTTGTTCATCTTTTTAATTGTCACTGGACCAAAAATTTGGTCGACTAATCAGCAAAAACTCACCACTGGGTGGCCCATTTTATTTGTGTTTTTGACAGCACTCGTGGCCCGAAATTTGTTTGTAAAAAATTTGAACGCTGACCAAAAAAGACTCAAAAATCGAGTCTATTCTCGTTTTTCAAAATTTAAGTACTGGTTCATGTTTCAAGTCTTTAAAACAAGCTGATGTGATCAGATTTTTTTTTGAGGCTACTCATCAAAAAGTCACAGATAATCTTTGAAGATAATTCTGAGATTCATGAACCACCCCATAGGAACAAATGAAATCTTCAAGTAGGTCAAAATAACACTGAATGAAGAAACTAGAAAACACGAAAATTTGATTTTGAAATTGCAGCTGCAACAAAACGCGCAATGATGCTGTAAGTCAACGAATCTTCTGATCAGACTATGTTTACGTGGACTCCCTGGAACTGATCTAAGAAATATTAGACATCTGATTGGGGAACCAGTTTTAAACTCGAGTATCCCTACTTTTTTCATTGGTTACTGAACGATAAGGGTTCTCACAGTTTTTTGAACTCGCTTTCCTAAACCATCTGTTTCTTTTCATATCTCGAGTTTTTCATGTAGTCCATGCTAATTTTAGCACGTAATTCTTGGTATCTTATACTTGACCGATCCGGCAGAAATCAGAGTTTGAAACCTACACCTGGTGAGAAATGTTCTGTGCCTCATGAATCATAGTAGATGACAAAAATAGTGTTTTTCAAGATTTCGGCTTTTCTGAAAGTGGTTTTTCAGGCTAACTATGTGATTGGAATCATTGAAAAAAAGAGGGTTTGAAATGTACTCTAACTGATCATGAAGTTTTTGCGAACCTCCAGAACTGACTTATGAGCTTCTGAAATTTGGTTTCTGTAAACTTCAGAAGCTCATAACTCGATTTCTGAAAGTCGCATAAGTTTTTGAAGATGAGATAATACGTTTCGAAACCTCCTCTATGAACTCACCCATATACTGTAGCCTGTTCCCTCAGCCGACATCTTTCCCTAGTTAGCCTACTGTGCTATGATGTGTTTCAAATTTTGCATACATTGTTTTTTTTCAAAATCCAAGAAAACACGCCATGCTAATTAATCCCCAATCGGGATCAACACGAAATAGTACTAATTTGGAAACAGCTCATTTTGTGGGTCATAATCCTCCCATCACTCCACCCACACCGTCCGCCCTGAATTTGAGCTATATCCGAATTTCAAAAACCAGCAGCGTTATACGAAGCCCCTGAACTCCTGTGTTGAAACGTCGTAACGTGGGAGAGAGTCGGGATTAAACTAAAATGATAAAGCATTCGCGAATACATGACAAACTGTTTATTCGCTTCTGCTTCCCGCCTTCGGTTGGCTTCGTTCGATCTCATGTTTCCTCATTTTAATTTTGTTTTCGAACCTGAATACTGGATACTGAATTATTCAGCTTTTTAAAGATTCTAGAAATTACTCATCTTATTGTCTGTATGTATCATATGTTTTTTCATCACCGTATTTTTCTGCTCTGAAAAAATGAAGCTTCCCTCTGAAAATATGGTCACTATTCCAGGGTCTTAGTTTCAGTGACCAGGCAGAGGGTGCCCATCGTAGTTCTCAATCCATCGAATATTTAGTCTAGATGTTCCAAGAGTTCATTGTTATTTTCTAGCATCACGTCAATTTCAAATCCGATTGCTTTTCTTTTTTCTCATTTTGCCGTTTGATCAATGAGAGTGAGACATCTCGCCTTTCGAAATGTGTCTAATCCAGACGAATTCGGTAACTCTCAGTGTTCTATTTTTATATCAAAGGGGGTTTTCTCATAGGCTTTTCCCGCCGCCACCACCGCGTGTGGAGTGTCATCCTAATGAATAGGGACAAAGTTTGGGTGGGAGGAGGGAGAAGAAGAAGAAGAAGGGAAGTGAAAAGGTCGTCATCACTTTTGTGTTTCTAGTTTTCGGTGTCGTCTATTTTGATATGAGGGCTAAATGCGGAAATGCTTCAGAAATTAGTCGTCATCACATCCCTTCTACAAATTATTAATTGATGCTCTTTGACACAACATATTTTCAAGTCTATAGTCCGTCAACGTTGAATGTTGTCATAGAACTTTCGTAGGAAGTTGCATAACGGGAAAGGGGAATTTCCTAGAACCTGGGTTTGAGACCGGATTGTCATCTTAGACCACCCTCCCTAGAAATCAACAGATAACGTATTTCGAGAATTCAACATACTTGTCAATGTTCGTTTTTTTGAATGCGCCTCCACTTCCTCACAGAAATGACAGTAAAAAGATCACATCGTCATTTGAAGGTATATGATTATAGTGAAGGTCTCGAAATGCCTCCCACTCTCAAGAACATATTCGAAACAGTTGGTTTTAGAAGTTTCAGCTGCTATTTATAAAAACTTTGAGAAACTCATATTCGCAACATCAATCACATATATATCTCTTAAACATCAACCTCATTCATGGATGCAGCAGAAAAAAAAACACACACACAAACACAAGTAGAATATTTGATCAGGTTTGCCCCCTCGTTTCTCATTTAAAGTTCAATCACAAGGAGGCGACGAGCTAAACGTTGATTCATATCGTCAATTTTATGAATATTCATCTCGTCGCTTCTCAAAGTTCTCCATTCTGATTTTTTAGACGTTGCTCGTTTCGTCTCGTTTTTTTTGGTAGGGTCAAACTTTTGAAGTTTGTTTTCCTTGAACTGTAGAAAAACATATTCTTTCTTGGCATCTCGCTGACGTATCAAAACTGTACTTTCTTGTTACATTTCGTCACATGGCTTTTCCAACTGACCATCCGTACACAGACTCGCAGGTGAACGTTGGGAGCAGGAAGAAATGAAGGCGTGACTAGTTCCCCGAAAGTGCTATTACGTGCTTGTCGGTTAACTGCTTAAGTAAACCGTCCTGGGCGCTTGTTTTCAGAATATCCTGTTTTTTTTAGTCTATCGACAAATTTAGAGTATTTTACACAAGTGTTCTGAGAAATCCCAGAAAACAAATCAACCCCACCTATCTTGTTATATAACCCACCCCCCAAAGCCTTTCTTCACACAATGATCGTTCGCCTCTTCTATGAGGTGGCATGTCCACGTTGCCCGGGGTAAATCTGATTAGGTCAATTACCTCCGTCAGAATTAGTCTATAAAAATCAGAATGTTGCATTGCGGGTGAGTAACTCATGGCTGACTTTTGTACTATCGAAACCTGCCGCCGAAAATCCAGCAAGCATCATTTTGTAGTCTTGACTACAATCTGTATTTCTCGATTTCTTGAACTGGTTCGTCTGATCCGTTAATCTCCGAACTGGTAGGGAAGCTCCTCAGTTTCAGTGCACCCACCCTGCTTTCATGCTTTTCAAAACGTTCTGAAAGTACAGTATGCTCACTTGCTTCACTTCCTCTTTTCATTCCATTGCTACACCCACTTTGAGGTTTCCAAGAGGGGAATTCACTTAACGTCAATTTTATTCTATTTTCATTTGGTACTAGACTTTTTTAATACTGCCTTCACCACCATCGTCTTAGAATATCTATCCTTTTCTACTTTTGAAATGTTCGTCATCCTAGAGTCTTAGGGACCTCTACCCTTCAGTTGTTTTTTCTCCGAAGGTAGCAACAGACAGCACAATTCATCTAACTCCCCCCCGCACTCACTCCACCTTTCTTCTTGCCTTTTTTAGTGTTGTGCATTTTTTTGACGTTTACCATGATGATGAGAAGTGAATGGAGAGAAAAAACTTCTAGGGGGAGGAGAGTTATAGGGAGAACCGTGGTCACTTTTTGACTTTCACGATATCTTTCAATCTTTCAACCCTCGTGAAACAAATTGGACCGAAATGCTTAAAACTAGTTGATCTCATTTTGTGGGCGGAGTCGTGGACAATGGTCTCACGTTTATGGAGAAATGGATGGGATAGAAGAGAGAGAGCGAGAGAAAACCTGATGTGCTGATAATTTTGCGTGTGTTTTTGCACTACCACTATTACTACAGAATTTTGAAGGATTACGTATGCGAACTTTTGTTTAATCCTGATCCCCTCATCAATGGACTTCTTCTCTTTGTATTCTCTCCTCCGTGATCATTTATAATCATTTTTTCTAAAATTTTGTCATCATCGACACGTGTTCCAATTCTTATTTTTTTTTTGAACTTTTTTCATTTTCAAATTTTCAGGAATGCCAAAATCGCCACACAGGACAAACTTTCCATCGTTGTATCCTTTAATAATAGTTTTAACACATCTTGCCCTTGCTTCACAGTAAGTTCCGTTTCTTTGGATATTGTCAAATGTAGATCTAGTATTCTGTTGTCGCTCCACTTCATAATTTTATTATGCTGCAAATCATTTTTTCATGACTCAACTTGACAATCCTGTTAGATGAGCTTCTTCATTGCAATTTTCGAAAATAGCCATGATGACAAATCTGATTGAACGGTGATCACTATGAGATTAGAAAACCATAATCTAAAAACTAAAAGGAAAAAAAGAAGTTACCATATCTCCCTGTCCCCACAAAATACAATCAAAACTGGACAATGATCAGTGGGTATTTTTGTCAACAATAGATTTATTATGATTTCAGTTTTCAAAGTATATCTTGACTTGATCTGATTCGAATCTTCTGACTTGACTTACTCGTAATTTTTATAGTGTCTACCACAAAATTTTTGTATGTTTTGATTCTGATTATTCGGGAATTGAAATGATGTATTACCTAAACACAATTTTCGGCCAACACGCCGGGTCTATAACGAATAAGGAACTGAAAACTCGATTTGGGATAATTCCATATGCTTCCGTCATTTCTATATTTTGTTTCAATTTGGGTGTTTTTAGGTTTTGAGATCAACGTCAGTAGTCTAGTCAAGACGGGGGGTCCGAACAGAAGGGGTTTTCGATCGTAGGGTATTTTCATACAAGGCCATTTTGACGTGGTGGGAATTTCAGAAATTCAGGCCCACCCGGAATAGACTTTTCTTGTTAGACCTCATTTCCAGTTGTGTCTGAAAAATAACCAAAAATCAAGAATCGAAGTTTTGTAATTTCAGCGCCTGGAGGATACGAAGGGACTTGGACGGCGAGGAAGAGGACATGTTAGTAACAGACGAGTGTTACAATAAGTACAACGAGGAGAACCATTTCAAAGTATTTTCCAATTATCTGAATCGCAAGAACTCGTCTCATTACTCCCCCATCGCTCCATCATTTCAACAGGCGCTTCTTAGTCTGCAGGTACGTGTTCTTTTCGAGTGAGGGTGGACCCCACTCCAATATTCACGTCCCCATTCAAGCGTAGGTGGAAGATGAGTAGTGTGTGCAACTGACATTTCCATTTTGACCAAGGAAAGAACATTTCAATATCAACCAGCCATTTTTAATTAGTCGAAAATGTTGGGGCCTTCCGACAATTTGTTATTAATGAGCATATCATGTTAGTTCTGGTGTAGTTTTGGACATCAGACGGTGAGGATGGAAGTGATCTGAAACAAATAGTGTTCACCAAGTTTAGATATGACACAAACACAGGATAAAATTATTCTAGGAAACTTTGTAGTTCAGAATAATCCGGAAATGTCAAGCAGAAAAAGACACTTCCTGTCTGAGTAGTCATTCTTTTACAGTAATCCAAGTATATTTCCAACTCAGAAAGTTGAAAGTTCGAGTTCATTGCAACTCCCAGACTCTTTTCATCTTATCCAAGTGTCCATTGACGTAGTCGAAATTTCACTTTGAAAGTTCCAACTATTCATCTCCTCAAATCCACTTGAAACTTGGTGATGTCATTGTTGTGATGATGATCTCTGAGCATCGTTGGTCATGTAGTAAAGGATAACTTTTTGCAACATTTATTCATTCATCACATAAATCTGGGTGAGATTAAGATTCACGAAGAGATTACTTTCAGATGAAGGGCCTGAAGCACGGTGAGCAGATAACGAAAAGTTCTGCAAAATGCAACAGTAGAAAGATGGACACCATCAGTGCAGACACCCCGCTGAGGGATCGGGCGTTATGCAAGTTTGAATATGTGTTGAACTATAATCCCAAGGTACGGTACACAGAAAATGAACTCGAATCCGAAACTTTGAAAATTTCAGAGGTTACCTGCAGCGCTAACGGAAGTGAAGTGTAGTTGTCCGCGGCCTAACTCAAGACTAGTGGGGAAGCGGATATTCGAATGTGAACATCTTCGATATCAAGTGAGATTCTGAAATCGAGGGAGCACTGATCTAACTGGATATTTTATAGGTTCGCGTGTTACTTTGGGATGATGGCTGTAATACATTTCGAGAGCACGTTGAGACCATTTCACTAGCGTGTATTCCTGTGATTCAAGTAAGCGTTGAGTACTGGGTTGCTAAAGTAAACATATGACTTTCAGGCCAATGCGAATGCGGATAGTGGCGATGAAGACTTCGTGTACACCATTAAAGCAGAAATTCCGATTTAATCACATTAGTGCTCCTCACACGCAATCAGTATCGTATCAGACATATGTTCATTCTCCCTCAAACCTCAGCCACTGGATTTACAATAAGGGTACTAAAGCAGTCGTCATCATATTTGTATCGGTCTCCGTTTTCTTTTTTCCCAATTTTATTTTGTGATAGCAATGTTCTAGATCGGCTCTTCTTCCAGTTGTACCTCCTCTCGTTCTCAGGTAGTATGTGTCGTCACTTGTTGTCATCCCAGAAAATCTTAGTTCACTTCCTTTTTCATTTGCCCCTTCACCTTTGCGACGTTTGATGATGTGTCTTCATTTCATTTCACCAGTCTCGCTTAATTATTCACAGTTTATTCATTCACCATTTTCTTTCTGGAAACCAGTGTCACGTTCTTTGTGAGTAATGGCGGATTGTGTGAACTTCTCGAAAAGGGGGACCATCGTAAACATTCCAGAAATTACAAGAAAGGGAGAGCTTCCAGAAAGAGGCAGGTAAATGATTTGTTTTCCTTGTTGAGTGCCATTATGTAGCTACCTGAATATCAAATACCTGTTGCCTCATATTGATACTCCTGATTCGCTCGATTCCTTGAACATGATCTCCATTCCTCACTTCCTCACAGTCAAATTTTGCATTGATCTCTTCCCAATTTTAACTACGGGTGTGAATTTGTTTTTCATCATCGCAACGCATAATAAATTTTTCAAATTTTTCAAATTTTTCCACAATCAGAACTATCAAAAAACCTTAGCCAAACCTGCAAGGATGAATGCCGATTACTCATAACACCATCGAATCAAACATTGTGATGATGCATCTTTAAATGAATATTCTATTTTTCCAAGTCTCATTTTTGTTTGCTGGAAAAAGCATTCACTTTTTGATCTACCTAGTCTCTTCAAAAATCGGATTGCATATTTTGACAGAGAAAAAACCTCTTATTTACACATATTATAAACGTCAAAACATCGAGAGCATGAAGAGAATAATTTTCAAAGAATCCAGACACAATCAAAGGAATTCAGAAAAAGCAGAGAAACGGGGAGAAAATAGTAGAGACAATAGGAACGCGTGGGCAGAGAAAAGACAAGGGACCTTGGTGACATGGGACTGAAAATACAAGAGAAAAATGCACACAAAATCAAAAGAAATACATTTCTATGGCAAAAAATGACATTGGTAAGCAGAATTGAAAAATAATTATCGGCTAGACGATGAGGAGGTCGTTATCGTCCAAAGTTCCTAGCAGCATTCGATTGTTCAGAAATTTATTAGGTTCCACCTGAAAAAACACTTTTCAAAATCGGAAGAATGGAATCAAGGCTCACATCTTCCAAGACTAGTCAATTCGACTTGTCCTTTCTGGGCCCTAGCACGAAGATGTAGATGTTTAAGAAATAGCAAAACTGTCGACACACCACAGTACAGTAGACGAACAGTGATGTGTAGCAATAGATCTGAAAAATAGAACCGGATAAGTTTATTGCTCTCTGTTGATCAAAATACAGTTGCGATCCACAGCAGCAGGTACTCATCGATGACGTAGTTGTAGTATTGGTTGAGCATCAGAGCCAATGGTCCTACGTAGATCCAATCCCACAGTCTGAGCTCACTCTTCGACATGTGAGCAATCACTAATCGGTTTGTAGCCTTGGCTCCTGGAATACGATACTACCCGGTGATCACTACTTCGCTGACCACTATCCAACCTATGAACTTTCATAACAAATTCACCCTAAACTCGTTTCCCCTTCCGCCTACGTAGTTCTCTTCTCGGAACTAAACGGTAATTATTGTGTCAAGCAAGCACCTACGTATGAGCTACTACCGGATACACAAGTTGCTTACGAAGAAATATCGAGAATATAAACATGTGGAAAAAAACAAGGGGTCCTCAAAAAAAAAAACGACACGCGAAAATTGGTGGCGTTGACTCACCAACTGCTCCAAAACACAACGAGAAAAGGGTTATATGATCGTCAAAAACGGTGAAGTCGGTTTTGTTGTAGATCATGATGAAGGGAACGACGACCATTAGAAGTGGGAACAGTGGGAAAATCACCGATGTACCCTGAAAGAAAAACCATTTCTGAGCTCGGACGTGATTTGCTTACTGCAATAGTGGAGCCATTCTTGCCGACACCTCCACTGAAGATCACATTGATATATCCCCCAATTTGATAGATTGACACCAAGAAAGATGAGGAGATGACGAAATACTTCAAGGTATATCCGAAGGCCTAAATATTGAACGTTAGGTTATCAAAATCTGAACTGTGAACTCACAATATGAGTTTCCCAGACACCATTTCCGAACAAGGCGGTAAACAGTAAGACGCTGATAACCGACATTTGAGCTTCAGTGACATCGAATTTGGAGAATCGGAGTTGACCGGTGCAGTAGGTGGACCAGTGAGCACAGTAGAACATGACAACTGAGATGACAGAGACGATGAGCACTCCATTTGGAATTGTTCCGAGGGACATGGCGTAGCAGATGTTGAGTGTCACGAATACTGAAAATAATCTGAGCGTAGAAAACTTGTCAACCTTATTCATTGACGTCAATTCTAGAAGTATATATCGAACTACTAGGACGTGTAGTCTTTTGAAAGTTACTAGGACGTGACGTGACGTTACTAGGTCAATTATTAGGATGTGTGGTCCTTGTAGTCCTTCACAGGGGCCAGCAATTGATTAGAATTCCAAAAAAATGTAACCAGCCCGACCTAAAGTCGAAAACACTAAACCGATTTTTCCAGAAACTTCTAAACCCACCTTGTGTCATACTGTCACACCCATGATCGAAAAGCTCTCCAAGTGGGGAACTCGAACCCGTCCGCCTGGCTTGCTTTCCATCAATTGCATCCAACGTCTGATAGAAGAACAATCCGAGGGCAGCTTGTAGATAAGCCCATGATGGAGCCTGAAATCTCAAAATTCGAAGTAATCCGTCTCAATTTTTGGCAACGATTCTCAAAACTTGAATACTCACTGGCTCAGTGGCAGAATAGCTGAAGGAAGACAAAACGAGAACTGTAATCAGGTTAATGACCAGTCCGATCCATGTGATGAGATTTGGAGCGATCCACATTGGACACAAGGTGATCACGAATTCCCACCATCTGAAATATGAGAATTGGAAATATGAGCAACTTGCATTTGAACTTTTTACAGTTCATCTTAATCAACTGGTATCGTTCATTTTTGACTGGGAATTCGCCGGATTTCGGACTCGAGGATTTTCAACTCACATTTCGACGTTTCCGTCATTTTAATCGAGTCAAAAGATGCAACTTCTGGCCAGAAGCTGCCAAAAAGGTGTATTCAAAAACACCGATCGGAAAACTTGTCAACGTAAACTGCTTGAGATCTAAAGCAGAATTTCACTAATTTTTTGACGGGAAATGCAATACAATTTATGCACCGACGCCTGTGTTTCACACCTCACTCTGCAGTTCAAACTACATACTTTTTCATACACAACTCATCCAGCCAACTGTTGTCCACTGCCGAGTACTTGTGTTCTCGTAATCGTTTCAATTCTTGATCTGTCAACAGACAATCTGTCTGAAAATCGCTGGTTTTTCACGAAATTCATAGAAAACTTCATACCTCGATATACTTTTGCGCGAAGTTACAAGCTTTCGATGATATCCGGCAAGCCATGGTTTACCTGGAATGAAATTATGAAGTTTTGCGGTAAAAGGCAAATCGTTTTAGGAGAGTAGGAAAAGTTTAAACTATCATTGCTGAGTACAAATTCCTAGTTTTCAGTTTTGAAGGCACGTGGTGACAAGAAAAGCAGATGGCAACATGCCAATAGGTTGTCTATTTGTCCAGCATATCAATTGTCTATTTGCAAAAGCGCTCGATTCGTTGCCCTCTCTCACTCGAACTTCGGACAGAAGAGGTTGGAAAAAGTGAAAACTGATTACGAAGTGAAAGTTGAAAAGTGAATATATAGTAGTGGCTGGTGGTCACGTGTCGGGTATCAATGAGACAGTAGGACAGCAAAACAGAAAAAAAGAAGATTGAAACGTTGTAGTTTCGAAAGAGATATGCGCGACATGAAAGGGAACAAGAACAACAGGTTACAAAACATATATTTCAGTGACTCAATTGCGACTAAAGTTTGTTTGTTTTTTTTTGAGCCGCGTTTCGTTTCTCCTTGGATCAATGCACCTTTTTTTTTGTGTCGTTCACTTTTCTCTCCTCAATATTTCTGATGAGGAATGGACGAAAAGTGGCGTGAGAGAAAGAGATGAGGGAAATGGGTAAAGTGCCGAATCTGAGACGAGAAATGAGGGGATGAAAGAAAAATGAGACAATTAATCAAAAGTTCAGGCATGTCTGTGTGTGTATATGTGTGCTCTATATCAACTTGACCCATGCGTGTGCTTCAAAACACATGGGGTGCTTTTGGGAAGGAAATTGGGAGAGGAGTGTAAGGTGTAGAATAGCATGCTTATATACAATTTGTGGTGGAATATTCACCGGAAATGTTTTATAGGATGAATTGTGGGCCTAGCATGGTTTATTAGGAAAGTGTGAAGGTACGAGAGAGGAATTTGAAAGATATGCACCGGAAACCAGCTGTTAACAGTTCATATCCCATATTTTCTGTTTTTTCTACTCTTCACCTAACCAGGAAGGCCAGTGTCTATATCATTCGAGAATTTTCTCCGAATTGGCGGATACGTAAGATAAAATCTTGACTTTCGAATGTGCTAGGCGGCTGAAAACATCTGGAAGTTAAAGTATTCTCTTCGAAAAAATTCGATCCCCTTTGGATTTTTTTTTCACATTTCTTCACTTTTTTCTTGCAAATAAGAATAGTATAGTTCCGATCATGAAGAATTACCAAAAATGTGGGGATCATCGGAAAACGGTATATTAGTTTTCTGCCTCGGACCATGCTTAATTATGTGAGCATACCTTGTTACTGCGTAACTTTCTCAAGTTAGGATAACTGCTCCAAAATATAAGCGCCGCTGTTTGAAACGCATGACGATGAAAAATGCAATATCTTACAAAGCGGATATTTCAATTTTCAGAAGTTTCCGCAGGTACCCACAAAAAACATTCAAAAGCGCAGTTTTTGGTTTATAATCGCTTCAAGTTCCAGAGCTTCTATACCGGTTTTTCTTGTTGAATAGAATGGTCATCAAGCGAGCAAGGGGTCATGACGGGATTCCATGGTACGCAAAGGAAATGGAAAATCTCTGATCCGGAAATTTGTTATTATTAGTCTAGAGATCCACATTTCCTACTAGTAGACATACCTTACCTTCCCCTTAATACTATAGGTGTTCAAAAGTATACTCTCTTCAAAATTAGATTTAATCTCGTAGGCGCCAAGTTGTGATGTTTTATCTGTCTACCAAATCTTGCCGATGCGACTGTCAAAAAATCCGAAGATTGATAGTTGGTGGCATGATTCGAAACTATTTTATGGAAGGCAGTTGAGAAAATGTTGGAAAAATGTTTTGTGAGAATGTGTCCAAAGTGTGCTCCTAAAACAAGAAGTAACGGAAGAAGAAGAGAAAGAAAAAAAGGAAAAGAAAGACGAAACAGCAGAAAAAAGAGATGGGATGATTTGGGGGAAAAATGATTCCCCTTCCCGATGAAGATGAAAGAGGAAATGCGGGGAGAGTAGGAAATTGGTGTAGAAATGGGAAATAAGACGAGTAGGAGAGAAATGAGAACGGAAATCGCATTTCCTGGCATTTCCTGAAAATGCAATAAGTCGGTTTTCAAAAAATGAGAATGTCTGTGAGTTGACTACACTTTTTATTTTTTGGTCGTCAAGTGTGTTTTTTTTATACAAGAGGAAAATTTATGGTTGAGTGGTCCGTCTGAATGGAAAAGAAAATCTCGTAGGAAAAATGTTGTGATGCATGCACTTGGTAGTTATGGATACTAAAAAAAACACCAGAAAGTTTAGAGGGTGTTGGAATTTGAAATGAGGAAAACATCAAAACTGGAGATGACAGATCTCATGAATACATATAAAAACTCTTCACTTTGAAAATATTTGAAATTTAGACCCAGACTCCATGAAACCGAAACCCTAGAAACATGATCAAAGTGCGTTTCGAACCAAACTCTCACTATTAAACTTTCTCTATCTTCGTCTCTTCATCTTCTCGTCCTATTTTCTCCTTCCGATACTACACACCAAAATAATCAGAAAAGAATGGGAGGGGAGAGAAAGGGATAGGCGAACTGATAAAAATGCTGCAGCACTTTTACGTAGGTCAATTGGGGAGAATGATGAGAGTGGGAAACGAGACGATATATGGTCGGAGGGAATAGGCAGAGAATGGTAGAAGAAGAAGTACACGTACATGCCATACAAATGGCGTGATAGAAGTACACTGAGGCAAACTGCAAAGGTGGAAGTTGAAAGAG
The DNA here is from genome assembly GCA_900536305.3 of Caenorhabditis sp. 40 LS-2015. Classification (NCBI taxonomy): domain Eukaryota; kingdom Metazoa; phylum Nematoda; class Chromadorea; order Rhabditida; family Rhabditidae; genus Caenorhabditis; species Caenorhabditis tribulationis. Next base: position 49,593 of record LR544221.1, read on the forward strand.
AACGCGGTGGACACGTGGAGAAGTTGATTGGTTAAGTAAAAATTGGGAAATGAAGAGAAAATACAAGTGAAAGTTGAAGTTGGAGAACTTCTCAAAAATTGCCATAGGAAGCCGAAAAAAAACCGATTTCCATACAATCTGACGTTTTTCTTTAACTATCTAGCATGGAATAAAGTTTGAGATTTTGTCTGTAAGTATTTGCTCTAAAGATGAAGCATGTTTGACCATGCAAACGACGTACATGATCTTTCGAAACGATTATGCGAAATTTCGATTTTTCCAAAAAATTTTCGGAGCGAAAAAAAAATCAAAAAATCGGATAAAGAGAAGGAAGGTTGGAAAACCGACTATTACATCTCAGGAAAATATGAGAAATAACTAAACCAGTCTTCCTCGAAACAAAATTACGCCGAAACTGAGTTTCCGAAAAGTCACGATTCCTCAACTAGTGCTACCCTAAATTAGCTTCAATTTGAAAAGAGCACACATGACAGCCTGCTATGGCATATGAGCCCATTATGACGTGATACCTCTGGAAAACTTTGACTGCATAAGACATTCTCAAAAACTGAATTTGACCTAGTTTCTCAAATATCCAAATACTCACTCGACTAATTAGGACGAATGGACACTGAAAATTGACTGAAAATGGGAAAAAAGAAGATAACGCTCCTGTGACTTTTCTATATTTTTCGAATTTGTTTTTTTCGCTCTTCACGTGGGATGGCCAGTTGTTTTGGGTTGATGTCATGGAGGTTCACAAGAACAACGAAATTGAAATAAACAAATAAAAATACGTCTGTCCCAATGGCAAAGCATTTCACATAATAATTTTTCAAAAAAAAATATGTAGAAACGAATCAAAGTAGCCTCACCTTGTCACTTTCTCGTCTTCTTTCTTCTTTTTCTCTATCCGTGTTTTTGTTTTTGTTGTCATCTTTCGATTTCCAACAACTGTTCCGTTGATCTTTACACTATTCCGCTGATAGAGGTCAGACAAGAAGTGGTGACGTCTCATCCACTCAAGTCGCCCGAAACCCCATCAGTTCCTGAAAAAAACTTCTCAAAGTTTATTATCTTTTCCCATCAAGAAACCAACAACAAGCAAACACGACATTATTGGCACATGTTTTTTTCTCGCCTTTGTCTTGTTCCCTAGAAAATGAGTTTGTGTGTTTGTGTCAACTACATCCATAGGTTGTAGTCGGTAGTCGGATGAGCATCTCCGAGCACAGAAAGTCTATTTCCGGTGAGTCTGCCGACACTCGAAAAATACACATTGAGAATGGCGCGAACAAGTTGTTGTACTTTTGAATGTGTCAATATGTAATAAAATGGGTGGCATTGTGTTAAAAATCGGGCGATTCGGAAAACTGGATTTTCGGCTAGGAAATCATAGAGTTCAAAAAATGAGCTCACTCGAATTTTAACATAATAAAGATGTGGCAACATGAGTAATAAAGATGTGGCAACATGAGAGAGACCATATGAGAAATGTTTTCCTTAAATTAAAAAATTATGTACTTAGCGGCTCAGGCAATACTCTCAAAGTGAGATATGCTCAATACTCACAATTTCCTATAGAATCATACCTTGAATATGGATAGTTAAAAAAGTTCACTATAGGAGTTTTTTCTAAAACTCAAAACTATTTTAAATAAACGTTTCGAATCAAACAACGTGAAAAAACGATTTCAGATTGGGGACAAAAATTAAGCACCATCACGAGCAGAAAATGGACAAGATTGCTATAACAGCTTTGAAATAATAGATACCGTATTTACTGTATTATAACGGCATGCCGTTCTATTTTTCGGAAGGTGTCTAGGGGTGCCGGTCTATTACAGGTGCCGTTCTAATAGAGGGTGCCGTTATATTTTTCAATGAAATTTAAAAATTTTATACAAAGGAAATCTCAACGAAAAAGTAACAAAAAATGGGATTTGTGTGCCTTATTCGAAGTCACTTCCTTTTTTTATTCCAAACTGGACGCTTTCCGGACATTCCTGAGTTCGGAAAAGCGAAATAAACAAAATATTCTTTCCCGATGTTTCATGTGAGATGAACACTTTTTTGCGTTCATTAAAATTAGGTGACGTTATAATACAGGGTGCCGTTCTATTAGAGGGTGCCATTCTATTTTTCAGAGAGGGCCTAGGGGTGCCGTTGTATTAGAGGTGCCGTTCTATTAAAGGTGCCGTTATAATACAGTAAATACGGTATGCGGATTTTTACTCACCAGACTCATCTGCTCAAGTGAGACTATACTGTTCAAGAACACTGTCTGGCACTAAACCAATCAATCTCATTTGAGGACACTCCACTAGCCGATTCGCCTTCTGGCAAGAAACACCTCCTGGCTAGAAACATCTACACGTGTTACAATGATCACTGTCACTGTCTGCTCATATCTGTCTACCGTGCTCTTTCTCGGCAAACGCGCGGATAAACGTTGCGCGAGCGCGCGCGTTCTTTGAACAAGACCAATGAAAACTGTGCAGGTATCTACAAGATACAAAATTGGCACAAATTTATGTAATCTTTCAGAGCAATCGGAGACATTGAAGAAGAAGAATGGTGACAATATATAAGGACACCCCGAGTAGCATTCATTCATCACAGTCGGCTTTTTGGATCCGAAAGTTTTTTGGTTTGCAGTTTTTTGTAGAAATTTTCTGGAAAACTTCGAACAAGTTTCATAATCCCTACTAGTAGAGCTAGTTCAGCTATGAGACATATACTTCAAAAGATTTTTTTTCAGTTCTAACGAATGATCTGACATGTTCCCCGTTGCTGATCCGCCACGTGCGGGACCTGAAGACACTCGGCGAGATTCTAGAAGAAGTACAGCCCGTGCTGTACCAGCATTTGTGTCAAATTCGAAATCGACATCAGCGCCTGTTGAGCTTTTAGACGACGATGAAATCCGAAAAGAATATCAACCTTCTTGCTTTGATAAGTTTGTGGACTACATTCTGTGCAGGTACTCTTTCCAAATTTTCACTACAGTAACCTTACAATTTCAGAGGTGATGTTGCCAAACGAACATATGAAAGCCGACCGGTCTCTATCTTTGGGCTGTTTCGATACGGGAAAGCTTTCGATCATTTCTTACTATTCATTGGTGTTATCTGTGCCATAATATCCGGAATCTCTCAACCAGTGCTGACGATCATTGCGTAAGTCCCCCTCCACACTTGCCCCCCGGGTTCAAACCAATTCTCAATTAAGTGGCCGCGTCACTAATGCGCTTCTTGTGTACGCACCGCATACAAAACAGTTTCGGAACAAGGCGACCGAGAATGTTTACATTTTCCTTGGCATCGGTATTTTTGTGACGATCACAAACTACATCCAGGTAATTTTCGGCACAAGTTACCCAGCAGCATGAAACTAGTTACATTTAGTACATGTGCTTCCAACACTGTTGCTCGCGGATTATGGCGCAGATGAGGCATCGATATGTGTACTCAGTGCTTCGACAAAACGCTGGATGGTTTGATAAGAACCACTCTGGAACGATCGCAACTAGGTTGAACGAGTGGGTTGTTATGAACAGAGAGAAAGATGCATGAAAAGTGGTTTACAGTAGTATGGAAAGAATCCGAGAAGGAATAGGAGACAAATTGGGAGTTCTCATCCGTGGAGTCGCAATGCTCATCGCTTCAATCGTTGTTGCCTACATTTATGAATGGAGATTAGCCTGTATGATGTTAGGAGTAGCCCCTACATGTGTTGGATGTATGTCTCTGATGGCTAGGGTAAGTTTTCCCGAGTACCAAGAAAATGCATCATGTACACATTTAAGCAAATGACGGCGACTACTGTAAAGGAGCTCGGAGGAGTCGAAAAAGCGGGATCCATTGCTGAGGAGTCGTTGATGGGTGTCCGAACTGTGCAAGCTTTCAATGGGCAGGAAGAGATGGTAGAAAGATATCGAGTCGAACTGAACAAAGGAAGAAAGTTTGCAATCTGGAAAGGATTCTGGAGCGGTCTCTATGGAGGACTCTTCTTCTTCTGGCTCTTTGCGTTTCAAGGATGTGGTTTCCTCTACGGAGCTTATCTTCTTAAAGTTGGAATTATCACTTCCCCTGGAGACGTCTTCATTATCGTTATGGCTATGCTTCTGGGATCTTATTTCTTGGGACTCATATCTCCACATCTGATGGTCCTTCTGAACGCAAGAGTTGCTGCTGCCTCAATCTACGAGACAATTAATCGAGTGCCCAAGATTGATCCATATTCAAAAAAAGGAAGGTTCCTGGACAAAGTCACCGGAAGAGTGAAGTTTGAGAACGTTCACTTCCGATATCCAACACGAAAAGACGCCAAGATTCTCAACGGACTGAACCTCACCATTGAACCAGGAACATCCGTAGCCCTCGTCGGACACTCTGGCTGCGGAAAGTCAACATCAGTTGGATTGCTGACGAGGCTCTATGAACCGGAAGCTGGCAACGTGACGATCGACGGTACTGATGTGAGAGAGTTGAACATTGACTATCTGCGGAATGTGGTAGGAATCGTTCAACAAGAACCGATTTTGTTCAATGACTCAATCCATAACAATCTTCTACTGGGAAACCCAAATGCAACCAGAGAGAAAATGATTGAAATGTGCAAGATGGCAAATGCTCATGACTTCATTGAAAAAATGCCAAAAGGATACGATACATTGATTGGTGATGGAGGCGTGCAACTCTCTGGAGGACAAAAACAGCGCGTTGCCATTGCAAGAACTCTCATCCGTGACCCAAAAATCCTTCTTCTTGATGAAGCGACATCTGCTCTGGATGCTCAGTCTGAAAGTGTGGTTCAATCTGCACTCAACAATGCTGCCAAGGGAAGAACCACTATAATGATTGCACACAGACTTTCCACTATCCGTGAAGCGGATATGATTGTATTTTTTGAAAAAGGTGTCATTGTGGAAGCAGGAAACCACGAGCAACTAGTGAAACTTGGAGGAAGATATTATGATTTGGTGAAAGCTCAAGCGTTCAAACCTGACAATGACACCGACTCCCCATATGATGCTGTTCCAGAGGAAATCGATTTGGGGTGAGCTTCCAGAACTAGATTTTTCACACTCTAAATTTCAGACCGTCTGCCAGCCAGATTCATTCTCGTCATTCTTCCTTCGCTTCATCCATAAGAAGCAGAATGTCAGGTGCAGAGGCATTCCGTCGAGGAACACTTGGAGCCGACTCATTTGCCGGTAGAAGATCTTCCGCAAGAGCCGACGCTGAAAACGCTGCTTTCGCTGAAGAAGTTGCCAAGGTTATGGAGCAAGATGGAAAAATTAGTGCGGGCTACATGGACATTTTCAAAAATGCAAAAGGAAACTACACAGTCATGCTCCTAGGATTTGTGACTGGTTTGATACGAGGATTGGAATTGACAGCTTTCGCCTTGTTGTTTGGATGGGTGTTCGAAGGCTTTCAGTATTTGAATACGGATAATGGGAAGATGATGCACAGAATGGTGATGGCAGTGATAGCTTATGGATGCGCTGGATTTGGATGTTTTGTATCTCAATTTTTAAGTGTAAGTTTTGATTAACCGACATCTCATGGTAGCTTTGATTTTCAGTCAGTATTTTTCGCGATCGTCTCTGAAAACTTGGCACTTCGATTCCGAGTCATGTCATTCCGCAATCTCCTCTACCAAGATGCATCATTTTTTGACAATCCTGCACATGCTCCAGGAAAACTCATCACTCGTCTTGCCACAGATGCTCCAAACTGCAAAACAGTTGTTGACTCGCGAATGCTACAAGTTTTATACGCGGTCTCTGCAATCATCGCCAACATAGTAATTGCCTTCATTTACTGCTGGTATCTGGCTATACTGGGAACAGCGTTGATAATCCTGCTAGCTGTGACCATGTGTGGATTGGCATACAAAATTTCGTTATTGAACCTGCAACAGATCCGAGACGACGAGGCTGGAAGAATTGCTATTGAGATAATCGAGAATGTGAAGACAATTCAACTTCTCACAAGATGTGATCACTTTTTTGATCACTACCAGAAGTCTTCAAAGTCTCAAAAGAGAAGTGAATTGAAGAAAGGACTTATCGAAGCTGTCAACTACACAATCACCCAATCTTTCATGTACTACATGATGTGTTTTTGCTTTGCTCTTGGAATCCGGTTGATCTACCAAGGAAATAAGTCTTCGCAAGATGTGTTTCAGTGAGTTTTCAATATAGTATCTTCCGAACAATTCATGTGTATTACAGAGGAAACATTGCGATGCTGCTAACTGCCATGGGAGTCATGAATTCAGCACAGTACTTCCCGGAATTTGTGAAGGCTAAAACTGCAGCTGGACTTCTATTCAATATTATATATCGAAAACCGAGAACAGGAGACTTGATGGAAGGAGCCCGACCAGAAGTCAGAGGAAACATTCTTTTTGAAGACGTCAAATTTTCCTACCCACAACGTCCACATCAACCTATCATGAAAGGGCTGCAATGGACTGCTCTCCGTGGACAAACTGTTGCTCTAGTCGGACCATCCGGATCTGGAAAAAGTACATGTATCGGAATGCTGGAGAGATTCTATGATGTCACCGGAGGAGTGCTTCGAATCGACGGCCAAGACATCAGAGGTCTCTCGTTGTTCCATCTTAGAACACAAATGGCGCTGGTGGGTCAGGAGCCCAGACTGTTTGCCGGCACCATCAAAGAAAACATTTGCTTGGGTTTGGAAAACGTGAGTGAAACTCAATACATAATCCTGGCGTCAAACAAAAATATTGATGTTTTACACATACGAACTTCAGGTGCCAATGGAAAAGATCAATCACGCGTTGGAGCTAGCGAACGCGAATCGGTTCTTGGCTAATCTTCCAGCTGGAATTGAAACTGATGTTGGAGAGAAAGGTTCAAAGCTGTCTGGAGGGCAGAAACAGAGAATCGCGATTGCTAGAGCTTTGGTTAGAGACCCCAAAATTTTGCTTCTAGATGAAGCAACTTCTGCCTTGGACTCAGAATCGGAAAGGGTACGTGAAACATTAGATTTCAAGAAGCATCTATTCAAAGTTTTCCAGGCAGTTCAAGAAGCATTGGATCGTGCTCGAGAAGGTCGAACATGTATCACCATTGCTCATCGACTGTCGTCGATTCAGAATTCGGATGTCATTGTGTATATTGAAAATGGACGGGTTCAGGAAGCCGGAAGTCATAAGCAATTGATGAGCAAGAAAGGAAAATACTATGAGCTGATTCAGAAGCAAGATTTAGGCATCTAAATTTTCATATGTATATTCACATTTTTACCGTACTACTTCGAGACTGAATATTGCTCAGAATGAATTTGAAAAATGAAAAGTTATCATTTACTAGCCACAAGATTCTGTGACCTGCACTGCGATTGATCTCTACAAAATGACAGAGAACTCCACCTAACAACCAGATCAGTGATTTTTTTCTTCGAAAAAAAATGTTGGCCTCCCTCATCATCAACAAAGAACAAGGTGCCAAACCATTCGTTCTTTCTGTCGTCTTACAAGAATCAACATTACAACACTATTTTCGCGGTTTTTCTTACTTCGCCACCGTGTTGACATTTGCACAGTGGCATCAAGAGTTTGTAGCAAATGTAGTTGGCGTAGTCTAATTGTACTTCAAGGAAATGAGCACTTGTTGATACACAAGGAGGGGAAAAAAGAGGAATCATAATCTTTGCGCGAACGCAATTTGAGAAAGTAAGAGTTCGTTCTGGTCGAGTGAGGGTAACATGGAATTCCAGCATGGGATTCTGATCTCTGGAATAAAGTGGAAGTGAACATTAGGGATTACACAATATTGTGTCAGGCTATTGACTCTTGAGAAACTACAACGAAGTTTAGTGATCTCCAAAGTTCAGGTTGAACAATCAGAAAAGTCTGAGATAACGGATTTGTGCTTTTGAAGGTTTGAGTATGAACTAGAAAAAAAAACAGAACCAGAAAACTCAAGTGAGACTGACTTCAGTTCATGCCCCAAAATCAAAATTGAAATAACCAGCCTCATCGCGAGACATTGGGAAATCTCACAAAGCTCAAATTCAGACGTCTCAGGTTCCTGAAACAGTCTCAAAAACTGAACACAATTGCTTGCAGTACTCTTATTCAAAACCCTTCCTACTATGGAAACTACGAAAACTCTAAACACACACTACATGGGTGGTCTTATTTTCTGCTCAAGTGTTTTTTTTCTGAAAAAGTCCAATCTTTCCGTTGAAGCTTCTCTAATCTCTCTGCTCCGCCGCCGCAAATCAGCACATCCTTGGAAGTGTGATGATGACAATTAGTCTACGATTCCGAACTGGTCTACCTCATTGCCCTTGTCTTTTCTTTTTTTGTGCCAACGGATTCCCCCCCCCCCGTTTCGTTTGCCCAGAAACCACGGTGGTGCTGCGTCTCTGTTGATCCTCAGCACTGTCTCGGCGGCACAGTCTACAGTAAACCTCCCCTGCCAAGAAACATGGCCATGTCGTGTGCTCGTTTCACAAGTAAAATTTTGGTACCTACGCCCAGCACCCTTTTTGACGACAAATAAACCGTGTAGGCCGACTCCGCCCACTACGAATCCTCTACCCCTTGGAATGATACTTAAGGAAGGAGTGTCAATGAGACAAGAAGCATTGGTTCCTTCACTTTCACAGTTTTCAGTTCTTGCTTTAAAGACTTCGACATTCCATTTTCATCCACGGACTCTTTTTTTGTGTTCATCTGTGCCTGAGATACTTGAGTATTCATACATGTGATGTGTTTTAGTACTTTTCATTAGTAATTCAATACTAGTACAACTTTCCGAACATGCACAATATATAAGAACCACTGAAACAACCCTAAGTCATTTTCAACGATTTTCTGTTCTTGTTCTTCGAATCATTCTAAATCTTTAAACGTTTTTTATTTTGCTGTCTGAATCAATCACTTCAATATATCTTTTCGTTTTCTAGAATTCCGATGTATAACGAATAATTAAACATGGCCCCCAAAGACGACCCCGATAATCGAGGTTTCGACGATCAACGTCGACCCTCACAGAGGAGTACGGTTAGTACCCACCATTTGGAATCTCCTCGATCAACTCTTGACATTCAGGTGCTAGCGATACCAGCACTTGCTGTGAACGATCCCAAAATCGATCCGAAAATTGCCAGCGATTTACCCGCCAATTATGTCGACGATGATGAAGATGCGCCGAAACTATATACTCCATCGGCGTTCGAAAAAGTGCTCAACTACGCACTCTGCAGAGGTGATATTGCTAATCAACAACTCGAAGCACAACCGGTTTCTATTCCCGGATTGGTGAGTTATTTTTTTAGCGTTGTGTACTCTTTTAGACTCGTATGTTCTATTATTTTACCTGATAATTGTTTGTTCAAACAAGTATCAAAACTTCTGTAGAGTTCTCCCCCCACCCGTTTCTCGCAAGTGCGCGAAACACAAATACTACTAGGGGCACAGAAGTTTTGTGCTTTTTGGTTTGTTTAAGCGAGGGAGAGCACAAATAATTGAGCAAGAGATCAAAAACATCTGTTAGACAACTGAAGATTAAGAAGTGTTAGAAAGGTTCAATTTCAGTTCCGATATGGTAAACGATTTGATTACTTGCTTCTCTTCATTGGAACCATTTGTGCCATCATCTCCGGAGTTTCCCAACCCATCATGGCTCTTGTCAGTGGTCGCGTCACAAACGCACTTCTGGTCTACCCTCCGACCAGCAAGCAGTTCCGAAACAAAGCCAACGAAAACGTCTACATCTTTCTCGGCATCGGAATCTTCATTTCTATAACCAATTGGATTCAGTACATGTGCTTCCAACACTGTTGTTCGAGAGTCATGGCTCAGATGAGACATCGATTCGTGTACTCCGTGCTCCGACAGAATGCTGGATGGTTTGATAAGAACCATTCAGGAACAATTACGACCAAACTGAACGAGTAAGATACTCAACTAATGGGATTTTTTGCTAACTCTTATCCATTTTCAGCAGTATGGAAAGAATCCGTGAAGGTATCGGAGACAAGCTCGGAGTTCTCCTCAGAGGATTCGCTATGCTTATCGCCGCTATCGTTGTTGCCTACATCTACGAGTGGAGACTTGCATCCATGATGCTTGGTGTTGCTCCAGTGTGCTGCATTTGTATGTCTCTTCTGGCCAGAGTAAGACAATGAGACCTGAATTCCCTTCTCATTCACATTATATTTCAGCAAATGACATCCACCACTATCAAAGAACTGATTGGAGTTGGAAAAGCTGGCTCTATCGCAGAAGAGTCGTTGATGGGAGTGAGAACTGTGCAAGCTTTCAACGGACAAGAAGAAATGGTTGGCCGATATGAAGCTGAACTCGAGAAGGGAAGAAAGTTCGCAGTTTGGAAAGGATTCTGGAGTGGATTCTTCGGAGGACTTTTCTTCCTCTGCCTCTTCTCCTTCTTGGGATGCGGTATGCTTTACGGTGCTTACCTTCTCAAGGTCGGAGTCATCGGAACACCAGGAGACGTCTTCATTGTTGTCATGTCTATGCTTCTCGGAGCCTACTTTTTGGGTCTTATCTCCCCACACATGATGGTTCTCCTTAACGCAAGAGTGTCAGCAGCCACCATCTACCAGACCATTGACCGTGTTCCAAAGATTGACCCATACTCCAAGGCTGGAAAACGATTGCAAAGCGTCGTCGGCAGAGTGAAGTTTGAAAATGTTCACTTCCGCTACCCAAGTCGAAAAGACGCCAAGATTCTCAACGGGCTGAACCTCACCATTGAACCAGGAACATCTGTCGCATTGGTGGGACACTCTGGATGCGGAAAGTCAACATCTGTTGGTCTCCTTACCAGACTCTACGAACCAGAAGCCGGAAATGTCACCATTGATGGAACCGATGTCCGCGAGCTCAATATTGACTGGCTTAGAAACGTTGTTGGTATTGTGCAACAAGAACCCATTCTCTTCAACGACACAATCCATAACAACTTGTTGATTGGAAACCCAGGAGCCACTCGTGAAAAGATGATTGAAGTGTGCAAGATGGCGAATGCTCACGATTTCATCGAAAAAATGCCAAAAGGATACGAGACCTTGATTGGAGATGGAGGAGTGCAACTATCTGGAGGACAAAAACAGCGTGTCGCCATTGCGAGAACACTCATCCGCGACCCGAAAATCCTTCTCCTCGATGAAGCGACATCTGCTCTTGATGCTCAATCTGAAAGCGTTGTGCAATCCGCTCTCAACAATGCTGCCAAGGGAAGGACCACTATCATGATCGCTCATAGACTTTCTACTATTCGCGAAGCCGACAAAATTGTATTCTTCGAAAAAGGAGTGATTGTTGAGGCCGGAAACCACGAAGAGTTGGTTCATCTTGGAGGAAGATACTTTGATTTGGTGAAAGCTCAACAATTCAAGGCTGACCCAGAAGCCACTGAAGAGTTTGAAGAGGAGGAAATTGATCTTGAGTGAGTTCACATCATCAAACAACATATTTAAGATAACAATTGTTACAGTGACACTAGCAGAAGCTCTCGTCGTTCTTCTATGACTAGCGCTAGATCTGGATCAGAAGCTTTCCAACGAGGAAACTCCCTGAATGATTCATTCTCTGGATCTAGAAGATCAGCAAGAGCAGATGCCGAGAACAACGCATTCGCTGCTCACGAAGCAGAAGTTATGGCTCAAGATGGACAGATCACTGCGGGATACTTGGATATTTTCAAGAACGCCAAAGGAAACTACCTGTACATGTTCCTCGGAACCGCTTTTGCTCTTATCAGAGGTCTTGAGTTGCCTGCTCTGGCACTCATCTTTGGTTGGGTGTTCGAAGGATTCACTTTTGTGCCTTACGGAGGAAGAATGATGCATAGAATGGCTATGGCTGTTATTGCATTTGCTTCTGTAGGTGTTGGTGTCTGGATTTCTCAAGTCGCAAGTGTAAGTTTATCTGGACTGATAGAACTACCACCAATAACAATTTTTTCAGTCTGTCCTGTTTGCCGTTGTCTCCGAAAATCTGTCATTGAGATTCCGCGTCCAATCATTCCGCAATCTTCTCTACCAAGATGCATCATTCTTTGACAATCCAGCTCATGCCCCAGGAAAACTCATCACTCGTCTTGCATCCGATGCTCCAAACATCAAGGCAGTTGTAGATGCTCGTATGCTCCAAGTTATCTACGCTCTTGCCGCCATCATTGGCAACATTGTCATTGCATTCGTCTACTGTTGGCAGGTGGCAATCCTTGGTACATCTCTTATTCTTCTCCTGGCTTTCGTTATGATCGGACTCGCCTACAAGATTTCTCTCATGAACATCGAACAGATCCAAAACGATGACGCAGGAAGAATCGCGATCGAAATTATTGAAAACGTGAAGACCATTCAACTACTCACCAGATGCGAACTGTTCTTCGATCACTACCAAACATCTTCGAAACTACAGAAACGATCCGAGTTGAAGAAGGGAATGATCGAAGCCATCAACTACAGTATTACTCAGTCTTTCATGTACTTCATGATGTGCTTCACATATGCCGTCGGTATCCGTATCATCTACCAAGGCGACAAATCTTCCGATGTCACTTTCAAAGGAATCATCTCAATGATGTTGGGAGCAGTTGCGGTCATGAACTCCGCGCAGTACTTCCCAGAATTTGTCAAGGCTAAGACTGCCGCAGGAATGTTGTTTAACATCATATACCGTAAACCAAGAACCGGAGATTTGATGGAAGGAGGTCGACCAGAGATCAGAGGAAACATTCTCTTTGAAGATGTCAAATTCTCTTATCCACAACGACCACTGCAACCAATCATGAAGGGATTGCAATGGACCGCACTCCGTGGACAGACTGTCGCTCTTGTCGGACCTTCCGGATCCGGAAAGAGTACCAATATCGGAATGCTCGAACGATTCTACGACGTCACTGGTGGAGTCCTCCGCATTGATGGTCAAGACATCCGAAATCTGTCATTGTACCATCTCAGAACTCAAATGGCACTGGTCGGTCAGGAGCCGCGTCTGTTCGCGGGAAGTATTCGTGAGAACGTGTGTCTCGGATTGAAGGATGTGCCACTTGAGAAGATCAACAAGGCCTTAGAACTTGCCAATGCTAACAGATTCCTTGCAAACTTGCCAGCTGGTATTGATACTGATGTCGGAGAGAAGGGAGGACAATTGTCGGGAGGTCAAAAACAGAGAATCGCTATCGCAAGAGCATTAGTCAGAGACCCCAAGATCTTGCTCCTTGACGAAGCCACTTCTGCCTTGGATTCTGAGTCAGAGAGGGTAAGTGAAACATTGTAGTCTCTTAAAACCTGTTTTCATTCTCTCGTTTCCAGGCGGTACAAGAAGCGCTCGACCGTGCTCGAGAAGGACGTACCTGCATCACCATTGCTCATCGTTTGTCTTCCATCCAGAACTCTGACCTCATCGTCTACATCGACAAGGGCAAGGTTCAGGAGGCTGGCAACCATACTCAGTTGATGCAGAAGAAGGGCAGGTACTACAAGCTCATCAAGAAACAAGATCTTGCCGTCTAAGCACCTGTGATGTGTCATCTAACTACACTATCCTGTAAATTTTGACCCCTCCCGCAAAATATCAATTGTAAATTCCCGTCATACACTTGTCATTGCTTCTCGTCTTCTTGTTTTCTATGTTTGTTCCGTCTTCAGAAAAGTGTTCTCTCAATACTTTTTCTATGAACCGGGTTCATATTTGCAAAACGTTTTCACTAGGTACCCATTTGATTAGTCGCTCATTTCACACTCGAATGAATCAATTTATTTGAACGTTGTGTAGAGGGTAATGTAAATTTCAAGAAGGAAATTCGGAAACTGGGAAAATGGAATTGTGAAATGGCAGAGATTGTTTACCAGCATCCTATTTGCGGAATCTCATACGTCTGGGCCCAGCTCTGCCTACTGGTATTCTTCTCACCGGACTTTGCTTCTTGACTCTCTCTTGAATCACCACTGGTCTCTCCCGAACATTCTGAGTCCACACTCCACTTTTCTTGATGATCAGCCCGATTTCCTTGTTGTCACGGCGATACAAAAAGTATGGAGCTTTGACGCACAACCAGGCATCTTCGACTGTACGGAGAACGACGACCGGGAATCCCAGAATGATCAAGGAAGCGACCACATCGACGTAGATTCTCACTTCACGATTCACGTTGAGTGGGATTCTGAGGGGTGGGAAGCAGGCGTAAATGAAATACTCCATGGCAAACCAAACCATGGTTAGGACGACGTAGTGGGAAGTGTTCAGCTTGGAGTTTTCATAGGTCAATCTCTCATTGTAGAGTGGTTGGAAGGAGGCCATCAGGAAAAAAGCTGACAGGTGTAGAGATACCACAAACAGATATGCCATGACGTTCTGAAATTTCAGATAACGTCAGAAGGAACGTGTAAACTTGACTCACCCTGATAGTTTCATTTGTGACGGTCAGATGCAAATATCCAGATACGAAGAAGACTGTGAGCAGAAGAGGCACCAACGCTTTCGAGACAAGAAGAGTATTTCTGGTCATTCGTTTTGGCTCTAACCATTTCCACATCACATAGACAGCGAGTAGGGCGTACAATGCTGGCAGAGATGCATGCCACATTGCTTCCTTGCTGAGTTCCAACCAGGGATTTGCATCACGAAACTGTTTCCAAGCCGGGTGACTCCAAAAACTCATCATGAGATTTTGGAAGAAAGCAGAGAATGAAAGCTAGTCGAGTGTCAAAAAGGGCAAATGAAGGAGGCGGGGCGTACGGGTTACTAAGAGTTACGATTTCCATGCGGAGCACGAGACGACTTTATGCGTTTTTCGCGAATCGAGACGGGTCGCTTACGAGGTAGCGGGCATTGAAAAGAAAAGCTTTCTCGTAATGAGAACGGGAAAGAAGAGTCGAAAAGTACAAAGGCGGTGACACTTAGATGAATGAAAAAGGACCATTATTCATTTTAAAGAAATGGAGAGGGGAGCAGAAGGCGCAGTCTACTTCTTATAAGGTTGATGTGTAAATTATACATTCGAAGGAAAAAAGATTGACAGAAAGAAAAAAGGAATACTCGCATATGTTATGGCCGATGTTTTGTAATCGCAGAAACAGAAATTTCGTCGAAAATCTATGTTTGGAAAGAAAATGAAAACCAAAATATCAAGGCTACAAAAAAACCATTGCAATTGGTGAAAACTTTGCGCCGAAATTGCCAAAATGGGAGGAGCCTCGCCAATTTCCCGCCAAAGCTTCGAACAAATTTCTTTTTTCGAGATTTTCCTGAATTGACGATAACACTCTATTGTCGGTTGCTGTTTGAATGGTTCAGTTTTCCCTAAGAATGTATTATACAATAATGAAAATCCAGCTGCTTGATACGCTTAGAGAAATTCGGAGAAGTCGAGTTATTGGAACGAATTTCTGAACTGCTCAAAGATGTCAATTGCTCACTGAAAACTACCAGAAGGAATAGAATGATGGTCAGCACTCTGATTTATTTTATTGGCAACTCCAAGAACTAACATGTTTCAGAGCAAGTAGATCTTTATCTACTCTTGGACAGATGCATACTCTTCATCTCATGGATTGTGCTGACCATCCCCGGGTACTCATAACGTCACTGACATGCCTTCATACCTTCGAAAAAAAAAACGCTCGTTCACACTTGTTTCGCATTGGGTCACACTTTTTCCCTTTCTTCCAATATCTCATTACGGTTCACTCACAACTTAGGAGGTCCACAAGACTACGCCCTCCTCTTGGCCAGGGCATCTTCCTCGACGGGGTCATACGTTTCACTGGCCAACCCACCGAGGGCAAGGAAAACGCGAAACTGTGCTGGAGCGATAGTCGCAGAGTGCGGAGACAGTCGAAGAAGACCAACAGCCACATACATTTGGCAGTTGTGTTTTATTCTTGCTTATTCCGTTCGTTGTTGCCGATTTTTCCTCCGTAGAATGGTTGATAAGGTTTATTCGCTTGCGACATTGGCTGGAAAACAGATTGCAAAAGATTTGTGTACAAGTAAGTTTATAATTTTGTTCTGAATATTTTTCTGCTTCTGTCTTGCTTTCTCGCTATTTCAAAATCTCATCATTCAGATGAATGCAATATCTCCGACTTTGAAAAGCTGTATATAGATGAGAGAAACGACGTTTTCCGGCATGTCGTGGCCTTCGCAAAGGACCCCAATGTTCTTCTGGGAGAGAAGATGGTGGAAAACATTGGAAAACTCCGGGCGTCGAAAGCTGACATAGTTGGACCAGGTCTACACATTGCGGAATCTGTCAGAGCGCAAAGCATCAGAGAGCTCACTCTCCGAGACTTCGTCAATTTAAACGAAGCGCTCACTGCTTTGATTAATGAAGATCGTCACTGTCTCACCGTACTGAACATTTATGGCGGAGCTCTCAACGGATGGCCAGAGGTAATATTAACTGCTAAAATAAAATAAACCCACTATTTTTCGTTAAGGCTCAAAAATACCTCTGGTCGGTGGAAGAACTTCTCATCAACAGGACGCCTCTTCTGTCTCTCTCGGTGAGGCCATTTCTTTACTCGCTAACAAATCTCAAACGACTGAATCTCTCCCATACATATATGACCAGTTTGTCTGGAATTTCCAATCTGGTACAACTGGAGAAGTTGGTGATCAAAGAAGCGTTATTTACTAGAAAGGAGAACATTCTAGAGCTTTTCGCTCTCCAAAAACTCAGATGGCTGGATCTCGGCGAGCTAGTGTGAGTCGGTATCAACTAGTTAATATTCTTTTGAATAATTTTAAGACCCGAGGAAGCAATGTCTGACAACGTGAAGCTCTACATCGAATGTCAAAAGTCTCTTCCCGAACTGACGTATATGGGATGCGTTGGTAACCGAATTAGTCAAGCTGATTTGGAGTATCTCGTGGACAGCCATCCCAAACTGGCCACAATCAGCTTGCTTTGTGAGTTTTATTTTTTGTCCTCAGAAACTAACTTTGTAACACATTGGCGAACCTTCTGCGATCACGAGCCTGAACCATCATTCATTTATCTCACAGGGACACCGGTGGAGAGCACAGCTGAAATTGAGAGACCATCGAGAAGAATAAGACTGGTGGCGGTCCAAAACATAATCACCTGTCTAGAAGCTTATGAGTTTCATATCCAAAACGGAGACTATCACTATGTGTTCTCTCTCGTTCGCCCGAAGTTGCAATATCTGCTGGAAAACTCCTTCTCGAAACTCAGCATCGCTGAGAAACAAAGATGCTTCGATTTAATGCTCAAGATGATGAACAAGTTCAACGAGCCCGGTGATTGTGACTATTCGACGTCGTTACTGATGTTCAGATGTGCATTGGTATCACTGAACTTGATGCTTGTGTAAGTATATTGGTTCACTTCGGTGGCTTGTCATAGTATTTCTTACTTTTCCAGGGGGTCATATGTACCACAGACTGAGTTGGATAAAGAAATGGTCATCGCAGCAGTCTTGAAAGGCCTACGAATGCTCGACGTGAACAATCTCGATGGCAACTCCGAATTATATACAAGCTGGTGGATTCTGCAAAACAAAGCAATCATGGAAACCCCCAAGTTTTATGGCATTCTATGCGAAAAAGCTGCAGCAACTATATACCAGTGTGCAACACATGTCAGTGATGACAGCAAGTTTGTCGTTCAAGCATGCTATCAAATCTTGATTATGCTGTTGCAGTGAGTGAAACAAATGCTGATTATTTGAGTAAATCTTTTGCTTATTTTCAGTAAAATCGACCCTCGACAAGCCTTCGACTTGGTCAAAGATCACCGTCTTATTTCACATCTTTATCAAGCTTGTGTCGCCGATGATACGTATAACGAAAGACTGACCGAGACTGCTTCTGTTTTCACCCACCGCGTGTCTTCAACTGTCAGTTCAGTTGCATCCAACAAATCTTCGCGAGACGTCTGGCCCCAAATGATTACTTGTTCGATCGAGCGCGCCCAAAATTCTCCTGAATATGGATACAATCTTGCTCTAATGGCTGTTTGGTACACACTGCCGTTTGTTGATCAGCACGTCTTGAAATATGCTGTCCGTTCTGGGTTGAACAAAAATTTCTGGTGAGATCTTACATATTCAAACCGGTTTCTGTTTTTTATCACTCTTGGTAACTGGAAAAATGAGGCGTATAAAGTTGAAATCATTTTGCATCTCTGGTAGACACACGACTTGTTTGAAGATCTCCTCTTTTTCAGGAGTGTTTTCTACCCGAACACGCTTGTTCAGCCCCCTGCCATCCAACACCTGTCTAATGATGCTGCAATCTCTCTCCTCGTACAGTGGGTGGACTGTCTCAAGCGTATAGGAACCAGTGACGAAAACGACCCCATGCAGCTCGATTGTGAAAAAGTTCTCAAAGTGAAAAAAGCTTTGAAGTCGTACAGACCCGGAAAGTTTGCGGAGTACTTGGATGTGATCGTCTGGCTTCAGCATAATTCGACGTGTGAGGAGGTGAAAGAATGGGCCGGAGAAGTTCTCGACGCTATGAGGGAAGAGAAGGGAACAAGAAAAAGACCAGGCGAATCGTCGGATGCCTTGGAACCGGACAACAAGAAAAGAAGTCAGTGATTGATTTCGGGATTTAGGAACTTTCTGTTTTTCCAACCGTTCAAGTGCATATTGTAATCAATGTTCTCTATCCACTGTTTCTTTGTTTTTCTAGTCCACAACTATAATTTACAATGTTTTCTTGCTGGTATTGTCATTTCATAACTTGTATTTTTGATTGTCTAATCCTTGGTTTAAAAAAGATTATGGGTCATCGAGAACCTTTCTTTTCAATCGCAAAAGCTTTAATATTATATGGAAATCATTGTGTTATTGAATAAAACGTTGAAGTCAATTTGAATCTCAACTGAAATCACTAGGAACTGATGCAATGTATTGTGAAGTTTTAGAATAGGCGGGTAAAGTTTTCGAAGCCATGAGAGAGTAAAAAAGACCAGAAAAACCTGTAGAGAAATCAGAGACACTATCCGCAGCTGTTTGCGTGCGGAGAGAGCATGACAACAGTTGTCCACAAGTCTCTTCTGGGAAGGTTGTGTGAAGAGAGGAGGACACAGTGGTTGATGCGGTCAGCAGTGACGTTTCCACCCAGTATATTGAGCAGTAAGTACCCCTTCATACAGACGAGTCTATCCCACACATACCGACCCCGCCAAAAAGAGTGCGATAAACGAAAATGAATGATCGGATTGAGTCGTTTTCCAAGCGGGAGAAGAAAAAATTGGGAAGCGTCAAATTCATAACGTCACAACATAATTGAAACTTTAAAATGAAGAATGATCTACATATTGTGATCGATTTCCATAGACAAGACATCTGAAAATCTACAAACTTCGAAATTCCAGAGAAAAAAGTTGATAATTTGAGAAGAACATCTGAATTTTCGGAAAAAAATGTTTTCAACAAGCTTCCATCAGATCGTATGTTTCAATATTCATCAGAAGCATTCTCCTATAGTCAATTTTTTCGAAACGTCGACCGCGACGCAGCCGCAACGGAACCTTTTACCAGGTGGCTGAGGGATAGGTCAGGTGGCTGAGGGATAGCGTTCAGCTGTGCATGGAGAGGGCCAACAATCCAAGAAAAATGACGTCACCAGTTTTTGGAAAATTGAGTATCGTTCTTTGGACCATGTTTGAAACACAACGATGCTAGACGGGAAACAAGAAATCCAAGAAGATTGACTGAAGAACAGCGAAATTTCGAATATTCTTGGATTTGCACTCTTCCGGAATCCAAGAGTTCTAAATGCTCCACCATTCAAAACTTCAACACAAAACCCGTTAATTGACAAAGAAATTGATATCCGTTTAATGTCTCTATTTCATAACAAGTGTTTTTTCAGCGTCGTGTCAATGTTCCCCATGTTGTTAAAATCAAACGTTCTCCATTTGTTTTAGAATCATTGAACCATCCGGACTTTCCAGGTGTGCAAAATAGAGTGCAAAGAAAAGAGAGTGCAAAGAAGTAGACAGACGCGCGAAACGGCATGTATGCATCGGAGTATCAAGATGGGAATAACCTAACACGACGTGGGCAGTCGCCTCTCTTTCTTCTCTCACTTGGTTTCTTCCATTCGTCGTTGTATAACCCGGGCAGATGGTCGCAGAAATCGATTCTCTTGCGGAGCTGGCTAGAAGGAACATAGCAAAATATGTGTTTACGAGTGAGTACAAATTCTTATTCTACAACTTTTACAGACTCCGACTTTTTTAAATGCAATTTCACATGTTTTTCATTTAGACGAAATCAACAGAGAAGATCTCGCGAAACTGAACCAAAACGACCGGAATCGAATTTTTCACCATGGTCTCATCGTGGCTAAGAATCCCGATATCCTAATTGGTCAACCCCAGCTGACGAGTTTTCAATCGCTACGGGCCACAAAATTGGAGTTGGATGACTCTTATCCTCATGAAAGGGTTGGACCACTCGTCAAATGTCAGAAATTCGGAGAAATGACCCTCAGGGGTCGCGGTATTTTAAGTGGGATGAATAATTATGTCAACAAAGATAATCGCCATCTTCTCACCATTTTGAATATGTACCGCGATGGTTTTGAATTTGCTGACGGATGGACATCGAAGGTAAACTACACAGTCCTGAAATTTTCATCTTATTTTTTTTCAGATTCGACGGCTACCTCTAAAAGCTCTATCCCTCCACGGGATGCCTCTTCGCAGCCCGGACTTTTTGAACGTACTTTCATTGCCAAGCCTCAAAAAACTTCACCTTACTGGAACGAGATTGACCACGTTAATCGGTATATCCAAACTCGAAAATCTGGAGGAGCTCGTAATCAGACCAGTGAAGTTTGCAAGGCAAGAGCAGATAGAAGATATATTCGCACTGAAAAAACTGAAAATCCTTGATATCGGAAGTCCCCCGTGAGTTGCTATCGATGGTTATCTAGACCTGTAGAAAATTTTTTAGAACGAACAAGACGTCCCAAAATGTCAAGCTGTTCGTTAAATGTGAGAAAAGTCTTCCGGAGTTGGCTTACCTGGGATGTGATGGAAATCAGATGTACATGGCTGATTTAGAGTATCTTGTGGATAGCCATCCTAAACTAGCCAAAATCAGTCTCATCGGTAAGTGTTCTTCGTTTTTAGAATCTGCCTTGAAAAACCTGAGAAAACATTTGTTGTTAAGAAGTTCAAGGATTCATTCGTTTTTAAGATACACCACTGGAAAGCATCGCTGAAATCGAGAGACCATCGAGACAGATCAAACTACTGACCAACAAAAACATGGAAAGTTGTCTGGAGGCCTACCAATTTCACATTCAAGTCGGAAACGAAAGCTTAGCACTCAATTTCGTTTTTACAAAAATATGGGATCTTTTGAAAAAAAATCTCTCGGAAGTTAACGACCTTCAAAAAAGGAAATGTTTCGATTTGATGGTCGACCTGATGATCAAATACAAGGAACAAGATGCTCATAACTACACAAACTCGTTAACAATCTTCTGTATGGGAATGGCTTCATTGAAACAATTGCTTTTGTAAGTGCGATTTTCTCAGATTTTCAGAAAGTATTATATGTGTCAACTTCACTGCTGTTTTCAGGGACTCTTCATTCGCCAGCCGAATTGTGGTGGATAAAGAACTGATTATCAAAACGGTTTTGAAAGGGCTGCAAAAGATCAAAGTGAGAGACACCCAACAACACATTCGCGACTTTCATGAAATAGCGTGGGAGCTACTCTCAAACGAAGCGATCGTGGATGCTCCCAAGCTTAATGACATGCTAAGCGAGAAGGCTGCGGACACTATTCGCCAGTGTGCGTTACATGGCTGTGTGCTGAGAAAAAAAGTGATCCAGTCGTGTTCTACAGTCCTGACAAGGTTGTTCGAGTGAGTGATATGGTTCTATAGAAAACATTATAGACGGTTCCATTCTTAGCCTTTGAAGCCAGTAAAAAAACTGTTGACCGAAAGTCAACCACTTAACATTTTGCAGAAAAATGAATCCTCATCACGTCACCAAATTGGTTGAAGATCGCGGTCTCATTGAACTTTTTTGTCAAGTATGTACCACCGACACAACGCTTGATGAAGATCTGACCCTTCATATTGCTAGTTTTGTCGCCCGAGCAGCTTCAATTGTTCCACGACACCCAATCTGTTCCACGACCCCCATCCGATTGTGGCGTCTACTATGGTCTCATATGATTGTGCGTTTAATCGCACGTATGCAATTTCTTCCTCCGCGTCATAATGAACTTTGTATGAAGTTCATGGAAATAACCGTATCATTTCTTGATGAGTTAATCTTGGAAATTGCCGTCAGTGAACCGTTGCGCAGCAATTTTTGGTAAGTTTTTACTTGTTTTCAAAATTCTCTTTCCGTAGTTTTTCATTCATTGAAATCTTTTTTATAAGGTTATTGCAACCACAGTAATTCTAGTTTAGTAAGGATTAGTAATTTATTACGAATGTGTAAGTGCTCGGCTCATGTGTCCCTTGTAAAACAATATTGCTTCCCAACATTCCATCGTTTTCAGGAGTGTTTTCTACCGCCACGCAGATGTTCCACCCCCTGCTGTCAAATACGATTCCAATCATTCTGCCGTTTCATTTCTGGTGCAATGGGTGGAATGCATCAAGAAAAGAAGAGCCAAGAGCCCATACCAATACAAGAAGGTCAATGAAGAAATCGTGCTCAAAGTGAAAAACGCCCTCACATTGTACAATCCAGACGCCAGTGCTAAGGACTTGGATGTGATCTTCTGGGTTGCGGAGAACTCAACCTGCGATGTTGCTAAAGATTGGGCTAATGAAGTTCTCTTGGTCATGGGAGCAGAAAAGCCGAAACCAAACTTGAAGAGACCAGCGGAAACGTCGGAGACAGCAGGACCCAGTAAGAAGAGAACTCAGTGATTGATGATTTGATTCTGAACCAATTTGTTTTGGAGTCCCGCAAAAATTGAAAATCCAAACCTTCTAAACTTTTCCCATTATCCCCTCTTCCTTCCCTCCCCTCTCATTTGTTTTGCCGTCAAACGCTTTTTCTGGTATTGCTGGTTTTTATTTCAGTATTTGTTCTTTTCCATTCCATTTGAAGTCTCTGCCTGATTCTGAAATTGTTTACTGAACTTTTGCTTCAAATCATACATGTTCATTTGCCCCCAATCATTTGTACTCATTTGTCCTTTTGAAAATTTAAGCAATCACAAGTTAACTAACGCCATTCCATTTTTTTCTATATCACTTAATATGACCTTTGTTTTTATCAATTCCCAATCACATGATTTCAATTCTTTGCCATTGTATTTTTTTCCTGTTCACATACACACTGACAATAAAGTCTAATTGAAAATTTCCTATCATGATGTACAGTATCACTCCATTCCATTTCATTGTAATTTTTGCATTCTCGGGTTGTTCAATAAAATTTCAATGCAGATTCATATTATTCCATAAAAAGTGACAAACCTACCAAAGAGAAAAGACTCCGAAAAGTAAAAAAAATATTTTGCAGAAACTGGGTGAATGAAATCAGTTCAAATGTAGAGTTATCGAACACCAGGAGTAAACGCTCAAAATACGTGTACTGACGTGGTGTGCCAACATGTGTGTTCGAATGAATTCATGCATTCAAAAGAACAGGGGTCGTCCAGGTTCACATATCCCCAGATAACAAGTTCACCTTGAAATTCTATCTTTTCCTTACACTTTAGTCATGATTTGTTTTTTTCACTGTCGTTCTTTTTCAGACTGCATAGCTGTGTCTCGTTTAATCCTCACAGTGAGCCAACACGGGATTATTGGTTTACTGGTTGCACGCGGCATCGCATAACTTCCAACATGCAAGAAAACGAACGATAGCATTGGGTCGTGGGGAGACCGCCCAAGTGCAGCTGTTTTACGCACATCGATTGCCCCCCGGGACGACCCCTCCGCTCCTTTCGCCCCTTTCCCCCCATTCTTCTTCTTCTTTCTATCGATGCCATTCGCGTCGTTTCCTGCTGTTCGTCAGTGCTGAAGATGATCGACGCCTTGAAAGATCTTGCCGCAGATGCGGTGGCGGTACACTTGATAACTGGTGAGTAACATTTTTTTCAGTTTTTTAAAAATATTATTACTATCATGTTACAAATAGATAAGAAACAGCTAGAAATTTCGGGGAGAAAAGGAACATGCAAGAGAGGAAAAAGTGAGAGAGAAAGGAAAAGCAAAAAAAAAAAACACTAGAGGATGAGAGACGCGAGTGATGCAAGGAAGGAGAAAGAAAAGCCGAAAACCGAAATGTTGAGAAGATTGATAGTTGTCGCGTGCAGGACCGAAAAATTTTTTGTCGTTTGACAACTATGAACAAAAGTATCGGCTACAGAGAAAATGCTAGACGGCTGTAAAGCTGACTATTGAAATTTTCAGGGAATTTGAAAACAAACGGAGAAAAGTTGCGTCCCGAAATCAGCAATTTGGTGTTCCGCCGCGCCAACGCAAAAATGACATTGTCAAGGAACTTCACCGATGTCGCAGTAAAAGAAATAACCGAGAAGCTCAATGTGACCGAAATCAGCCTGCCATTTTACAACTGCACAGAGAACTTTCAAAAAATGGTGTTCAAACAGAACATCACAAAGTTGCACATTGGAAATATGGAGTGTATGTGCGCTGCAAGGAAAAGAAGAGGACCACCATTATCGGTAGTCAATTCTGTCAATGATTCTGGCTCTGTTGAAGAAGAAGAGGATGACAATGAAGAGGAAAATCAAGATCGGAAAGAAGAGAATGAAGAAATGGCTGAGAATGAGGATGAAGATGTGGATGAAAGTGAGAATGAGGATGAAGATATGTCTGAAAGTGAAAAGGAGGATGAGCAGGAAGAGGAGGGCGATGATACAATGGAACCTGCAGACTCCGACATCGACAACGACGATCTCGAGTACATAGAACACGTATCGGATGAAAATCTAGATCTTCTAGTTGAATGTCGTATTGTTGACAAATTGGAGAAACTTTTGAATGAAGAGAGCCAAGCAATGTTGACAGAGCTGGGGATTGCAATCTGGGGAAATGATCAATTCGTGGACGATGATTGGTTGGAGAAGGTAATCTTGTTTTTTGGGATTCTCTTCATCATGCGGTTAGCCGTGTTAAGCGTCTTTGGAGGGTGTCTCACCGTGAAAATCCGGTAACGGAGCTTGAAAGAACCAATTCAAATTTGAAGCAATTTTCAATATTCCTACCAACTTTCAAGCGACTTTTGTAATCGAAAACCATCGAAAAAGTGCTCCAAATTTGAGTATGTTATGTTGAAGTTTTTAACGTGATTTTTGTGGTGAGACTCCGCAGTGGCATGTTGAGAGACTTAAGTCTGAGATGGGTTTCATTCAAATCAAATTATAGTTTCCTATTTTCGACATTTTGGATTAGTACTTTCCCAGCGACTCATCACCAGATACTGTATTTTCTTTGACATACCGTTCTTTGCCAGACCAACTTTTCTCGGTTTCTGTGACACGTGTGCCAAAAAAATAATAAAAAATAAGCGGAGTAGTATGACTGAAAACACATTTTTTGCAGACACTCAAGATGCTCCCCAAACTCGAGTCCTTCCTGCTGCGAAACCATTCTTTGTCAGAAAACGGCTTTGCAGCTATTTGCGCCCACACCAAAATCACCAAACTCAACCTGTCAGAAGTTGGTCTACAATCCCTCGCTGGCATTTCTTCATTGACGAATTTGATTCATCTCGAAATTCCCGATGCGCAGTTCAGTGAAGCAAGTGATGTTGACGATATATTTGGTTTGGAAAAACTGCAAATCTTAAACATTGGAGTGTCGGACAAGTGAGTGGTAAATGATTGGTTCGCGTAATTCTCATAATTTTTCAGGGAGGCTACGTCTTCTAGCAACTTGATGTATTACATGCAATGTGGGAAAGTGCTCCCGGAGTTGAGAGTTCTCGATTGTTTCAACAACATAATCGACATGAGCATGCTGAACAAATTGGCGGAAACTCATAGAAATCTGTGCATGGTCAACTTGATAGGTACGTTTGTGTCTTGTTTAGGGTATTGGCGAGGTTATGTCTCGGATTGTTTCAGCGTCACGACTGGATAAAGAGAAGATAACATCAGTGGAAACAACCGGTATTCGCGAACCAATCGTTCTGCTCACACTCAACGACTTATTTCAATGTTGTAATGTCATCAGACACTGCGCGTCATCCGATTTTTCTTCCAAAGATGTCTTCAAGGCGGTTGGCAAGGAAATCAGAAGACTAATTTCTCTTGTTGATCCCTCACCAACCGAAGACGAATTGAAAAACTGCTTTTCTGCGTTCACATACGTTCTGGGACGTTTCTGCAATTTGGAAAATTCTCCCGATGAAGAAATATGCTATTTTCATTGGTGCACATATTGCACATTGAAGACTATGCTTGAAATGTGAGTTCATCTTAAGAATATGGCGCCAACAATTCGTGTTTTCAGAAACGAAGAATGGATTGAAAAAGTAAACACAAAAGATTTCCGAGAATTCATTGAATTGACTTTCAAGTTTCTGGAGAACTTCATTCTCAGTAAAGACCATCGGTTATATAACTACATTGCTCATCTGCTTGCAATGGATTGTATGTGGCTCGTTCGGCGTTTTATCGACACCAATAGGTTGGCCAGACTAGGAGCGAAAATGATGACGAAGAGTAAATCTCTCGGGCAATTGTATGTCTATGGAATTGAAATGGTGTACAAACTCTTCGAGTAAGACAATATGACAGTACAGGATTTACCAATTTCGAATTTCAGACTTCTTACCGAAGAGCAACGACTGCTTTTGACCGAAGACTATCCCCTTTTACACCAAATGTCCTTGTTCCTCAAATATGGTGATATAGAACAAGTACAATCGATCGGATCTTACATAGGTTTTTTACGTGTTATCATGAAAGGAACCTGGAGAGATTTTCCACGAAAAAAGACAATTGTTGCTCATACTAATTGTCTGAATGGAGCGATGAAGTACGAATATCGTCGGCTCTCGAGCTTCGTATCTTTCCGCGGATTGCTTGACGTGGTGCCGTATGCTGCAAAAGAAAGCTTGACGGTTTTCTTGAAGAAGGATATGTTTGCTGGTTTTATTCTTCTGTGAGTTTATTTCTCAGTTTTTTGCTCAACTTTGGACATTTTTACCGGGGAGTGTAAATAGGGGATGACACTGTTCATGTGAGTGGGCCATTAAAAAGAGGAGCTACAGAAATTTAATTTCAATTATTCAAAATATGCGGCCGACCACCACAACACGAGTTATGAGCTCCTGAATATTGTTTAACAGGTTCAATGGTCACTTCAGCTTTCAAAAATCATCTTCAGACAGCTCGACTTCTGCAGTTTGTCCATAAACATTTTTTGAACACGAGGAAACACTTTTCAGGACCTCCTCTTTCTAACGATACTCAGCTGATTAAGAAGTCTCATCCCCCTCTGTACACTATTCGCTAGTTAGTATGAACGTGAGTAGTTAGAAAGTAAATACCGGTAGTTGTAAAATAGCGCTAGTGTTCAAATGAATCGGAAGAAATAGAGTTTTGCAAAACAAAATCGTTCATTTTAAACTCCATCGCAACTCTTTCCAGACTAGAAACCATTACCAGTGTTTAGATACGTAATCACTTCCAACATTCGCTTAAGAATCGTTCAACGGAAGTTGGAAGTTAGAGACCAACCTTTTCAACAAATGAAAAATAACTCGAAAAGTTGCATTATACCGGTACACTTTAAACCAACTTTCAGTAAAGAACTCAACTCGACAAATCACCAAATGAGAAGACGTGCTGCTCTCCTACTCCAGTTGGTCGTTTACCATCGTAAACGGACAACTCGCGGAGACATGTCTGATGAGCAGTTTTTTGAGTGCGAGAGGACATCAGAAAGAATTGCGGATGCTCACGACGAATACGAAAAGGTCAGAAAAGCGGGAAATTTGAACTTCGTCAGATGGCTGTCGAGACGTCGGGAAGATAGAAAAGCAATGAAATGGGCACGAGAATATCTGGCCGAATATTCGAAAGCCAACAAGAAAGAGCGACATCGTTAACTTGTCAGTATTTGGAATCTATGGGAAAAATTTTTTTTTAAGTCTATTCAAATTTTAAAGTTTCACTAAGTGATTCATAATTTTTCACATCTTGACATTTTTTTCTTTAAACTCAGTATATTTCTTTTTTTAATTATTACGTTTCATCAGGAGTTTTATGGTTGTCACCATCTAGACATTTTCATTGCTTTGAGTTTATATATTTTGGGTTTCTTTGGTATATGATTTAAACACCCAGTTGTCTACTATCTCCTCAATGTTCAAGTTATTTAGGATGTCAATTTTCAAACCTTTACTCCGCTTGGTGTGTAATACTTTTCTTTGCCGATTTGTAATGCTTCAAAATGATATTTCAATATATAAACATGAATTATATCTTTTATTAGTTCAAATAGTGAGACACTTGTAATGATTCATTGCGAAATGAGCACAACAATCTCAACATCAAATTCACCCGAAAAGTACAACTAATCTCAATAGTACAACACACAGAAATGACACAATATACAAATTGAACATTGCGCGGGATCAAATCGCCAGGTCTTGTTTTTTGATGAGCTCAAAGTATTTTCCTTTCATTTGCATCAACTCGTTGTGTGTTCCCGCTTCTTGGACTCGTCCATCGTCGATATAAACAATCAGATCAGAGTTTTGGATAGATGACAAGCGATGAGCAATTGTGATGCAAGTACGACCTTCTCGGGCACGGTCCAGTGCTTCTTGTACTGCCTGTCAAAACATAGTTTTTGACTACCATGCGAAATTTCAACTCACTTTTTCAGATTCAGAATCCAATGCAGAAGTAGCTTCGTCCAGGAGCAAAATCTTGGGGTCTCTGACTAGAGCTCTCGCGATAGCGATTCTCTGTTTTTGTCCTCCAGACAACTGTCCTCCTCTTTCTCCAACTTCTGTATCTATTCCAGCTGGCAAGTTCCCCAGGAATCTATTTGCATTTGCCAGTTCCAATGCTTGATTGATCTTTTCCAATGGAACATCTTTCAATCCAAGGCACACATTCTCTCTGATGGTTCCAACGAACAGCCTCGGTTCTTGTCCAACCAGAGCCATTTGAGTTCTTAGATGGTACAAAGACATTGTCCGAATATCTTGTCCATCAATGCGAAGTGTTCCTCCAGTGACGTCATAGAATCTTTCCAACATACTGATACAGGTACTTTTTCCAGATCCAGACGGTCCCACAATAGCAACCGTTTGTCCTCGCAACGCTGTCCATTGCAGGCTCTTCATTACTGGTTGGTGAGGTCTTTGAGGATATGAGAATTTGACGTCCTCGAATAGAATATTTCCTCGTACTTCAGGACTGGATCCGATTTTCAAGTCTCCAGTTTGTGGTTTTCGATAGATCAGATTGAACATTTGTCCAGCTGCTGATTTGGCACTAACAAATTGTGGGAAGAACTGAGCAGACAGAATGATTCCTTCGCAACACAACATCATGGCCATGAGACATCTGAAAATTTCAGCTCTCATCAAGTTTTGATTTTTCTAGAGTACCTGAAAGTCTTATCAACTGGCGCATCCCCCTGGTTAATGACTCTGATGGCAAGAGCGAAGCAGAAACAAGACATGTAGTACATGAAATTCTGGGTGATGCTGTAGTTGATAGCCTCAAATACGGATTTCCGAAGTTCCGTTCGTTTTCGTTTCTTCGACTCGTGCTCATAACTGTTGAGGAATCGTTTGGTTCTTGTCAAAAGTTGGATTGTCTTCACATTCTCGATAATTTCTATAGCGACCTGCAAGAAACCTCAAAGTTAGCCAAATAACCGAAGGTAAGATAGTTTACCTTTCCGGCATCATCGTTTATCATATGCTCTTCTGCCAACAAGGTGATCTTGAACGCCAGTCCACACATCACGAATCCCAAGAATATAATCAAAGCAGTTCCCAAGATCGCCACTTGCCAACAGTTGATGAATCCAATTGTCACACAAGCCACCACAGCAGCAAACGCGTAGATCACTTGCATCATTCTTCCATCTACCACTGCTTTCACACTTGGTGGATCTGCTGCGAGTCTTGTGATCAGACTTCCAGGAGCGTGGGCAGGATTGTCAAAGTATGCGGCATCTTGATAGAGAAGATTGCGGAATGCAGCAACGCGGAATCGTACTCCCAAATTTTCGGATACGATGGCAAACATTACAGTCTGAAACTTCCCTCTCAATGTTTTGTGATAACTTGATACACTTACACTCAAAGTTTGGAAGAACCAAATTCCAAGGCCAGCGGCACAAAAAGCAATCACAGCCATTGCAAACCGATGCATCATCTTTCCGCCATACGGAACAAATTCAAAGCCTTCGAACACCCAGGCGAAGAGAAGAGCGAATGTTGGTAGATCAAGTCCTCGGATTAGAGAAGCAACCACTCCGATGAACATGTATCCGTAGTTTCCATGTGCATTTTTGAAAATGTCCAGATATCCAGCAGTAACTTCTCCATCCTTCTCCATAGTCTCCTTGACTTTCAAAGCGAATGCCTCGTCTTCAGCAGTTGGGACGTGAGATGGTTTGCGGAACCGGTCAAAGGAGTGGTTGGCGAGTGTTCCTCGGCGGAATTCGTCTGAACCGGAACGTCCTGAACTTCTTGAACTTCTGGTGGAGACTTGTCTATTGAACATGACGGGTTTCTCGAACCTGAAATATCCCGAAAAATCAAAAGTTCTCATTGTGCGATAACCACTCACTCATCGAATGTATCTTCTTGCTCTGCTTCCATTGCGATCTCTTCGGGATCTTGTTTGAATGCTTGAGCCTTCACAAGATCGTAGTATCGTCCTCCGAGTGCCACCAATTCCTCATGATTTCCGGATTCCACTATAACTCCCTTCTCGAAGAACACGATTTTGTCCGCCTCGCGAATAGTAGACAATCTGTGTGCAATCATGATAGTGGTCCTTCCCTTGGCAGCATTGTTAAGTGCGGACTGAACCACGCTTTCAGATTGAGCATCGAGTGCAGATGTGGCTTCATCGAGTAGCAGAACTTTAGGATCACGGATGAGTGTTCTCGCAATGGCAACTCGTTGCTTTTGTCCTCCGGAAAGTTGAACCCCACCATCTCCAATTAAAGTATCATATCCTTTTGGCATCTTCTTGATGAAGTCATGAGCATTGGCCATTTTGCATACTTGAATCATTTTCTCCCGGGTGGCATCTGGATTTCCAACCAACAAATTGTTGTGGATCGTGTCATTGAAGAGAATTGGCTCTTGCTGTACAATTCCAACGATGTTTCTCAACCATTCCATGTTCAGATCACGGACATCAACTCCATCAATTTGAACACTGCCGTCCTCCGGCTCGTACAACCTTGTCAATAAGCCAACAGATGTAGACTTTCCACATCCAGAGTGTCCAACAAGAGCAACAGATGTACCTGGCTCCACTGTCAGATCCAATCCATTGAGAACCTTTGCTTCTTTTCTGGTTGCATATCGGAAGTGAACGTTTCTGAATGTGACCTTTCCAACGACTCTGTCTATCTTCTTTCCTGCTTTGGAGTATGGATCAATCTTGGGAACTCTGTCAATGGTTTTATAGATAGATGCAGCAGAAACTCTGGCATTCAGAAGAACCATCAAGTGGGGAGAGATGAGTCCGAGGAAATAGGCACCGAGAAGCATAGCCATGACAATGATGAACACGTCTCCTGGGGATTTGATGATTCCTACTTTGAGTAGGTAGCCGCCGTACAAGATTCCACATCCCATGAACGCCATGAGCCAGAAGAAGAAGAGACCACCGAAGAATCCACTCCAGAATCCACCGATTATAGCATGCTTCTTTCCAGAATTCAAATGTTTCTCATATTTCGCTACCATCTCTTCTTGTCCATTGAAAGCTTGGATTGTTCTCACACCCATCAACGACTCTTCTGCAATCGCACCAGCAACTCCAACCATTTCCAATTCATTTTCGGTACTTTTTTCCAAAAACTGTAAAACATTTGGTATCAGTTTTCAACTTTGCGGTGGGGGGCTAAGAGATAAGAAAAACACTCACCCTAGACAAAAGTGTCATGCAGATAGTGGAGACTGGAATGAGCCCCATCATCATCAAAGCCAATCTCCATTCGTAGATAAGGGAAATGATGACGGAAGCAAGAACCATGGAGATTCCTCGAATGAGGACGCCCAGTTTGTCTCCAACTCCGTCTTGGATTCTTTCCATATTACTGGAAATCGGTATTTGTTAACGAAATTCTAGATTTGTGAACTCACTCATTGAGTCGAGTGGTGATAGTCCCCGAAAGGTTTCTATCAAACCATCCCGCGTTTTGTCGCAAGATTGAAGAAATGTACCGGTTTCTCATTTGAGTCATCATTCGACTACAGACCCGTTGGAAGCACATATACTGAAAACGCTTTCAGGTTAACTATAATGCTTCCATAATAAGTACCTGAAGAAAATCGTTGAGTGATACAAAAAGTCCGAGACCCAAAAAGATGTACACGTTTTCCATGGTTTTGTTTTTGAACTCCTTGCTCAATGGATCAACCACCAGCAACACATTTGTCATTCGACCCCTAAACCATAAAGGTAAGAAAGTTGTCCTGACAATGGAAACTAACGAAATGACAGCGAGAATTGGTTGAGAGACACCGGAAATTATGGATGTGACGACGCCAATCAGGAGAAGAATGTAGTCGAAATGTGTCGCGAAGCGGAACTGGAAATGCGGAATTCGAAAATTTTCAGATGTGTTCTGTAACCCACCAGTTGTAAAATGGTTACTGGTTTGTATTCAAGAACTTGCGCAGAGAGGTCACATCTGAATGATATTATAGGTTGTTTCCAAGAAGAATGGTAGTGGGACTAACCGGCAAAGAAGAAAATTGACAATCTTTTCAAATGCTGATGGGTAGTATTCAACTTTGTCATCGTCGTCATCATCATAATTAGAGGAGTTCGAAAAGCTGGAAGTGGGTTGTTTGTCATCTTCGCCGATTTTCTGAATTATTATCTAATATTTTAATTCTGAACAGTCAATGAATTACCGTGATGTTTTGGGGACGATTCCTCTGGGAATCTTCCAAATTTTCTTGTGGTGGCATCGGAAGACCTTTTTCTTATCAGACGTTCGTGAGAAGTAATCGTTTGGTAACTATGATTTATTGATAACAGTAGTAAGAAGAAGTGTCTGAAAAAGTCAAAACTAATAAACCTCGAGAGAGAGAGAAATCTCAGAACAAAAAATGATCCAGTGCCATTGTAACCCAACTGTTTAAGTACCCGTACACGAACTATTTATTCACTTTTCCGTGTTTTCCAGCCATAGTCCATCAAAAAGCGTGTTTTGTGTAGCAGCGAGAGCACCAGTTCAAACATTCACGTGAAGAAACATAGACAGAGCAGAGACCTTCCCTCTTCCCATCTTACATCGTGTAGAAACTACGATTTTTGGGGGCGGTGCCTTGTAAACTCAGGTAACTTTTCGCAATGTTACGCAAATATGACAAGAGAGAGAAATTTTAATGGGATCTTTTAACGACCAACTTGGAACAATGATGAGGGAGAAGAGGGAAAGAGAAAAGCGCTGATAACACACTACAGTGATTTTCAAAACGGGGGTTTGTAGTTGGGAGTCTTCCTATCAGTTCTGGAACTTTTATTGGCTTTTAAAATTCATTCGTGGTGAAGAATTTGTCGAGTTGTTTCAACAATCATAGTGTGCTCTTTTGAACTGTGTCGGTTAACAAAGTTTTGTGTTGTTTGTAACTCCCTCAAACACGATTCATGCTCCTGAGCAATTGTAGAAGATTCTGTGACAATACATTGTTGTCCTGAAGATGAATTTGTAATCTTCCATTGAACTTTTTTCCATTGAAAGACGTTCTAAAATCAAATTGATGTAGAAGTTCATTGAGATGGTTACAAGTCATATCTCAATTATCGTTTTTCACTAATGAAGTGCTCTACTTTTCCGATTCTTTGTGTAATCATACTTTTGCACTTTGTCCCTGATAAAGTGGTAATTCAAGTTTCTGATTGTTACAGCTGAATCAACAAAAAACTGCTTGCATTCATAGATCAGCCGTTTTTTATATCTGTTTCAAGTCAAATTCGCTATTTTCTAACCACTAACAATATATTTTAGTATAATTCATTGATTATTAGCATAGTATAATTGAACTTTTAAATTGAAAAACTTAGCAATATGATGATAGATTATGTATTTTAAAGATGAGAGAACAATTTAAACAACCCGCACAAAAAGCACTAGACACAAGAGAAATCATGAAGTCAAATCTTGCTTTTTGATCAGGTCGTAGTATTTTCCTCGAAGCGACATTAAATGATTATGGTTTCCAGCCTCTTGCACTTTTCCTTGATCGATGTAAACGATGAGGTCCGAGTTTTGAATTGAGGACAAACGATGAGCAATGGTGATGCAGGTACGGCCTTCTCGAGCACGGTCTAGTGCTTCTTGTACCGCCTGTAAAATTTGAAATTTGTTTTTGATGTTTCTGAAAGTTGAACTCACTCTTTCAGATTCTGAATCTAACGCTGATGTAGCTTCATCGAGCAACAAGATCTTCGGGTCTCTTACAAGAGCTCGGGCAATAGCGATTCTCTGCTTTTGCCCTCCAGATAGTTGTGATCCTTTCTCTCCTACTTCCGTATCAATTCCAGATGGCAAATTTGCCAAAAACCTGGAAGCATTGGCTAGCTCCAATGCATGGTTCACTTTCTCGATTGGCACCTTAAGATATACATAATTTGTTTGGAAACCATAATTCTCAACTCACATCTTTCAATCCAAAACAAACATTCTCTTTTATCGTGCCAGCAAACAATCTTGGCTCTTGTCCAACCAACGCCATTTGAGTTCTCAGATGGTGAAGAGATAAGGATCTTATATCTTGCCCATCAATTCTCAACGCACCACCAGAGACGTCATAAAACCGTTCCAGCATTGCAATACACGTACTCTTCCCTGTACCAGATGGTCCGACGAGAGCGACAGTTTGTCCACTGTGAGCGGAGAAGTGAAGGTCAGTCATCACCGGATGCATTGGTCTTTGAGGGTAGGAGAACTTGACAGCCTCAAACAAAACATTTCCTCGGATTTCAGTCTGTTCGCCTTTCATCAGATCTCCAGTTTTTGGTTTCCGGTAAATCAACTTGAATAGCATTCCAGCTGCTGTTTTTGCTTTGACGAATTCGGGGAAGTTGTGAGAGGAATGCATCACTGCGACGGATCCCATCATCATTGAGTTGATTGCTCTGGAAGTCACGTCATACTACATACTCAACCATCTAGCTGAATCAACTAGAGAAAAGTTCTGACACTATTTGACCCCCTTATTGTTCTTGTTCTACCCTCTTTCGATCTCTGACTTACCGAAACGCGCCATTCGGGTCAACAATGCTGTGATACATGAGTGGGGTTCCTACCCCATAGCACACAAACATTGCGAAGTACATGAAGGTTTGGGAGATGGCGTTGTTCACAGATTGAATGTAGGACTTCTTCATCTCGCTTTTGTGCTGGACCAGCTGAGCGTCTTTGTAGTGGTCTAGGAATCGTTGGGTGCTCGTGAGGAGTTGGATTGTTTTGACATTCTCGATGATTTCAATAGCGATCTGAGAAATAAAAAGTTAAAAATTGCTCCGTAAAAGTTTAGGAATACCTTTCCAGCTTCATCTCTCTTGATTTGTTTCAAGTTTTCTCTTGCAATTCTATACGCCATACTAATCATCATCACCGCAAACAACACAATCATTATGGATCCAACAATCGCAATTTGCCAACAGAAGACATATCCGGTAATCAGATTGATGGTGATGGAGGTCATTGAGTATATCACTTGGAGCATTCTGGTGTCCACGACAGCTTTAACGTTTGGAGCATCTGTGGCAAGTCTAGTGATAAGTTTTCCGGGGGCGTGAGCTGGATTATCGAAGAAGGATGCATCTTGATAAAGGAGATTTTTAAATGACTGAACTCGAAACTTCAGACCCAAGTTTTCAGCAACAATTGTGAAGAGTGTACCCTGAAACCAAAAATAAAAGAGCGAACAAGAAACATTTCACTTACACTGATAATTTGGGTAATAAACACATACACTCCAAGACATCCATAAAGGATGAATACTATTCCCAGAGCATGTACCATTTCATCATCTGGCATTTCAAATGCTTCGAACACGTAACCAAACATGATGGCCAATAGAGCAAGCTCCGATCCTCTCATGATTGCGAAAATCGTTCCAATCGACAAATACAAATAATTCCCGTCTGCATTTTTGAAGATGTCCATGTAGCCAGAAGTGATGACTCCGTCTTCCTCCATGACCCGTTGCACTTCTTCAGCAAAGTCTTCGTTTTCTATTTCATCTTGTGCAGTTTTCAGAGTAAATGTGTTGAAGGTGCTGGCGTATCCGATTTCCAAATCTGCACTGGCCAATGATTCACAAGATCTGTGGAAACTGACTTGACGAGATGGCATGCGCTCGAATTTTTCACTGAAAACTAAGTTTTCGTAAGCGGATATTATTGGAGAACTCACACTCTGGTCACATCTTCCTCAATATCATCCTCCAACTCATCAGTCTCTTTGAATTGTTGTGCCTTAACCAAAGCTGCATATCTTCCTCCGAGGGCAACCAGCTCTTCATGATTTCCGGATTCCACTATAACTCCACTTTCGAAGAATACGATTTTATCAGCTTCACGGATAGTAGACAGTCTGTGTGCAATCATAATAGTGGTCCTTCCCTTGGCAGCATTGTTGAGTGCGGACTGAACCACGCTTTCAGATTGAGCATCGAGTGCAGATGTGGCTTCATCGAGTAGCAGAACTTTGGGATCACGGATTAATGTTCTCGCAATGGCAACTCGTTGTTTTTGTCCTCCGGAAAGTTGAACACCTCCATCTCCAATCACCGTATCATATCCTTTTGGCATTTTCAGAATGAAATCATGAGCATTTGCCATCTTGGCTACTCTGATCATATCATCTCTGGTAGCATCCGGGTTTCCGATCAGCAAGTTGTTATGGATGGAGTCATTGAAAAGGATAGGTTCCTGTTGCACAATCCCCACGACTTTCCGCAACCAGTCAATGTTAAGACTGCGGATTTCATGACCATCTATCATCACTTTTCCATCTTCTTGTTCATAGAGTCTAGTCAATAGTCCCACAGAAGTCGACTTTCCACACCCAGAGTGTCCAACCAGAGCCACCGATGTTCCCGGCTCAATCGTCAAATTTAATCCGTTCAGCACCTTTGCCTTCTTTCTCGTCGGATACCGGAAATGCACATTTTCGAAAACAACTTTCCCCACAATATTGTTGATCTTTTCACCTTCCGTCGAGTACGCGTCAATGTCCGGAACCTGTAGACAAAATGTGCTCGATTTGCATAAACTTTGTGACTGACCCTGTCAATAATCTCGTAAATCGTTGCCGCCGCAACTCTTGCGTTCAACAAAACCATCAAGTGTGGCGAGATGAGACCCAGGAAGTAGGCACCAATGAGCATGGAGATCACAACGATGAAGACATCTCCAGGGCTTTCGATGATTTTCCAACGAAGCAGCTGGCCTCCATAATAGATTCCACCACCAAAGTATGTGAAGAGGAACATAAGAAAGATACCTCCAAACACTCCACCCCAGAGTCCCTTCTGCACTGCATATGACTTTCCTTTGCCTAGTTCAGCGGTATACCTTAATCATAGAAAGCATGGTTTTGACTGGTTCAGAGCTTTCTAACTTTTCAACCATCTCTTCTTGGCCATTAAACGCTTGAACGGTTCTCACTCCCATCAATGACTCCTCAGCGATACTTCCAGCTTTCCCAACTCCTGCTAGTTCTTTTGATGTGAAAGAGGACATCGACTGAAATCAAAAATGAAGACAATATTTTATAAAAGATGCTCACCCTGGACATGAGAGACATGCAAATGCAACACAGTGGTCCTATTCCCAGCATCATGAGTGCCAACCTCCATTCATAGAACATTGAAACAACGATTCCAGTAACGAACATGACCATTCCACGGATCAACACTCCCAACTTGTCTCCGATTCCTTCGTTGATGCGCTCCATATTGCTGAAAACCGCGATACCTTTATTTTCAAAACTCAGGGTTAATATTACTCATGAAGTTTCGTTGTCAAGGTTCCTGAATGATTCTTGTCAAACCATCCTGAATTTTGACGGAGGATGGATTGAATGTAATGCTGTTTCATTTTCGATGTGATTCGTATACAACAATATTGGAAGCACATGTACTGAAAACTCTGTTTGTTTTTGAATCGTAAAGTACTGGTACCTGAACAAAATTCACAACGAGCACAATCACTCCGATTCCTCCGAACAACCAGACATTTGTCATGGCACTGTCGTAGAACTCATCACTGGTAGTGTTGTAGACAAGAAGTGAGTTAGTGATGCCACCACTGAAAAGGTTAGGTATTTTGGTGCTAACTGAGCATTTCTTACGCAATGATTCCGAGTCCAGGTTGAGCGATTCCCGAGATGAACGAAAGCAAAATACCAAAGCACAGTAATGCATGGTCGATTCGTTCAGCGTATCGGAACTACAAAAACAGATATTTTATAGCAACAATATTGATTGAGATCATTAACTTTTCGGAACCGAAATTCATTGATTCAACTCTTCTAGTATCGAAGCACCTGATTCAACTCACCAAACCAAGAAGTGTAACTGGCTTCACAGACAATTCCCGACTTGCCAAATCCCCTCTACACAGCATATAATTGATAAGCTTCTCTACTCTCGACGGCTCGTATACAATCTTCTCCTCATCGGAATCAACCGAACCGTCATCCTCTTTTGATAGATCCACAGTCTAAAACCCAGGTTTAAAGAAACAACAGTCAAATAGAAGTTACCATATCTTTCTTCTTCCCATTTTTCTTCGCATCTCCATTCACTGGCTCGATTGTGTCTCCATTCTTCCGCCACTTCATGATCAACTGTTTTCAGAAGAATACCTGATGATTTTTTATATCTGAAAATTGAAAGCGTACCCAAGCAAAACAAATAAAATCAAAAAAGTTTGCCGAGTTTGGACAACTCCCGAAACTCAAACAGTTCTCTATTTATACTCTCTGAAAAAGTTATACCACAGAGCACAAAACATGCTATTCAAATCAGGTTGAATTTGGGTGCCGAAAAAAAGTTGTTGGTAATAATGTATGGAAATCATCGGCGGAGAAAAGTGCGAACAGGGTGATCCGAAACAAGAATTGTGATTCGTGCCCTTCCAGACTCTTTTTCTCTCTCTTCTCCTCAAACACTGGAAGAGATCATCACAACATAACAGAAATCGGTAGCGCAAAATTGCACAACATTGACAACAGACTGATATCATGATAGTCTCCCGTTAAGTTCATCAACATTTTTGATCACAAAAAATATTGCAGAGAGAATTTTGAAAAATTTTCACACGTTTTAACGAGACGATAAAACTTTTCGCAACATTTTTATGAGCTCGAACGGTAAGGATTCTGTAAGTGTGTCCACAGTTTCGGTCTGTTTGAACTGTAAATTCGATCTTCAATGATTGAGACTCTTATCAGTGTGTACAGCATCATTTGATCAGGAGCTCATATTGAAGGTTATACAGTTGGAGAATACATAGAACACTCTGTCTGGAATTCTGCACAGTCCAGATTGCCTTTGTTCTCAGATTCGATCCAACTGTCTTGGAAATTTTGTGAACGTCGTCAGGGTGTACCATTGAAAACATGATCTTGAAAATACTTTCTCGCTTTCGAAATCTCCGATTGGCCACGAGAAATTAAGCTCTGTGATTCTGAAGTCGAGTCTTCTAAACTGCAGCAGCTGATGCACTTCTTTTTTTCAGGAACTGCTCGAGGTCGACAACAGTTTCTGTAACTGTGGATGTCCGTTTCAAACCTCTCCCTTCCACTGATACCACACACGTATTGTATATTCGCAAATGGTACTCGTTGAAGATATCTATTTCTGTAACGCTATGCGCCTTTAAAACGACAAAAACTGGAAGTTTATAATACTGAAGTTTCGTCTTTCGCGTGTATCCTTCGCTAGTAAGATTGTAGATTCGATCCTGAGCATCACTGAAGATGGAAGCATCAGATCTGAAACTTTCAGTTCTAAACCCAATTTATGACTGAAGTGTGAAACACATAGTTCATGCCTTCATTCTCAATCCTCTCACCTACTGTTCGCACTACACCAAACACAAACCACATGTGTCTCTTCCAGACCGACGACTTCACGTTCTCCAACAATTTTTCATGATCCGTTTCCTGGTTTGATGTCTCTTTCTCTCTTCTCCCGCTTCATTCATTTTTAATGAATTCATGTCAAGAGGAAAAAAACGACTTCTTCCTCTTTTTCACTACTGACGAAGCTAATCAGAAGAGGAAAAAGAAGAAAGAAGTGTTTTCTTGACACAAAAAATTTCATTGCTCTTGTGTTACATATATATCTTCCTTCCTCTTGAAGCTTCTTCCTTGTTTTTTGTTCGCCGCTCTTTTAGTTCACTGCTCATACATCATAGTCTGCCCGTATTCTCATAATAATGTTTTTTGATAAGGCAACCGACTTCCTCTGTCTCAGAAATGAGAGGCGGAACTCTGATTACCTCTTGGTAATTGTCTGGCCAATCGGGATGCTTCTGAGAATATGAATACTACTGTAATCCAAGTTTTGGATGTCTTTTGAGTTTTGATTAACTTTGAGATATCTGACAGACTTGAAAACGTTGACCGACTACCGAAATCTGAATTTATGATACTCTTGATTTATGAGTCACAAATTCTAGGAAATGAGCTTCACAACTTGTTTTGGTTTTGTCTCGACTTCTGTGATTCCAAATTATCATAAGAAAAAGTTTCCGAAAATCAAATTCCATTAAATGATTTATTGGACAAATAAAGATAGACAACTCAGAACCGGATTGGGAGAAAAAACCTATGCATCGGTTTGAAATCGGGAGAAGAGGGAAGGTACTAGTGAAGAAAAGGACAGACAGTATTTTTGGATGGGAAACAAATTTCGTGGGGAAGAGATCGAGTGAGAAGGCTAAGATTCATGATAAGATGCGATTTTCGGAAAATGGGAAAAAATGGGGAAAGGACAGTACAGTGTGACAAAAACATGTGGGGGAGAAATGAGTGAAGCAAGAAGAATCATATCACAAAAAGTTCAAGAAGCGATGATGTGGGAGAATCCCATTTTGAAGCAGTTGCTAAATAGAGGGGAACCCTAACAGCAAAAAAAGTTCAGGAAAGTTGTGGGGAAAAATATGGTCCGAACTAACACGACGTCATTGGAAAGTGTGATATTACAGAAGATTTTTTTTGGTGTTTTTTTTTTGGTTTTTAGGATGGGTTAAGGGATAGAAATGGATGAAGAATGGAAACAGAAAAAATATTTGGTGGGATGAAAAAACGGTGTTGGTCCATGGGGGGAAGAACACAATATGTGGGTTTGGAAGAGTTCCAAGGAAAATGTATACAGAAAAAAGAAGAGTTGTGGAAAGTTTTTTTGATTTTCAGGATGGTGAGAGGACTATGAAAACAGTTTAGATTAGAAACGAGATGGAACAGTTGGAAGATGGAGAAGTCCTGCGAACAATCAAAAAAACAATGAGAAAGTTGTTGGAGTGTGTGATGAAAGGGAAAACAGGGAATGGCGCAAAAAGATGACACA
Organism: Caenorhabditis sp. 40 LS-2015; assembly: GCA_900536305.3. Taxonomy (NCBI): domain Eukaryota; kingdom Metazoa; phylum Nematoda; class Chromadorea; order Rhabditida; family Rhabditidae; genus Caenorhabditis; species Caenorhabditis tribulationis. The sequence continues at coordinate 91,376 of LR544221.1, forward strand.
GATTTTGCTCATGAAGAAAAGAGAAGCGATGGACTATGATACATGTGGAAGATGGAATGCTATCAGTGGGATGTGCCCTGACCAAAGTGCAGCAATTCTTTTGATAAAGTACACACCAAAGAAAAACTGACTAGGTACAGATAGTATTTGGGCGCTCAGCACTGGTACATGTAAGTTAGAAGAAGGATTTGTGTACATGAGAATGAGAAAACTGTCATGATTCAGATGGAGAAGATCATGAGTACACAGAATGAAAGGTTCGGTCATTTGGTATGAAAAATTTTGGATGGAACTTATACCCGTTAAACTGGCGATCCTGTCAGGTATTAGTTGGAATGATCAAAAGATGTGTACATCTGAGTAATAATTCTATACATTTTACCTTTTGAATCTTTCCAGGTTTACCAGTTGAACGGATATGACAAAAAAGAGTGAGCATCTAAATTTCAAAGCTGTGAAAATTGAGACTGTTAGAGAATCGAAATCTCTAGAATGTCGGAAAAACAAACTAGGTTCTTGCCAAAAAATATTCAAATTCAAAACAGTTCTATTTGAAGCAACTCTACACCACACAGCTTTGAAATAAAGACACCCTAATGACCGATGGAGTCTTGGGCCGTGATTGCAGTTCAGGGTAGAAACGAGATAGAACCGCGATTATTGGAACAACGTCGTTTGCTGGTACCGGTTCTTGTGACGCTGTCCAATTTAGACGGCCTCCTCTTGGACTCCGAAGTTGGCGACGCACGCCTTGTAGATTGGCGAAGCCAAGAAGCGTGGGTAGCTGTCGCGCTGCATGAGGGTGTAGATCTGTCCCTGAGCATCGTCGAAGGTGGAGGCCGATGGGCGTCCCATGTTGGTGTTGACGATCTCACGGACGCGCGAGTCCAAGGAAACCTCCTTTGGCGAGAGGATCGAGATGAAGTCCTCGTAGATGATGCGGGCCTGGAAAAGTTTGAAGGTCATGAGAGCCGTTCTTGATCTTCTGAACTGTTTAGTCATCCAGCAGCTAATTTTTCTCAGACATAAAGCGGCAAAAGTTAATCCATTAGCCACTCAAGGGCTGCCCATTGTACTTGAAAAGTTTATGCTTGCTCATCCGAAAATTGACCTATTATAAATACCCTATTAGATGATTCACTCATCTCTGCGACACTAACCTTCTCCTCAATCTTCTCGGCGTTCTTCTCGCGCTTGAGCTCCTCACAGGCTTGCCAGAACAGGATGTTCTCATCCGAGTACTCTCCCTTCAGGAACTCGGCGAAGTACTTTTGGCCGGCTGAAAAAAAAGTACGTGTTTAGGATTCTCTCGACACGTGGAATCTTACAGCGATGCTTCATAAGGTTCTCGAACGAGAGCGACCATCCGTAGACGACTTCGTAGGTAACTCTGAAAAAGGTGTTCTTTGTTACTGTTTTTTTGGAGTGTCTATTCTATATTGTGCTCTTGTTTGTTGCCTCAAAGCCAATATATTTTCTCCCTCTGCGTGCACAGGTGTTTTGCCCATATGGCCAATTTGGTTAGCTACGTCACACGTCACGTCCACTCAGGTGATTTCCACTACTTTTCTTTTGTTTTCTATGTCGAGGTAAAGAGCAGAAGCAAACTCATGTACTCCTGAGACCTTTAGACCAACATCGTCAACTATTCATTGGATGTCTAAAAATACACACACGGGGTGGCTCGGCAATTTTATGAATCTAATCAGTTGCGTGGTAATATTTGATTGATTTGATTTTCAGACATTTTGCCTTGATGACGTAGTCGTGGGGTTACGGTAGCTTGGAAGGGTAGGATAGCCAAAATAATTTAGAACAGTTCTCAAAAATGTTCTCACTTGCTGGTCCCAAAGATCTCCAAAGATCCCCATGGCTCCTCAGAAAGAAATAAAGATATTTGTGTTTGCGTCAATCAAATTTTGATTGTACAAAAATTTGTTGTTCCTCTTCCCCCAACCATCATTATTTTTCACTTCGAGAGGATTCAAAGGCACCACAAAATAAAGAAAAGATGTATTCTTCTCTCGATATTACTCACAGATGTGTACAGTGAAGAAGTGATCTCTTGCTCAATCAAAAAATAGTTATTAGTATTTTCACAGTATAAGACCTAACCACTGTCGCGCCAATGTGTGATGAGCTATTAGCCAAATAAAAAAGAAAGGTTAACTTACGGGCCATCGTTGTCCGCGGGTTTCTTTTCGACTGAGACGCTTCCGCTGAAAAAAGTTAAAATTAGAGATTGTAAACAAGATAGTTTTCCCCAATATCCAAACTCTCAGTTTTGCTCCCTACTCACTCTATATTCGTCCGGAAACAGTTCCGCAGAACTGCCCCCATTTTTTCACCACAATCACACAAGAACCCTATTTTGGCAGCGTTTCCTGACGTCGGAGGCTAGGTTACGAGTGTGAGGGAAGGAGAAGTAGCGACGACGAATTCAACTCCAATGAAGTGGATATCGATGAATAATTGATAGAGACGTGACAGAAGAGCAAATGCTTTCTGGATAGTTGGATTCAATGCTGCTCTTCTTCCCTTCGAAAGATGGCGAAAAGGAAGCTTTTGCTGTCCGCGAGAGACGGGGAGAAAAAAATGAGAAAAGGGTGTCTTCTTTCCTTGTTTCTTTTCTCTCTTATTTTCTTTCCTCCTTTCACAAAATTACTAGTTGAAGCCGTCGGTGAGGAGAAGTGGATGGGCGGGGCAAGTCAGTCCAAGTGCGAATGAATAGGTTCCCTTTTCAGTTCTAGGGAGAGAGGTCCGGAGATTTGGTTGGAGCTGATGATAACACGAGAAATAGGATGAATAAGTGCTCTGAAGAGCAGAGAAACACGTTAAGAGATGCCTCTTGCAGGTTTCTTTGACACAGAGTCAAGGATTAATCGTTTCGGTCATATGCTTCAAGATATTATATTAGCGGGGAGAAGCCAAGCATATGGTGATTGGCAAGAGCAAGACGAATGAGCTCTTTTCCCTCTTTTTTTTGCTGCGACCACCACTTGATTGAAGATGGATCAAATTGGAAGCGAAGGGCAAGCGAAAAACGTTTGACATTTGCAAGATTGGAAAATTGAAAAATCGGACAACAAAATGTATTGGTTTTTCAGTGGGATTTCTGATCTGAAAGGAAATCTGATTTTCTCCTTTTGGCTACGGTGGTAGAAAACCCGGATTTGCAGAATAAAGAACGAACTCCCACGAGTTGAAGACGTCACTGGGAACATTAGGAGAACTATGAGATGGTTCTGAGAACGATTTCGAGACTGATTACACTTTCCCACTGTGGGTGCATGACATTTTGGTGATCTTCAGTATTCTCCGATCTTCATTATTTTTGTACCTATCTCTGCAGAAGAGTTGCCCTTTCAATACGAACTATGATACACTTGCAACGCATCGTCGTTCAATAAGTTCAAATCATCATCAGCAAACATTGACTATTTGTGCTGGAGAGCAAGAGCCTCCCCTTCTTGAAATTTGATATTTACTGAGGCGGCGGGTGAAGAATCAAGGTCCTTACAACTTTAACTTGATATGAGATTATTCAAATCGCAAATCGACGGAAATGGAAATTCTATACCTTCGGAATCGGGTATACGCCCGGAGCCAAACGATGAACTGACGAGGCATGACAGTGAGGGTAAAATCGAGAAGAATGAGCCAAGAAGTGTTTTTCGAATAGATAAGTTGTATTCTTCAAGGTAACACCTCTTCTACGGAAATTAGAGGTCTGTGTGGAAACGGAGAGGATGGGGAAGAAAGATGTATACAATAAGCATACAAATGAGAAAAACAAGTCTACGAGTTATCGAGATTCTTATTATTCCGACATTTAGGCGGCGGCGACGGAACAGTAATAACAAAAATAATAACGAAACCCACAGTCGACGACTCTTGCAACAACATCCGCAGATAGAGAAGAACGCGTTTTTGATATACACGAATCCGGATGGCCCCGTGTTTTCGGGCATTGTATTTCAGTGGTTATAGCTATAATAGAAGGCTGAATCTCCTATCGATCCGGGAGAGCAGGATTTTGACTTTTCGTATCACGAGCAATAGCTCTGTGGGATACTGCCGGATCAAATATTCCCACCTAGCAATTTTCCGCCAATTTTCTTCTCTTTGGACGGATTTTTATGCTTTTTCAGAATGGGAAATCTTATAGAGGAAATACACGAGGGAGGCGGTGGGCGAGGAAGAATAATGCTGAAAGGGATGGGGCGAGATAGATGCAGTACAACACAGCAGTGAGAGAGCCCACGTACAATTAGAATCTACTTCATGTCTCGGCGGAGTGGGGCGCAGCGCGAGGGAATCGCGGCTCTAATCTTTTTATCGTTCTCCTAAAATTTGAGTGCGTTGAACAAAAGAATCTGGAGATAATCTCTGTGAAATCTTTTAGCAGGAAAACTTGTTGACAAAAAAGTGAAAGTAATCTGATACTGGATTGTTCTAGATTCTGATTTCAGCAAACTCATACCACAAATCCGGACACCATTGACTGCTCTTTTTTTCCATTGACTAATGAGCCTATACCTGGAAAGTCAAGTTTGAAAGTGGGAAATAGACGGCGAAGGAGGGAACATTGAACCTTATTGAAAATTCATAAAACACAATCGACTTTTTCGCTTTTCAAAAGTTCTAAAATGGAATCCAAGGAAATTCTGGTTGATTTTCATCACATTGCGCTCAATTTTACCACACGCGAACCGTTTTCCGGCTACGTCACTAAAAACAAAACTTTGTAAAGAAAGAGCAATAAAACAGGCGTTTTTTTTTTGCAGAAAGTTTTTTTTACCCCCATTTTTCTCACGCAACCCCCACAACAAAAATAGAAGGTCCTCGAAACTTTCGTGTGCTTGGAATAGACACAGAAACCCCTAAATAGAACGTTATGAAGATGTAAGTTTCTATCGAAAAACAAAACTAAGAAAAAAGAGTGTGTTGAAAAGTAATAGAGGGGACCTCTGAAAAAAACAACATGTTGGGGTGTGTCACAAACAACGGGACCCCACACACAAACACGCAGCGGGTTATGAATTTCAAATGTTCTTGTTTCTCATGTAGACAACCGAATTTGAAAATCATCAACCCTGAGCACAGAAAGTATGTTTCAAGGAATAAAACTATTATAGACGAGAACATTTTGGTATACACACCGTACTTTTGCGTCACTGAGCGCGCAGGTGATTTTTCCATGTTTGATATTTCAATTGGCCCTCTTAGAAGTTTAGGATCTGATTGTGATGGAGAGAGCAAATTACACTACACAAAAGAACATCGCTAAATTAGACCACCCCACTTAAGGACGTGTTTCAAGGACCAGACACAGAAATCAAGTACATGGAGACCTACACCACAGCAGACTGTCGGGCACCCATCCTTGTACTTGTAGAAGACAGAAAACCACCGGCGCGAAAGAATAATAGTGGACTACTTTTTCAGACTCGATGGGAATGAAGTCGGTGTCAGATCACGATGTCTCGAGAGAGCGAGAACTTGGGGCCGTGGGAGGAGTTGTGAGGATATAGAATGAGAGTTTGTGAGCGTGTGCCTAATTAGCCAGCGAACCGTTCGGTTCGAATGCGTTGATGTGTAGAAGGTGAGTGGAGACTGGGACAAGTCGAGTACGAAGCGATACATGCAGAAACTAGTGGAGGGTTGAAGTCCGATTTTTTGAATCGTAGGCGTGGCTCACCTATGTTTTTGGCCCATAAAAGTACAGACACAAACGAACAACCGCATATGAGGTGGTACCACACCACTGATTTATTAGGCGGATTCTGTTTGAAGGGGCAGCAGATGGCGTTGGTGACGACGGTGATGGAGAGAACGAGGGACAGAGCTCTCGGAATCAATGCAAAAAATATATAAGAAAATAGACCGAGGGACGTGGTGATGTCGAAAGAGAGACTCTAGAGTATGTGTCGGACACTCTTCTCTTTTTTCTCTTTCCATCCCACAGCGGCTCATACCTCCCCATCCCGAGAGCCCGCCTCTCTCGTTCTCTCTTTTTCCAGCCCCGTTTGATTCCTTCCTTTCCGCAAGATCATTCCTCCGCGTCTTCCTATCTTTTCACTTCGATAGGCGTTTGCCCTAAAGCCTCCTGGAGCACAAACATCCGACGGCACCGAAGGAGGGCAAGAGGGGTTAGACGAGAAAGTGAACTGTTTTCTTTTTCGAGTCAGGAAGAGGGAAACGCAATGTTGCGAGAGAGGAAGAGGAGGAGGATCAAATTGAAAAGAATGGGAGAGAAAGAGGGGTGATGTGAGCACAGTATGTGGATAGTTATATGGGAGCCCACCGCAAGAGAGCTATGCTAACAACGGACACGTCTCAGTGACTATCACATTACATATCATCATCCTCATCATGATCCGACAATACCCAAGACCTGGAGGATGAAAAATCAACTTGAAAGTTTGAACTTCAAAAAACCTTTTTTTTTTAATTCTCCCAGAACAGTAGTATACCTTGAAACACAATTTCCCATGAGAACATGAGTGTGAGGGGGGTCCCGAAAGGTTTCGCCGAGGGATGAACTGAAAAATTCAAAAGATGAAAAGTGGAGGAGTGAATGGGGGTCTGTGGCAGACAGTCCGATTCAGTATATTGGAAACAAACGCCGTAGAACAAACATCAATAGAGAGGACGAGAGACGGGGGGCAAAGTTTGGCATACGCGACATTTTCCATATCTATTTCAAAAACGTTTGCAGCCGGTTTTCGTTTTTTTCTTTTTGAATTTGAAATCGAATTGTTCGACTCCTTTTGATTCACAATTTCCCATCTATTCATAGGATTTCATAGAAGTTGGCTGTCATTATGTTGATTCAAAAAAAAAAGCTTTGAGAAGATTGAAAATGATTTCGATATTTCGATTGGGAAAATTCAGTTTTTCATTTGTCAGAGCAAAGTCAGTAGAAAGTAGAACTGACTTTGCATGAGAAACTTGGATTCCGACACTAGGCAAGTCACTCGAAATCTGATTTTCATACTCGGCTCGCCATTCAATTCATCGCGAAAAAAACATGAACAGAAAACGAAAATCAAGATGAATAGATTTGGTTGCCAAGGCTTAGTACAACCACCTCGAGTCGAGAGAAGTGACTCATTCGGTGACGGCTAGCACCTAATCCTATTTGACTTCATATTGATTTCTGATCTCATATCTTACAGCAGAGTTGCACACAGGCCCATCGACTGTGTTGGCGGTGTTGTTGCTTCCGGCACTGCTGGCGGTGGTGGCAGAGGATCGCCGCGGATCTCAGCGAACGCCGTCGGGTTGCAGGAGAAACTGCGCGAGAAGAATGACGAGTTCATAGAAGTTTAGCGAATACGCGAATGGAACCGTCCAAGTTGAGCCGCGAAAACTGAGAATCGATACAAGCTGAATTCTGCTGAACTTTGTTTTCTCTCACATGAAAAAGAGGGAGAAGTGAGCATTCGGAATGGCAAACACAGGTGAAAATGTTGGCTCTGTTTGAATAATTATCGCCATTTCTGCTGGTCGATATGAGTTAGAAAAGCCCAGTGTGGAGAGTGAGAAAGATGGGGTTGGCTAAGAGGCCGAAAATATTGAGAATATTTGCCATGAGATGGTGAATGGTACTGATAATTGGTGCTAATAAACATTCCCTTTGATCGCAATGCAAACGAACTATGTGTCAACTTGACAATTTTGGATCCCAGTGTTTTTTCTATGAAGATGTTCATTGCAGAAGTTACATAAAATTCCTCTTCGGATGTTGCTCAGATTCCGATCAAAGCTATCGCTGGCAGAGCTTCAGGCAACAGGACTGAAGTTTTCTCACCGTCTCATTTGCTTGTACACCAAAACGGAAAGTTCTGGCGGAAAAGTTCGGACCCGACATGTGCCTTTTCTGATGAACCGGTACCAACGGAGCTCTTCCTCTAAAGCTGAACCCTCCTAAACTTCTCACACGAAGGTCCTGCTTGGGTTGTCACGAATCTCAGATCTTGATAATGAGCAATCCAAAATCATCTCGTGAATGAAATTGATAAGTCAACACCCACCCTTCCAACCAACTTCTGAGAACCTAATTGTTCCGCTTCAATTGTGTCAATGCTCTGGAAACATTTCGAAATATGATAATGCTTGGCTGAACTAAGTATTCGGTGATCATCCATCATTTGACGTTTTCAGAAATACCGTAATCCATGAATCGAGTTGAGGAAACCGAAACTAGGTAAACGATGCGTGATTCTCCTTGTGAAAAGTTGGAAAAAAAAGAAAAACATTGAAAATCATTAAAGAAAGAGTATTTGGAACCCCAACCATTTTCTATATATGAACGGATGCATTGCAGCCTCGCACTTCCATCTGTTTGAAAACAGTTGTATCATGAAATCATCACTCGAATTTGAGAAGCAGTTCTTCAGGAGGACACAAATGTTTAGTTTCATCTTGTGATCCAGTGCCAGCCAGATCTCAAGTAACAACCCATGGGGGCAGTACCCACAGTATCAATAATGAAAAACTTGAATCTGTTAAGAATACGTTAGCTCCTTCTCTTAATTTGGTTTGCAAATACTATAACTCTCTGAAACGTTTTTTGGTTAATTGAGTAGTGGTTTGAACGAGGGGATGGAAGTTTTCTATATGATCAGTTTCAATGGAACGAGAAGTTACTGATACGTATTTCCATGTTTTCAAAATGTGCTGAACATCTCTAAAAATGAAATTATGACCTTCTGAAATTTGCTCTTCATACAATGAAAGGGGTAAAGTACTGTGCGCTACAAATGCGACATCCAAAATGACTCGAATCCCCACGACAATTTTGTCCCGTTTACTACTAGCCCCCATTCTCGCGAAGAATTATTTTTCAAATTCTCTTTCTGTTTCAAGTCACCCTCCCTTTTTTCTGCTTGCCAAAACGGAATCATCGGCTCGGTATGATTCTCGGCCTTTCTCGAAAAATGTGTACTTTTACTAATGAACCTGGTAATACTAGTTAGGGGCTCCTGGTTTCACATGCACACACAACTCTCTGTATGCAAATTTTGCGATAAACAAAAATAAAGCTAGTTAGTGCTGAATCAAGCTAATGAGAGTCCGGATGATGCGTACCAGATACAATAATACGAGTAGGTTTCAAGGAATTGAAATTAGTATAGTGAGAAGATGTGGAGTTGGAAATTGTGAAGGATGACAGATTCTAAACACGGAGGTTCCCTACATCAGTTTGTATGAGTTTCAAGAAATGAAGCCATATGAAATTCGAATAGACGTGTTTTGAGAATGTCAACTGACGGAATGATGACGATATCACGACAAAAAGTAGAACTCACTCTTGAGGTATCGGCACGACTGGTATAGTTTCCGTTGTATTTTTGGGGCCACAAAATGGCAAGCATCCGATGGCCCATACAAAAAACGAAACTACAACGTTCTTGTTGTTATTATTGGGATGCTCGACAACCGTTGGTCGATTCGGATTCGCCGAGGTTGTTGGTTGCTCAGCTGGATTCGGATAGTGCGGATTCCGAACAAAGATTCCGCCAGTGTCCTGAGCAGACGGGGCTATCGTAGCCATAACAAAGAATATGTAGAATGAGCCGGATAGTGTGATTAGCGATCGCGGAGCCCAAGGGATATCAAGCTGTGCGGGGCTTGTCACCGCACCTTGCATAAAATACGCCCGATTCCCCGGATGACTAGGAGGGCGAGAGATAAATTTCTAACGTTTCTCGCACGCTTCTTCCTCTTCTTCTTCTTCTTCTTCTTCTTCTTTTTCTCCTCTTGTTTAAGTCAGGTTGACAAACACAAATGGGAAAATGGGCGGAGCGGGGAGCATCCAAATGGGCACAATGAAAGAAAAGAGAAACGAAATTTGCGAGAATGTTTCGTCTCGAAAAGAAGCTGAAATTCTAGAGCTGATATGCATGAGCGGAGATAAACTCGTTCCATCTCGATGATAACTAGACGGCATAGAGTTCAACTGTTTTGTCATCCGAATTGCACAGTGGAGCGGAAGTTTCGAAGATTTCGAGAAAATTGTGGAGAGATTGATGGAAGCAGAAAATGATCATTCGGTGTGAAGGATGTTCTTTTTTACATTGCGAAAGATCTTGATTTTTTTTTTGGATACTTGAAAAAATATCCCAAACGGAGAGAATCATGGTTGATAAAACTGTAAGAGTTTCACTAACGGAAAACAAGATCGATCTAGTCCATGTTTCTAGACAGCAGCTAGCTCACAAGTTGTCCATACTTTTCGAGCGAAGATGTTCACAAATGAGATGACTCAGAGTCTAATAATCGAAAAGAGAAAATGAAGATATGTTGGAAACTAAAAGAAGCCCTACGCTTAATTGTTTCAGTAGCAATGTTGCATGATTTTGACCAAGGTGTTCTAGTTTGTATTGGGAAGTTGAATGACAAAAAATCAAGATACAGTGGTCTTTAGCAGAAACAGAGTCAGATGTTTTTGTGCAACTAGCAAAGGAGTGGTGTGTACAGTGTACGACATGACAGTACCTGATGGGAATCAGCGGAAAGACACGATTTTGAAATGTACTCCGAACATTTGCATCTCTCAAAATGATGTGAGCATAAATTTCAAGGTTGAATCTTTCTAGTGGTATAGATCACACAACGACAGGCAGGAATGCCAACTATGTTTATACAGATTCTAATACACAAACTAAAAAAGGAACTTACCAGCAATCCTCGAAAAAGTGCCTGATGGAAATGTGCAGCTCAAAAAAATTGAACCGCCTCCGATTGACTTTTCGAGAAGATTTCGGACAAACACCATCATCGGAGATGAAACTCATCGCAATCAGACTCGAATCACAAGAGAGCAGTTCAAGAATGAATTGATGGCGGCAAAGAAGAAGGACAGGATGTTAGAGAAAAAAGTAACCGAACAAGATCAGAAGTCAGTCAGAAAACGACGTGAATTCAGGGTTCTGAGTTAAAGTGGATTGGCTTGTCTGTGTGTGTCTGGAGCCGAGAGGCCAGGACGAGAAATGAGATAGACGGCTGAAAGTCAGACGTGATGTGATTCTGATAACAAGTATTTCCTTTTCTCTTTTGTCATGAGATTATGGGCGCCAGCAAAGAGAACAGCTCGCCATGGCTTGATAAACAACGCTGGCTGGCAAAGAACAAGGTCTCGGACAGATGGATTTTTTCCGTCTTTCGACTTTCTCCTTGTTAGGGAACCTTTCAGAGAATGTCGTGACAGACACGTGGTTTTCATTATTACTCACTGTTGGAAAATAATGGTCTCTCGAGCAGTTCTTGAGAAAATCTGAGACCACTTTCTCTCAAACCAATGTGAAGATGAGAAGAGGGGTCCAATTTCACTTCCAGTAACAAAACACTGATATCAATTTTAGTTTAAAAGCCTACCATAGGTCTATCAAGGCGTCGATCATTGCCATCATACGAGCTTCCGAGCAGCACATTGGAATGAATTTTGAGAGTAACTAGTTCAAAAAGTAATACGCAAGAACAGCAATCAAAGTTAATGACCGCCAGAAAGAAAGACGAAACTGCCAATGTGATGTACTAACAGCAGATTTTGAATAAGTATATTCCTATATTAGCCTGATGCACCTGCTCCACGAAAGCTCCCCTCTCGAATACAAGATATTTTCCGCTCATACTTGACGTACTGACGTCGATCGCATCCAGATGCAAATTCGACTATTTGCAAGTGCTGTTTGTTGCCTTGAATAGGTTTTGAAGAGGCCTCTCGCGCTGATAATGTTGACACTCGCCACTACTAGATTCAGACAAAAGTGCTTATCTGGTTTTGAGACAGGTTGCAGGGATCAGCGTTAAAGACTTCTAGATATTGAAAGGAACTGGAAACTAACCCGAAATTGAATCGGCACACTATCATAGTCGGTCACTTCGCAACAAGTGACTTTTTGACAATTGTTAGTGGGTATTGCCAATTTTTTCACGTAACCAACACTTGACACGGATTAGACGAGGTAAGCATCTCGGATGTACTCTGCTCAGGATACAATTCTATCATTCGGTTTTCGATTATACTTCAGAATGAGCAAGTAGTAAACAACTCATTTTTAAGAAAGAGATATTATATATCTCACAAAAATCTTGTCAGCGTCGTCATGACACTTCAATTTCTGAGAAGTATCACTGAATATTCAACCTCCATTACATTCCACGTAGACTTACAGTAACCAACAGTGTTAAAAAGTAGCTCAATGATGTCGAAGAATTACGAAATACTTACCACACAACTCCATAGAAACCTTCCACAATTCTTTTCCACATCCGCTTTTTGGCGGTCTTGCTCTGGAGGAGCGGTAATTGCTCCGAATCGCGACGAGTTTTAGTCAATTTGCAGCCCATCTTGAAAAGGAAAACGAGGGAATTCTCGAGACGTTTAAAAAATGGAATCGATTTCAGAGTGTTAAGATGGAGTTACAGCCGAAAACAGCAAGTTTTTCGAAAACTCAACCCCATAATTTGTCACTTAATAATAGGATACATAACTGAGAAATCGAAGAGAACAATTTTGTAAAGTTGTGAAAAACAAAAACAGAAAAAAAAATCAAACTCACGCTCCGCGTGGATTCAGAATCACTCGGACTCCATGGATCGGCAGCACTTCTATTTCAACCGCATGGTTTCTGAAGCGACCATCGGAAACACGAACCGGACGAAAGCGGCTAAATTTTCGGATTTGATTCAAACCACTGATGGATACCTACTTGCGAATACGTGGAAGAGTATCATCAAACCAAGACACGATGCCTCCCATGCATCTGCAGAAGCAGTCAATGCAGCTGACCACCCGGTCGTCAAGCTCTATGCCTCTGTTAACTACAGCACGACCGTAAACAATATCGTTTTGTTGGCGGAAGTGTTCAGTAACTTCCACAAACACTGGCCGACCAAGAGGACGGTGCTCTTCCGGATTTCCAAAGTTGGGCTCCATGAAGAGGCAGAATCGTATAGATATGAATGAATGTGATACGAGCTAACTTCTCATGACTTTCGGAGAAAATACTCAACTAGGATGGCGGCTGGTGATTGTCTCTTGTGAATACTCATGTTTGGTAAACAGAAAAGATATTTCGTTGGTTTTCAGGAGATAGTGCATACCTAATTAACCACTTCAGCATATCTTTGGATAGCTCTTAATGTCTCGGAGCAGATCGTAAAATCCATTTATATCTATGGACTGTGGTTCTCTTGCAAAACGGTCTCAAAGTGCGACGGATGCAAGAGAATTTACCGGCGTAATACCTAAGCCCTCAGTTCCAGTACTCTCATTAGTGAATTCCCAGAGCTTCTGGCTCTCTTATCACTGAAATATGCATTTTGTGGCGTAACAGCAAATCTGAAGTGGTGAAAAAAAGTGTGAGGATATGCGATTAAACATTTAGGTGGTGGTACGATGGAGCGTGTCTATATATTTTGCGAAACAATAAAAGCAACTTGACTTCCAGAACTAAAAAATCGAGGGCACGTTTCACACCTTTCCTTTCCAATGGTTTGCAATCAAATGACACAATAAAAAAGCGCTTTCGCATATTTCACCGATCAGCAACATTTCGGTTTTTGAAGATTTTCGCATTTTCCATTCAGTTTTTGCCTTTCATAGGTGTATTTTTTTACTCGCACTTTAGTCTTCTTCCGACTGATTATCTTCCCTAATGCGAGAAAAGAAAAAGAGCTTCTTAGTGAGCATCACATGACTATTTCTTCATCTCTGCAGATTCGATGGAAACTTGCTTGTTTTGAAATGGAATATGAACATGTGACAGCGCTAATTTGTAGAAATGCAGTTAATCGGAAAATATCGGTCACATTCAACATCAGATATATGATATGGAATCAAAATTATCAGGGGGGAGTTTAAATAATTCTGAATCAAAAAGTTGTCATTTTCGAGAGAGTTAACGGTGGTTTAGAGCTTTAGGACATGTTACGATGATGATCCATAAAAATTTGCATTGACCAACTCTCTCTTGACCTTGATTTTCACTATTTATAAATATTTGTATTCTGAGCATTGAAAAAAGTGTAAAAATAAAACAATTAGCACCATTCCCTTCACCGCCCCCCCCCCCCCCCCCCCCCCCACCCCCCCCCCCCCCCCCCCCCCCCCCCCTAAACTTTGCGACCCAAGCTCACCTGGTATATGGTTTTCCTTTGTTAGAAGAACTCTGTGAGACGCAAACGATTATCTTGCCAAAACAACTTATGGCACAGGACATGTTCTCTTCTGAAAAAAGATCACATTTTGAAATGAATCAAAGATTCCCAAATTTGCACATAGTTGAAAAATCAATAAACATGTGAACCTCATCGAGGGAGAAACCCTGGAGAAGAGGAGAAAAAGAATGGACACTTGTGGGCTACGGAGACATCCCATCCATGATGATGCCGTGTGGACACACGCATACATAATACTAGAACCACTTCTTTTTTTTTCTTTTTTTCCCCTCTCTCTCTTTCTCCTGGTTTTTCTCCATAAATGATGAATATATGGATGATGGGAAGAAAAATAAAATGATGGGAGATCTAACACTGCAAAAATATTTCAAAGTTCAACAGTTATATAAGTTTCAATTTTGCAAAAATTTAGCATAACTGTTGACACTTTCTGCGAAAACACGTGTGAAATTGTATAAACCGATTATACAGTTGGTTTGAGGGTGTGAGAAAAGTTACAAACTTTGCATAGATGTTTCGAGATGAAGACAGTATCAAAATTACAGTATACATTTAGATGTGAAGTACTTGTTCAATAACTGCGCGTAAATGTATATCTGTACAATTTTGACCTTTGAAGTAGCGAGAAAAAACCAACATGTGTGTGGGCACTTGAAACCAAACGGGTGGGTTTCATTTGGCCTTGTCAACAAGAATGGGAAAACCCAACCAGTGTGAGTGGCATTTTTGGTTCAACTATTCGAATATGAAAACTTTTGATCGGTCTTGGATTTGTGAGGAAGACCTACGTTTGCGACCAGTCTGGGCATCAGAAGCGCTAAAAGCTTCTGCTAAGCTGTCATTGCCAATCTCATCACTTTGGATTGATGGAACAGGCATTCATGGCAAAATACTGCACTTTGAAGGTTGATAGAAATGAGCAGAACTCTTCTTACAAGACTCAAAACTTCTCGATCGCATGAAAAAGCGTATATTGACATTCCGATGGACTATGACAATCAACGAAAAAAAGAGTTGATCGGTGATCCGTTGTTGAAATCGGATATGGGGAAGAGAATGGTATGAACACTTTGGATGAACTTTTAAGCGATCACAACATACTGTCTGAAGCACGAATTAGTGAGCAGGAAAAGATCATGTATAGCAAACATGCCTGTCGATGTTTGAAATCTGTCTGTCTTTTTGTGGGGCTTCAAAAACTACACTGGTGTTCTACAGTATGAGTCACCTATTGTTGTTCTTTGCTCTTCTTCAGGTCAAACTGCAAATTAAAAGGGGCTTCGATTTTACAACCGTACACAATTCCTTAATTAGAGATTGCTTCTCGCAGAAGAAAAATCCGGGTCACGTGGTGTGTCATCCCACACTCCCACAAGCCAAACTTCGCTTGACCAAACAAGGGGTCTTATGTTTTTGCAGAATCCACGAGTGTCTTAGGTGTTGTGGTTTGAGTGGAGAGCGAGAAACTAATTCAACATGCACGGGAAAAAAAAGGGGGCCACTGACTCAGTTTTGACACTTTTCGAGGGAAAGTGAAGGAAAGTGGTAGGTTGAACAGTCTTAATATCTGAAACCTTCTTAGGTTTGCTTCAGAAACATGAAAGTTAAAACGTGTATTCTCAGAGAAAAAATTAGCTAACTAAATGAGGATCAGCAACGCTTTTGATCTTCTAGAAAAACTACAGTATGCTCATGGAAAGTCAATTCAAAATTATTATGGAGCCTCCAAAACTCCTCCCCAGACAGAGCTCAAAAAACAACGTAATTTATTTTTATGCTTATTAGCCTTCCGGACCTTCTTGTTTTCCTCTTTCATCCCGTTTCTCGAAGGTCCTCGTCATCTCTCTTCTACGTGAAAATAACAATTTTCCGCCAGTGGCAGGAAGAGAGAAGAGATGAGCCATCGAGATGGGAAGAGAGCTCTCCTCTACATTTTAGGCGAATTCATTTTGTTCTTCCTATAGAATTGGAGAATTAACGAGATTCCGCCGCGTTTGGCTCTCCAGCTCTTGATTTCATTATCCCATATCTTGTGACTTTTGGTTGATCTCTTTGGCAGCAAAAAAAAAGACAATGTGAAATTAACTTTTCCGTTGCTCTACTATTGGACTCTCAATTGTGGTGGCTCCGTGAATATATTGAAGCAGCGAGCAACCATCTGAATGGTGTTTGACTTCCCGCAGAGAGGATTGGCACAATGTGTGTGTGTATGCGGCACTGGCAATTTCACTGATTTGAAAATTCAAAATGAAAGTGCAAAGTGTTGCGTCATGTTGGTACATGTTTAGTACTGGCGAACGATGTGGGTGGAAGGGACCAGCCTGTATGAAGGAAATTAGTCTCGAGATTCATAATTGAAAATAGTCAGAAGGAAGCTAGACGTCTGATCGGCTGACTGATCAGCTGACTGCTACAGTAGACTGGGAAATAAAACAAGCTAGTCATGAGGAAGTGAATGAAACAGCATTGATGAAGAGAACGATTTCAAGAAGGCTGAACTATTGGGATAAGCTTCAGTGCGCTAACACATGGTAACTGGATTACAGACACTCTGAAAATTTTCCAGAAGAACACATTTATAGAAAAGTATCTGGGCTTTCGAATGTGCTGGATGGCTATTAGCTTGAACTTTTAGAAGTCAAGATTATTTCTCCAAGAGATGTACATATATAAAATCATATCCATTTTTTTTCTCTTCGAATGCCGTTGATCACTTTTTGAACAACAACTCGATTTTGAAAGTTTTGTGCATGTAGTGACACAGCACATTCGAAAGCCTAGATTCCATTTTTTATTTTTACCAAGACGATATTCTCAGATAGCAAGAACGGTCTTTCAGGTTACACTACTGAAGTTGAGTTCCTGGCCACACCACTAACTCTGAGGATGAGTTGGTGGATACTAGAATCGAAAGGCAACTTGAATGTTTTGGGGCTCGACTACTATCATGTGGGCCTGCCTAATAATGGTGATTGATTTGCTTTCATCTAGAATAGTCTGGCTAACTGGTGGGTGTGGGATTTCAAAATTTCAAAGTGTGGGATTTTCAACTTCCACGATGATAACAAAAATGCTGATATTCCATGTGTTCAAGCTGATTTTTTACGGAAGTCCTCACATCAGAATTTCCACAATGTCATATCCCTTATCAGAAGTACAAAAACTCGTCACCCGACTCCCTATCAAACTCACTGAACGAGGACCATCTTGTGACAGCCGGCGGCTCGACGGGCATCGCTTCAATATCGATATCAGCCATCGGAATACTATATACCGTCTGTTTCTGATGCGACATTACTCGTTGTAACTTGTCGACGACAATGTGACCAAGAATGAATGAACAGGGGTCCGATAACCCATCGGTCACAACCCTTTACCTAATTTCCGTTCACCTGCGTGGATGCCACCCAGGTTGGTAAGGGTAAGAGAGAGAGAAGAGGTAGCAGAGAAACGAAAGAATATGAGTTTTTTGTTATGGTAGGGGGTTGCTATTGGCCACTTTGCTAGAAGAGGTGGAGAGTCCTCTCTGACGTAAGAAATGGCGCTTCCGGGTAGGATGGGGCTTAACGATCTAGGTCATGACCTACTGATGTAATTGCTCCAGGAATTACAGAAAAAACTCTGGGTTGAAAGCAATTAAGCCCTTCAGCTCACCATCATCAAATTGAGACGTCATCCTTTTTTTAATTAGAAGCACGTTCTCTTAGTTTATTCTCAACAGTTTTCTACCGGGGAGTCTGAAAAAAAGTAGAACTTCGCAAATGTGGTTTTCTTCAAAACGAGTTATTAAACTTACTCCATCCTTTGAGAACATCGATGACACTTTTCTGCTCTCTGACGATTTCAAACTCCGCTGCGAACTTCTCTTCGTCTTCCACAGCCATGTTCCGACGAAAATAAACACGAGAATGAACTTTCTCCACACACGAGAAGGAGTGGATATGTGTTCAGGTGCAAAAGTTATTTTTTCGCATAATCTAATTTTCTTTTTGCTTTTTTTTCAGACATATTCTATCAGACTGATTGTCTGGGGCAAAGTTTCCCAATAAGTTTGTGAAAAATTGCTTTCTGATGCTTAGGTGTTCGAAAGTTCAAAACACAGCTTTACGTGAATCAGCTAAAAAGGGTAAAGTTACTGTGGATGAGAAATCGGAAACGATAAAATACGTGGAGCAATGCTGGAAAAGATTCATGAAACTGATGAAAATTCAAAAATTAAGCATATTTATATTTGAGCCAAGAATTCCCTATAGACAAGAGGAATCTTCGAGCATCCTGAAAAAAATGTTAAGTATGAAAGATTTTGAAGCTGACCGAAATTTATACAGTAAGCTCGATGGCCATCGGGGATTGCGAAACCATCATTCAGTTGTTCAGAGAGGATCCAGTAAACGAGGTGAATAGGTCCTACGATACTGATGTCCTTCAGTACACGATAATTGGGGGTTGAAAGGAATTTCAGAATTCCATGGTCGAAAGAAAGTTGCGGATAGTGATCCGGAAACTTGTGAGTCGATGGCTTGGTATGTGGACCTTTCTTTGTGCTGTGCTAATTCCTCGTCGATCAAAATGTCATCATCGTCGTGTCGCACAGTTTTCGACTCTGCCTCAACTTTCGATTTCCTGTTTCTTTTGTTGGTGGGATTCTCCGTTATTCTGACTCTCGCCAATTTTGGGGCCAGAAATGGAAACCTTACCTTTGCTTTCATTATTCACGTGATCCATCATCTTGTTGGTTCGATGACGTTTCAAAACAGCATTCTTTGACTTTCTAGCTGCTCCGCGCTTCTTTCGGTTCTAAGACGTCTGAAAATCCATGTTATGCTACTAGTCGTTATGCTCATGAACTTTTGCATTGCACTGGCTTTCGTAAGTTATGTGTCAAACACAAAAAATTTGTTTCGAAAATCTTGCTTAATCACGGATTAGGAATTCCCCAGTTGTTCATAAACAAACTGCTTGCTGAGAGAAAGCCGGATGATTTCTCTTTTGACACATTGTAGATTATAGTCAGGAAATATCATTGAGACTCTCTGATTCAAATAGGCACGTACACAAAACTTCTGTACTTGAATCACACTTCATCTATCAATCTTCAGCGACCCCAAATGTTGTCTATGCGCCTTTAAATGAATGAAAAGTGTTCCATCTGTGGTCGCCTAACGAGTTTATTCAATTATGGGGTTAGTATTCCTTACAAAATCTTCGTCAATCAATTATTTACAGGCTCACTCGTGTAGTGCTTGTGGCTCATTTTTTCGAAGAACGCTGACGGCTCCCAAATATTTCGATGATTGTCGCAATGAGGAAAAGTGCTTCATGGAGTCCATCAGAGCTCTTCATTCCGATTGCAAGTTTTGTCGATTCCACAAATGCGTGGATTTGGGGATGCTCAATATTTTTCGTTTCACGAACCTGTCTAAATTGATTACCGGATTGTCAACACTGGATACTAAAAGAGAAGATGCTTTCTTGAATTGGACAGTATCCGCAAACTTCAAGTCAGAGGATTTACTCAAACAATCGGAAGTTGCATTTGTGAAGAAACCAAGCAATGTTCAGTTCGATTGTCATGATTGGGGTTTCATGAACCAGATTACCACAATCGAATACTTGAAAAAAATGGATTTCACAAAGTTTCTCTCATCACAAGACTTGTCATCCCTATTAAAGCGGGCTCATTTCACACATGCTCTATTAACATCTGCATGGAAAGCATATTCTCTGAAACAAGGAGAGATGACATTTCCGAACGGGATGGATATATTTCCAAAGTGCGCCGATAGTGTTATTAGTGCAAATCTGTTAAACTCGATTCGTTATCTGTTGGTCGGTCGGTTCATCGAGCTGAGAATCACCAGAGAAGAGTACCTGCTGATTTGTGCGATTGTTTTCTGCAATCCAGGTAGGTGTGATTTTTACCAACTCCAATTGTACCTATCACATACCGAAGTGACATCCATCTGTTTACAACAATCCCTAGTTGAAAAGATCGAATCGTTTTTCAGCTGTCTCTGACTTATCGAACACTGGAAGAAAACTGATTGGTTCATACCAAAACGTCTACAATTCTATACTATTTCAACATTGCTCCATTGCACATCAACGAACCGGTCACACTCGTTTCCAAGAACTTTTATCAGTGTTCTATGTGGTGTCGAAGACCCATGAGGAAGTCAAGAAGTACACTTTTCTGTTCCAGTATGCTCAGCCGAAAGAGCAACCCAGCCCGTTGTACTTGGAAATTATACAGTTCTTGAAATGTAGGAACAGTTTGGTTTTCCATTGATAATAAAGCCTATTTTTCAGAGAAAGTGTCACGACCCGTATTTTGAGATTCTGCAGATCCTGCTCATCTTGATTATTTTTTGTCATATTTTTTCTGTTAATCATTCTTAATCCTTATCCCAAAAGTTCGTGTGGAGATGTAACGCCCAAACTACACTCATCATCCTTAACACAGACTTGCCCGAGCGCATTGACTCATTTGATCTTTTAATATTTCCTTCTCAGAAATGTGGGGGAATCCTCCTCCAGATTAACTCCCAACTTTATTCCTTGTACTTCATTCTGAATATTCTGCTCCAAATTTTCACCTTTTCGCGCCAAAAACCCCTGCAAATCTAATCAGTGACTGCTAATTCATTCAAGACTACATATCACAAACTTTAATCCAAAGTCATCTGCTTCTCACAAAACGCCACAAACCTGACACATCGACGGCTTTGGATATCAACAAAAGTGTATTTCGTAGTTGGCTAGATATTTTTTTCCGATATTACGAAAGGAAATGATTTCGAATCAATGCTGTGTGGTTTGCGGGCAGTCTACTAGCTTATTCAATTATGGGGTAAATTTTAGAATTTGTATCAAGAACAATGAGTGGTGCTTCAGACTATCAGTTGTAGTGCGTGTAGTTCATTCTTCCGACGAACACTTGTTGTCAAGTCTCCAATTCAGCGATGTGTAAATAAAGAAGATTGCTATACTCCTGAACACATGGTAACTCATTTCGAGTGCAAGTATTGTCGGTTTCACAAATGCGTCAACGTTGGTATGATCAACACACAAAAGTACACCAGCTTGCCGAAACTTATGAATGAACTCTCATTGTTGGAACGACGTAGAAGTAGAACTATGATCAACATGATGCTTCCCCCAGACTTCGACTTGAATGTTATCTTCGATCATGATCCAATCAAGTTTACGAAGAAAACACCTGCTACTCAATTCAACTCGCATGATTGGGGATGCATGCATCAATTGGCGTCGATGGAGTTCATCAAAACTTTTCAATTCGTCAAATTTCTATCGAAGCAAGATTTGAAAATATTCATGAAGAAAGCTCATTTCAATCACGTCATTTTTGCTTCCGCGATGAGATCATTCGGACTGAAACAGGATTACATGTCGTTTCCTGATGGGAAAGACGTGTTCCCGGAGAGTATGAATGCCAACTTTTACGATAAGGATTTTCTGAATCGAATTCGATGCAAACTAATGGGACGTGTGACCGAGTTGAAAATCACCAACGATGAGTTCCTCTTGCTCAGTGCAATTATGCTCTGTAACGCAGGTACATGTCACAAGGATACTTCGTAACTAAATTACCACTATTCAGATTCCAACGACTTGTCAAATCATGGCCGAGAACTCATCAGTTCCTATCAGAAAATCTATGGTTCACTCTTGTTCCAATATTGCTGTCAAGAAAATGCGCAAAGTGGTCCCCTTCGGTTCTCAGAGTTGCTCACCATATGTCACGCAGTTATAAACACTCATGAAGATATTGGGAAGTTCTTCGTACTGTTCCAACTGTACCAACCGAATGAGCAACCTATCCATCTGTACCAGGAAGTCATCAAATTTGTGGCTATGTGATTCCTTCATGATTCTTTTCACTATATTTTTTGAAATTGTCAAATGTTTCTTATTGGTTGTAGACATCTGCGCGACCCCTTGCTCCTCTGATTGATATTCATATTTCTTTCCAATTTTGACATTTACTTTTGTACACTTTGTATATATGCCACTCGTGAATTTACATAAACGTTTGGAGATCCAACTTCACTGTAACATATTAGCATTCATTTCAATATGAAAGCTCTAGTTTTTTACACGCTTTTGAAAAAGCGTCTGTAGCCAACAAGAGTGATCAACGAAATCAACAAAAAACCAAAAATCAGATCAAGATGATTATGCTCAATGAAAGAGATGCTATTGCTCTCCAGATGTAACTGCTTGTTGACGTCGTGTGTTAACACGAATTCTATCCACTTTGTGACTCTTTCTTCTGCAGAAAACGGACGGTTCTTCATTAGTCTTGAGATCCGTTTCGCATTCTTTGTGTACCTGAAACAATCACCATTGGATGTGATTGGTGGTTACGAATCTTACTTTTCATCAGTGAGCACCTCATTGATTGAATCGAAAAACGTTTCATTTTCTACTGTATGTCGAAGAATCATCTGTAATACATAAAATCAGTTGGATAAGCGATTCAAAACTACCTTCCCAGCTCCCCGTCTCTCCACATTTTTCCCGTTTCTAAACTGGTCAGTGAACACGGGCATAATAACCATTGGTACTCCGTGATACATGGTTTCAAGAACACTGTTCATACCGCCATGAGAAACAAATAGTTTCAGATTAGGATGATCTGGAAATATATGCATGTATTGGTTGGATGTGATAGGTACTCACTCAAAATCGCATCCTGAGGAACCCAATTCACGAAGTCAACATTCGACACATCAGCGAATAAATCAGCTGTTGTTTTGTCCTCTGTAACAGTCACCTTATTGATAAACACTTTTTAGTGAGTATTAACCTGGAGTAGTCTTTATCACGAAATGATAGTCTTGCAGTTTTTGAATCGCATTGTAAATAGATAACTGAACTCTGGTGGGAAGTACTTCAAATGGAGTAACTGTTCCAAAAGAGACAAATACGGACCCGGATTTGCCTTTGTTGAAGAAATTGTCAAGGTTCTGGAATCAAAATACTTGCATGCAAAAACTGAAAACCTACTTTGGGGAGTGTAGAGTTTTTGTGCTTTTCCGCTCCAATCATTCCAACGTAGACAAACTTTGAAGAGTATGGTCTCGAGATATCAAACATCTCGTTTGTGTTGACGAACACCGCTGATACATTTCTAATGATTTCTCTGATTGTTGGGAAGTCAGTTGAGATTTTCTCGCGAAACAGCTGAAAAAATGTTTAAATTTTCGAAGCTTCTACAAAAGTTAAACACAGAAGGAGTGGCATTGTTATGTTTGCAACTAATTCAAACCTAACCTATAACAAACAATTGTTGCATAACTGATAAGACAGTTTGCAGAGGAGATAACAAAAGTGCAACTTTTGCGAAAATTCTACTTGCACTAACTGGGGAAACATCAGGCACTTTTGACTACATCCCGAAAACTACAGAGAAAAGTACATAACTGATTTAAATTTTTGGAAATATGGGGAGGGTTGTAAAAATTTTGTGTTAGAAACAAATCGACTACGTGTCGATGTAATTTTAAACTTTCTCATTACCCAGACCTTGCTTACATGTGGTGGTGTGACCAGAGGGAGATATCATATTACCAAGTGTGATAGCTACCATTGGAAAAAGGATATCGTGAAACGTATTCATACATTTCCAGAAACTAATGGCAATCTTCAAAAATTAAGTTATGAGCTTCTGAAGTTTGCTTTTCATTTTGTTCAATAGTCTACTCACAGCGCTCTATTTCGTGAAGGCAACGTCAGAAGCTTATAACTCATATTCTGAAGGTCAAAATCAGTTCTATATTTACAGTTCACCCACATCGGACGTCGACTGAGATCCCACGAGCAAAACAGACAAAGCACACCCGAGGACAACCCTTCCCAACTGAAGCCCCTCCCTAGTTTTTAGTATCCTAGATTCTAATATCTGAAAACGCGACATCATCTACTGTGAATAGTGCTTTATTGTTTTGACAGAGGGAAACACAGAGGGATGTGCAACTGACATGAAGGACACGTCTTTCTTGAAGGTAATGGACAACAATGGATTGAAAGTATTTATATGCATTGGACATTCGCTCCACGAAGCTCATCCGATCGTGGTTCGGGTTCTCCTCCATGCTAGGCACGTAGGACGGCAGAAGTGGAAGTCCTGAAATTCGAGCCGTTTTGTATCATCTGTCACGTCGTCATCCGCTTGCCTAGATCCCATGCAATTTTGTCCATAATGGCCTCGCTGGAGAGTAGCACCGTCTTCGGGATGTTGAAGGACCTGTAAGCTAGATTACATATCATTTCCATTAAGCGGAAGGATATGAGATCTAACTCACCTGACTATCGCTGGATTGCAGGGATCAATGTCGTTGAAGATGGCAAGGTCGAATCCGTAGTCGATGACATGATGCATCCGATGGTGGTGGCTGACGAGATCTGTAATGAGAATGTAATGAATCACACAATAAGACTGCAATATAGCTACCGGATTTCTAACACTTACCTTCACACATATCCATCCACAGGTCGACATCAAGAGTCAACCGGTCCAGGAATCCAATGTGAGACTCTTCCATCACGGAGGAAAACGAGGCCATCTTGCTGTCGTACGCTTCGGTGAAGTTGTGAAGTCTCCATACTTTGGCATGTTTCGCACCGTCAAAGTTGTTCAGCGGCGATGAGTAGGATGGGATAAATAGCACCTACAATTGCCAGACTGACTGGTTGGCGAGTCGGAAGGGGAAGGGGGAGGGGGAAGAGGAGAGGAGGTCTCCTGAGCGTGTGTGGACGACACGAATGAGCCGAATTCGGAATCCTCAGTGACCCAAGGCGGCTCCGCCCCTTTTTGAGAAGGGCTAGGGGCGTGGTCTTAGCCATCTGCCAAATTGAGATGGAAGGGGGGAGGAGAGAAAAAATTATAGGTGAGGATAAGAGAGAAAGGACAAAAGAAAATTATGCAAACCGTGTCATGTCCAGCATTGTGTAGAAGATCGGCATACTTAGAACACAAAAGGACGTGGCTCTTGCTAATGGACGGACAATAGACCAGAATCTTTGCAGCGTCGATTATGGAGCAGAGCACCGCGAAACAAAGGAAGAGCCCTCTCATTTTGAAGCAGTACACAGGAAGGAATATATGAGGCGGTGTACTTTAGCCAACACCGAATAGCTAATTTGTTGAATATTAGATTAGTTTTCGTGGTGACAACACGACCAACTGGAATAACTGCGAATGTATGATACCGACAAACCCCATATCGGTATGCTGATAAGGTGATGCAAAAAGTTAGAGTTTGTGGGTGAAGGAAGACTACAACAAACTGTTTATGTCTAATGGTCAACAATGATAAGGAAGGTCATTTTGTGAGTTGTACTATGTTTTGCAGTGGGGGGTTCGAGATGTTCATTATGTCGTCGTTTATTTTGAAAATTATCACAAAAAATACAATTTTCGATATGTATGAGATCTGAAACAAACAGGGTCAGAAAGAGTAGGGGGAGACGATTTTGTGAAAGACAATGGTAATTGAGCTAGACATGAAGGGACTGAAATAAGTTAAAAGGCGTCTTGAGAAAGTGAAAAGCTAGTGACACGGGATAGTTGAGAGAGGAGAAATAAGGGAAAGATAAAAAGAGGAATCCGACATTAAATTGCCAGAGGATAAAAAACAATAAATTAGACACATCTGCCTGCCGATGCAGCCCCCGCTAATTGAGTTTTCCAGGACCCCCACTTTCCCAACAAGATGAATAGTTGAGATTACGGTGGGGATGGTTGTTGTGAGTTGAATTTATGACTAACGACATGGAGAATCTCCAGTTTCCATTATAGAAATTTGATACCGCCAGCTCGCACCCAAAAGAGCCCCCGAGGCTCTCTAAGAATCTGATACCTCAAATCGGGAACAAACATCTCATTTTTAAGGAAATTCTCTCATTCACTTTCGGTGATCTATCAACTGTTCAGCTATCCAATTTCCTGTTGCAACGATGCGGAAAAGATCTTCGGATAAGGATGACTGAAGAAATGGGATTAGTGAAGAAATGCATCTGCTGTAATTACTTTTTCGCCCCGGTCTAATGAGGTTTCTCTTCGAAGAAAGTTTTCTAGATGTGACTCATGGACTTTGAACTTGAAAAGTGCAGTCTGCTTATTCACCACTTGCTCTTTCTCCTCTTCTCCGTTTTCCGAGAAATTGGAAAATTGAGTTTCTAGTGGCTCCGCGAGTTTTCTCAATTTTCCAATTTCGTGCGAGTAACTTCTCAATTTTCTCCACTTTTTTTCACGCTTTCGAAAAGTGTTTAGGAGAGGGAAAAAGCGACGGGACCAATTCTCAACGTCTATTTGCTTTTCACTTTCCCCCGTGGAGAGAGCATTTGCGGTAGTCATTTTTTCCATCGTTGCCCGAGTTGCCGACAAAGACGGGGTCAAGTCATAGGCTGGCCGAGGAGAAGAATAGACTAGCAGATGTTACCCAGGAGGCTGAATGTCTAGTGGAGCAGATGTGTCAATGTCAACTCAACTCTATGGGAAATGTACACAAAATAAATAGAAACTAAGAATATACAACTATGAGAAACAAAATAAATTATTATGACAAAAAAGGTGGGCCCGCCTGGATATGATTTCAAAACTAAACTAGCTTCCAAGGTCACTGCTGCTGGTCCGTTTCAATGAAATAGCCGTCCGCTAGGAGTGACGAGGTAATGAACGAGGAGCACGTTGACGCTGATTGACGGCACTCGGTGATTTCCGATGACCGTCCGAAGCATGGCTGCCCTCCGTGACTGGCTGGTGGACTGACACATGCTCGTACTCTGCAATTAGTTTTTCTTATTCAAGGTCCCTTGTCCATTCACATTTGCTCATTGTATACGGATTTTCGGATTCGGATTGTGAGTGTGTGTGTGTGTGTGTGAGAGAGGAATGGCTAATTGTTGGGTTTGGAAGGAAAACGCTCGTTATGTCAATTTGGGTGGTTTAGAGGTCCTTTTTCACCATTCCCCCACCCAATTCCAATGTGTAGTAAGCGTCCAATTACCGTTATTGTTTTTCCATCGGAAAATGGGAAATTCGAAAATTGGCTAACGCTGTTACGTATTGAATTTCGGATGAGGGCACTCAACCGCCGTTCTCCGTATTCCTACTTTTAGATTCATTGCCGAAAGAGCTTGAGTAACAGGAAACGATAGATAAATAAAACAGAGATCTTTATCTGGAACGGCAAACGACAGCTTTGGGAATTGAAGGGACATCTCCATTTGTGAGATTACTTGAAGTCAAATGAAAAATATCCTACCTCGTTCGTGTACCGATACCACAGTTACCCATACAACCCGACCACTCGTTCCATGCTGACCATTCGCCATCACTCTCTGAAAATTTACCCATATAAGCATATGAGTATAACTAACGATGTCTTATCATTCAAAACCCAACGTTCCATGCACAACTGAAAAAAAAGGAATAAGTACCGTGGTCACATGCTGGTAGTTCACATAGCGAAGTTTGATGTGCTAATCCGGTGCACGATTGTCCTCCCTTTGGCTCCGGTGCACTGCACGTTCGATCGCGAGTTTGCACGCCAAATCCGCAAGACGCCGAGCATGGAGACCAGTCTGACCAACTGGACCAACCGCCGTCTCGTACTAAAAATGCATGCAGACAGATGAAAATCATAAGGGAAAGTATAGAAAGAGGAAATGTGCAGAAAAAATAACGTGAAAGCGAGGGCATCGGGAACTGATAAACTATGTGGTCTGACATAGAAAGGATGGAAAAACTCACAGTGACATCTAGCCGGGTCGAAGCATGGATTCAGTTCAAAGTCTGAGCCGGAGCATTGAGCACCTCCTTGTGATGGTTTCGGGTTTGCGCAGAACCTGAAAATTCGAGGTGAAGGTCGAGTGATAGTGAACTTATTAAGGTTGAGAGCATTTTTCAAGAATGTGAAAACATCTTTCAGAATCTCAATTTCCAATGACTCCTATCGGACACTCAAGTGTGACCCCTTCTCTTTACCATTCCCTGGTAAGAAGATAACTTTTAGTTCTTTCTCCATCTTTTGATCTCTCACCGCAATCTACCATCTCAATCACTCTCCAAAGTTTTCATTTCCCAATTTCGGCAATACCTTGTTCTGCTTCTATGCCCATTTCTGCAATAATCGGTACATTCACTCCATGACGTCCAGTCAGTCCATCCGCCATTCACTTTTTCCTCCCCACACACATTATCCATCACGCATGGTCGCTGGTCGAATGAGTATCCGGAACAATAGGCCCCACGATTCGACGGTATCGGTTCACTACACATTCGATTTCTAATTTGATGGCCAGTGTCTCCGCAATCTTTCGAGCACGACGACCATGATGACCATGATGACCAGCCACCTGCCGACGGTGAACAGCTCTGAAAAATGGGGTAGCGTAGACGGTTTGCAGCTGTTCCCCTCTGGGGAGAGAGACATTCGGAAAGAATAGCAATTAGACGAGATGGTCTGAAGAAGAGAGGGTAGGGGTCGTTAAATGGTTTGTGACAGAAGATCCGACTATTACACAACCTCATCGTGGATAATTCTTGGTTGTTGTTGATTCATCCACTAGCACCCGTTGTCAAAATGCTAAGGGCTAGGGATTTCGGGAAAACTGAGAAATTTCTCTCAAAATTAGACTATATCAATCTTTGCCAACACTATAGGTAACTCACCCCAGGTGCACATGGAATTTGCTCCAAGATGGATCCAGCACAGAAACCTTGAACCGTCGGATCGGCCACTTGACAGAATCTTCGTCGAGTGGAGGTTAATGAGAAGCAAGAGCACGCGCTCCATGAGGACCACTCGGACCATTGCGGCGCATCAAAACCGTTTTCTGAGATGGTGTTGCCACTTGAGATTGAAGTGCAAGCCGGCAGATTTTTACACCTTCTGCTCTCCGCGTAGCTCGAGCACTGAAATCCATTAATAGTCAAGGATTATCTTTGAAATGAGCCGCAAACCTCAGCATTGTTGAAAAGGCAGAGTTTTTGTCTGGTCTGAATTGCATCGTGACCGCAAGATTTGGAGCAGGAAGACCAGTCACTCCAAATGAAGAGTTCTAAAAATGAAAGTTTCAATCAAAGTACCCAAGATAGCTGTTACCTAAGCAACTGTTCAAGCTACACTCTTCGGTTTGCATATTCCGTTCTGGACAGTTTTCCTCTTGACAGTCTCTTGTTCTGACCCGTCTTCCGGACCCACAAGTGACACTACATGGTCCCCATTCACTCCATTTCGATGCACTTATTGCCTCAATTGGAAATAATGGTCGCCCAAATGCCTTTCTGAGATCATTGCTGGTAATAATCTTGGGTCGTTTTGGATTGATTGGCCCGAATGAGTGCTGCTCTCGGAGGCATGCATTGTCGCATGTTTCCTCGTCGATTTTGTCTGAATAAATATGATTGAAAGTAATGAAATTGAAGAATAGAAGGGGAATTCAAACCTCGACAGTTTTCAGTCGTGCCATCGCATTTTGCGATTCGTTTCCGGCTATCAAACGAAGAGCAAGTTTCACAAGCAGTCCATTCAGACCAAGGGAGGAAAGTGTGATCACAAGGGCCATTGACACAACGGCGAGTTTGAGAAGCGTCGGATTCTTGGCAAGAGCCACGACGGCAAGATCTTTCTCGGGATTGAAGACCTTCACCACATGTTGCAGAGCAGGTTGACCATTTACCCCACTCACTCCAAACAGCGAGAGAGAAGGTGGAGGGGCATTGCTGAAAGTCAGAATAGTTACGCTCCATGAGACAGAATGGGTTTTAAAAACCTTTCAGAACTAGATTAGACATTTTCCGTTGCTCAATTTGGTTTACTGTTTTATTAGTCAGCTCAAAGGCAAGTTATCTGATATTAGTCTCACCTGCTGATTACATGTCCTTGCTTGCTTGTTAGCAGTTGCACAAAGCTCTCCGTCACACAATCGTTCCCTGATTTGAAATCCGATTCCACAAGACACAGAGCACGGTAACCAATCTCCCCATGTTTGAGATATACACTTTTCTGTGTTGCACGACTCTTTCTCCAAATCATCACCATCACACTTGTCGTCAAGACATTTTCTGAAAACTTTCGAACGTTAAGATATGGACAATAATTTTCAATGTACCGTATTCTGTATCGCCGTCCACCGCCACATGTCTGCGAGCATGAAGACCACTCGTCCCAGTTTGTCCAGCAGCCCTCCTGTAATTAATTTGATTTGTGAACAGCGACTGGTTGTAAATCACTCACATTGTCACAGGGTCTCTGTTGTTGGAGGTGTTCTCCAGCGCACTGGTCTGTGAGACATGGACGGAATCGTTTTTGTACCCCAAGAGCACACTTCTCACTACAGGCTCCCCATTCTTTCCATTCTCCAAACTCTTCACAGTCACGAAGAACACCTTCACATGCGCGGCTTTCCTCAGATACACCTTGACACTTTCTCCCAGAGGAACACTTTCTCTCACGAACTTGGCGACCACCAGGACCGCAAGAAACACTACACTCTGACCAGGACGACCAATCTTCCCATTGATGTACACTTCTTTCTTCAAGTCTTGGGCAGTCCTCAGGTTGCTCAACAAGAGCTTTGTTATCGCATGAAAGTGCGAGACATTGTCCACCAACACAATAGGCGTCAAATCCACATGGAGTTCCATCAGGGAACTGTCCCTTGTTTCTGATTAGTTCTGAACCGATGAGATGGCACCATACACGGCAAGGCTGGGTGGAGTCTGAAAAATGTCAATGTAGGATTCCCGAAAATTATTATCAAGTTAACTCACGTTCAAATCCTTCTCCAGTGAGCTGCTGATCTGGCTTATGAGGATCGTATTTGATGGATGAACAAATCTTGCTTCCAAACTCTTCTCTTGTGAAACCCAAACAGTTACTGCTGGTAGCACCACACACCATTCCTCGGATGTTCGCACCTTCGCAAGTTCTACCCCCATTGTTTGGTCTGTATTGCTCAGACTAATTTCCAAAAATCTTGTTTGAATAACTCACGCTGGATTCACACAATCTCTATGCTGAGCTTGGATGGTTATACTTCCAGACACCGCACATTGCTGAATAGGGCAACCTTTTTCGGATCCACCCCACTCACTCCACTGACCATCGATGGCTACTGGTGGAAGACCAAATGTCCATGGTGTGCAGTGTCCTTTATGGCACCACTGAAATATAGAGTTAGTTAGGATTCAATTTTGTACAATTACCTTGTTATGTCCACACCAACTTCCTTCCAGTGCTGGATGTGCAGTGGAGATTGTTGATCCACTATTTCCACACCAGAGGATCCGACAGATGTCCTGAAAGTTTCAGGGATTCCTTCTTCACTTCGGCTGAAAGTAACTCACATCCATAGCTTTTCCATTGGGAATCTCTACTTTATAGTCTCGACCCCAGAAGTAAGAACATTGCTGGTCGGCTGTGAACCTCTGTCCTGGTAGTCGAATATCACTCAAATGATTGGTGGAGATCAAACCAGGAGAAGCATCACGAAGACAATTTCCTCTTCCTGATTCACTACAAAAAAAAATATTTTTTTAAAGTTAAACGCAAAAATCCTTACTCGAGTTGTAGCAAAAACGCATTGAACTCTCGCACCGAACAATCTGACCATGTGGTCTTTCCAGCTCCGTTTACGGCTGACATTAGACAGCAGCCCTTGTTACATTGATTTTGCACTCCATCATGGACCATACCCATGCTAAAACTCAATTTTGATGCTGAATTACAAGCTCTCAAAACTCACTTGTGTCCCATTTCATGAGCCAAAACAAAGGATCTCCCCAGATGTAGACCTTCCACTAGGGAGCATGCGAATAGAGGGTCACACATTCTAGCAACTGGAGCAACTCCAGCTACTGATGTTGTTGTATGATAAATGTCATAGCCCGTCAGAAGAACTCCATGATCCCAATGGTTCATATCTGTGAGATCTGTTCCTGGATTCATATGGGCTTGATAGCGGCAGAATGCATCCAGCAGACTTTGAGCTTGTCCATTTTTGTGAACGCCGGTGCTCAGAGCGCTCTGAAATTGTTTATTTTGGTTTGAGGTCAGAAAAGTTCTATCAAATCTTATGATTCCATACAGGATTTTTTTGTTCTTAATTTCAACAGAGAATTTGTATCTTCAGCAAAATATTTATAGAGGTTCTCTGAAAATTTGAAAACTGTTATTCAGGTCAAACCCATATAACGCTTTTTCCAAAAATTTCCTTCTGTCTGGCCAATTTTGTGAAGAAAAACTCACTGGTTGATGTTTCCACATTTCATACCGCACAATCACAATATCCAAGTTGGGAGTCAATGTATCTTGCTGGTACAGTACGTGAACATTGTTGATCAGAGCCAATGAGAACTCCAACAGATGTTGCTCAGCATCTTGGATGTACTCCCTGAAACTTATTACCATGGTTTCAATGGTCCCGCCACACCTTTCACCTTTCAAAATGCTCGAATAGCTTCGAGTCAAGAAACAACCCAATCTCCAAAGTGATCGGATCCATGTTTGGAAAAATAAATGGAGAATCAAGTTGAGCGGATGTTGGAATGGTGTAGTTGAAATGGAGATGGGCTGGAATTGCTGAATAGCAAAGAACATAAAAAGGTTAAGCAAAAGCGAAGAAGTCAATAGCGTGGCAATGAAAAACTCTTGTTAAGAAATTATTAGTTTGTTACAAACCAAAACTCACTCATAGCAGGATCATCGAGTTGTTCGCTAGTATCACAAAAGGATTCTTGCTCTTCTTGGAGTCTAGTGATCTCCTCCCGGATTTTACTCTCTGCATCTGTCAATAGCCCTGCGGATCTTTTGTAGACCAGATGTCGTTCTTTCTGGAATACAATTTATAGAGTCTAGTCGAAATGTTTTCTGTTATCATTCTAGTTCAAAGCTTCCCTTTTGACCTTTTTGCAAAAGTCCATGGTATTAGCCCAAACAACTACGTTTCGTAAGCCGCTTAAACACCTACCTGAAGATGGTGAACTCGTTTGGGCAGCGTTTGCAGTACCAGAAAATGATCCTCCATTACAATCGAACCCATCAAAGCGCCACAATCGGATATGGCGGCTTTCATGTTACCATGTGACTTGACTTCTCCCTGTTTTAAAAATGCACTTAATCCCATAGTTATGACTTTCGACTTTGAATCCGACCTTTCGGAAGCTAACAGCCTTTTTTCTCACCTGGTAGTGACACTGGTTATAATTCCGCAATCCGTCGTAAGTGGTGACGGAATCATCGGCATGGCGAATCACGGAGATCTGGAAATGAAGGAAGTTTTATGTGTATGACTCATGACAGTAGAACAGTTCATGCTTTCACATTTAGCTAGAGTTGACTCAACCAGACGAGTCTGACGAATTCTATTCAAAAGTCTGGGGAAAGAGAAAGCGAAAGGAAAAGTGATATGAAGGATACATATATTGCGTAACGAATAAAAAGGGAAAGTTGTTCAACACATTGTCTCTTTCGCTTTTCTATTGATAAACTTTTGGAAGGTCGTTTGCAAAGAAAAAATACTTACAATATGAGGGCTGACTATTCGTGCATTTTTGCGAAGATTCAGATGGTAGGTGTCGTTCCAAGCGACGAACTTCATTTTCAGGTCACCATTCTTGAGAGGATGTCTTGTGGTCTCGATGAGACTGTATTCGGGCACCTAGAATTCAGAAAAAGTGAACACGAAAAGAAAGATTTGGAAACTTACATCGTGTTTGTTGGAGACTCCGAAAACTTGTTTGAGCTCTTCTTCGTTTAGATGGTGATGTATGCTCTGGAAAGTGATTACTGTTTATTTGGGATTGGTTGAGACAATATCATTCGGTAACAATAAAATTTGACCATTTTCGGCGCAAAATCGTTGAGAATGATCAACTTTGAGCAACGGAAAATATCACAGAAATGAGAAGAAGAAGCGAGAAAGACTGACCTGTGATATCCGAAAAACTGTGGAGAGGAGAAAGGTGATAACTATGAATAACGGTGGCATGTGCCGTTCGACGCGAATCGCTTTTCATATGCGGTGTGATCTTCTTTCGTCGTTTTTTTCGTGATTCGTCCGCGCGCGGCAAGCGCTTCGATATTCCTTCCGTCCTCTGTGTCTGCTTCTACAGCTTCTGCTGCTTTTCCTCTTCGGTAGCTGTTTCGTCTTTAACTGTCTGTGTATGTGTATGCCCTTTTCTATCCTCTTCTGCTTCTTCTTCTTCTTCTTCTTTGGTCACTTTTTGCCGTAGCCAGTTCGTTTTCTAACCAAATGGCAAATCGCGTGTCAGCCTCTCTTCACGCGGATCGTTTGGCCTTTCTACACTGTACAAAAGTTTTTGTTAGATGAAGATTTATGGTGAGGAAGTTGGAAGTTTTTGGATAATCGGAAACGAAAATGAAAGGGAAGATTGCAAATGTTCCTTGGGTACTCAAAAAGGTTGCATACTGTAATTGAGAGCCTATTGAGAGACTGAGAGAATCAAAAGGAGAATGAAGAATAGAAAAGGTTACTGTAATTCACCCAAGTCGTTTGGAAAAATCCAAAGAGAATTCGAAAATGGCATCATCTTGCCTCCCGGGCATCATCCTCATCATCACCAACGAAAAAGTTGAAGAAGCAACACATACACTCTACTACTCACGAACATCCTAACCGGTTCGAGTCCTCTTTTCCCTCTCCCTCCCTCTATCCCTCACTGTTCTGCCTCACTTTTTCCTCCGTTTATATTTCGTCTATTATACATTTAACTCTTGAAATGGGGGATGGTTGAGAAGTGAAGTGACCAATGAATAAGAGCGGAGGATGAGACTCGCCACACATGTGTTCAGATTTCTTTGAGCACGCATTCTGGGATGAAAAATGAGCAAATAAGTGGAGAGCTCGAGTGAGAGAAAGGAAAAACGGTGTTGCATACTGTTTTTAGACTAGAACATTTGAACTTCATTTTGAGGTCATTGTTATTTGATAAGTTTCTGCTTAGAGACTTGAGAGTTTATCAGGAGCATTTCCCAGCAACAGTTTTCTGGAATTCTAAGAAATTTATAGCTGGGTGTATGAAAACCCAAAATCAAAGATCAGAAAAAAACACTTCCTCAGCTTCCACTATCTCCAAAAAAAAAATTCGCCAAAAACGAAAGAGAAAAGCGAACACCGGGCGTTGAAGCGTTGCGCAAGCCCATGATTGCATTCATAAATTGGATGGTCAGTTGAAGAAGATCTGCTGCCCCTGGGGTGTCTAATGTTACAATTTTCTGGTTTTTTGGACGGATCCATCCATACAGACTAGGAAAATGGCCAAAAAAAGGGCGATAATCGGTGGTTGCTAATCAGGTGGAGAGTGGAGAAAGTCAAAATTTTTCATCGCTATCATCATATGGATATCATTGAAGGGCGTTAGGTGAAAACCGCAAAAGAAAGTAAAAAAAAAAAAAGTGAAGAAGTGCATAGTGAAAGCGGCCAAGGGCAGAAATAGACGAAGAGGGTATTATATCCGTTCTAGAGGTCTTTGTTGGGGGATGTTGTAACAATGACAGCTTCTAGAAGAATCGTGTTCTAGACAGGGTATGAGTAATCAAGAATGCATACATTTTAAGAGGTGAAACGTCACATGTAGTAGATTTTCAGAACAAAGAATATTGTTAGGTAGTTTTATTTTCCGAAGTAATGACATAAGATTTCCGAAGTAATGACCATAAGAATTTCTGAAACTTTATCTCCATATACTTTTAAAAATCGTTTATGAGCCTACAAAGAACTCGACCTTGGAACGTCGGTTAAAATTTTTGAGAATCCCAAAAAAACTTTCCACAGATACATACTGAAGTGGGTGGTATGGTCTAACAAAGCTAGGAGATTTGATTTACACTATAAAAAATCTCAAAAATATTCTCAAACGTCAAAAAAATTGTCTGAGAAACCAAGTCCAACCTGAATATAGGCTATCAACATCATCATTAGCATCAGCCCCTATGGCTAGTTGTGAAAATTCAGACTAGGTTGCTAATTGAAACCCTCTGACCGGTTCCTCGATCCTCATTTCTCCTCCTTTCCCTCAACACTTCTCAAGCCATGATTCACAAAACGGAGAGAGAAAAGCGCAAAAAAAGAAAAAAACAGTGACACTGAAATGGCATATATGTTATCGATATGCCAAAATATGTATACTGAAACAACTTGAACATGTTTAGCTTCTAGCTGAATGTTTCTGTTTCCTTTACATTGTAACAATTGTAATGTTATCTGACTGAACATATTCTGATTAGTTTATCAGCATCGGATAGGCGTGGTAGTGGCTATTATGTGAAAGGGAAAAAGAAAGTAACACATAAAGAAAATTTTGAGGATGAAACTAACGATGGTCACTGATTAAAGGTTCTTCTAGAATAACGATGGAATATTTGCAATCCAGCAAAACGTGACCATAAATTTCTCAGTTATACGGAGAACGTCGACTAGTGAAACATAGAACATTTGAATGACAGATGCAAAATCATCACAAGCTTCAACTTTTCCTCTCTTTCTATTCCTCTGGATCGTTGTGTCAATGTGGTGTCAGATGAGGTATTAGTCTCTACCAGCAGTGCCGGCAGAAGAGATTAGGTTGAGAGGAGTGTGGGAGGCAGCATAAAAAAGAATACTGGCCGCTTTTCAACCGGCCACCGGACAGTCAGTCAGTCAGTACCGTCTGGACAATGAAAAGATCGTCACGGTGACCAGTCTCCTTCTTTCCCGTAGCTGCCAATTCGAGGAGCCTTTCGTGTGGTTACTAGTTTTTTTTTTGGTTGAATACTGTCGATGGTTTTGGCTTTGCCCGCAAAAATTCACTTCAATACAAACAAGTGGATTAG
The DNA here is from genome assembly GCA_900536305.3 of Caenorhabditis sp. 40 LS-2015. Classification (NCBI taxonomy): domain Eukaryota; kingdom Metazoa; phylum Nematoda; class Chromadorea; order Rhabditida; family Rhabditidae; genus Caenorhabditis; species Caenorhabditis tribulationis. Next base: position 128,434 of record LR544221.1, read on the forward strand.
AATAGTGAAAGGGAAAAATACGTGTGATCAAGGGAGATCGGATATAGAAGTGTTGCGGTTAAGACTATGGTATTGTATAACAAATTGGGAAAAAAAACTAGATGGTAAATAATTTGGAAAAAGGAACCGAAACATGGAGGAGCACGAGAACAGAATTCGCCATTCACTTTGCTACTCCTGAAACCTGTTTGCCGGCACACACATTTTATACCATCGGATGCTTGTACTTTATGTAAATAACCGATTGATATTCGCAGATGACGTGAACAGTCAATGTGAAAAGGAAATGTAGAAGGAAATGATCAGAAATGGGAAGGAAGAAGAAAAAGCATGAAAAGTAAAGAGATGTTTCGTGAGATGAACAGTTTGTTCAGCTGACGGAGGGAAACTACAACAACGTCTACACGTAAACGATGTGAAGGAATGGAAAATGAAGGAAGAATGGGTGGAAAGCAAAAGCTGTGGAGTTGTATTTTTCGCTTTTATGGTTGAAAATCGTAACGGCTTTCTCTTTGCCACCTGTAAAGAGAAAGGTTCTGAAGAATAGTGAAATAGGGTTTACAACTTTAATTGGAGGTGAATCTTGTGATCTTCCAAAGTGAAGCCGATTTTAGTATTCTGTACTTTCGTGAAGTCTCACTTATTGAGAATCCGGTGAGAATCCAGCATGTTTCATTGTCAAAATCAGTGTCGTTTTTAGGGTTCTTTCAGTCAATGTTAAAGTTCACACCGTGCTCAGTGCTTCGAGAAACATTTGTATATTTTTTGATATACTCATACAACTTTGATTTCGGTTTTCACAAGGGATGCCGCGTAGAAACAGTTTGCGGAAAACTCAAAACGCAAATCTGAGCACTCAAGATACGAGTTTTCAAATAGTACATATCTTTAAGACAGGATTCCATGAAGATTCACAGTACCGGCCACAACGGTCCTAATTTTGATAACTTTCAGTACGAAATAGTCACCTTCGAGTAGTTGAAAAATTATGTTCCAATTTTTCAACATACACACCGATTTTCATGAAATTATCTCACCATACTTTTTCACTCTTCAAAATTGACCATTCTTCACGGAGATTCAACAAGTTATCCCTTTCGCTTGGCACTTTAGGTAGTCATTAATATGCAGTTTCTGTAGAGCAACACATCTGGAAAGCCTTCAAGTATGTAACTTGTCAACGCGAATTAGGTTGAAAGTTCTGAAAAGAGCGTTTATTTCGTGGCTCATTTTTCTCTTCCAGGCTAATTTTCATATTTGAAAATATTTTCAATCATTTTTTAGATTTCTGTCTTTTTGCTGTTCCCCAGATTACTTTGAACTCTTTTTCAGAAAAATATGTCATCCAAACATGTTTATTGTCTCATCCAACTTACCGTCACTCTATAAATGAAGGATCACTGACCAATGTTCTTGCCAAATCCCGACTTTACGTTTTACCAAAAACTCAATTGCAGTGAAAAGCCAATGACTTGAGTCTACTCAGCTAGAGATCTCTGAATTTTCGCTTGATTCGCACTTTCGAGTGATACTAATTATGCTGTTTTAGTGACATATAAAAATTGAGTTTTTGTTTGTTTCGTCAGAATTTGGTGTCTTTAACTGGAGTCTAATTTTTGTTATTCAAGGAACAATCAAAATCATGCCTCATTTTGGATATGTTGTTTGTATGTTCTGGATTGTGTTGGAAATCTATATGTGAGAGAGCTCCTACCTTGACCACAATTGGCTTGGTTGACTCACTCTACTTTCGCTTATTAAAATTTTTTCCATATGTTGTTGTTCAATATCCACCAATCCAGGTGACGGAGTCGACCAATCAAGCAACCCGAATTTGACTCCATGGGTTTGGCAGAAATCCGAGTGCACCTGCCGCTCAAAGCTCATTGACAAAGCATCTGTTAATTCTGCACTCCTTATGCTTCGAGTCTGAGTGCTCTTGCTAAGCCAAGGCTTCTTTATTTTCCATTAATTTCTTCTCCGTCAGACTTTCCTCTCTTCTTTTTTTTCTTTCCTTGCTACTTTGCACCTAATTAATTATGCGGACTTTGCAAGAAGATGTAGCCCTGAGCTTTCCTGTTTCTCAACTTGCTTCGGTCCGTTTAGAACACATTTTTGTTTACTTCCTATTTCACCAAAACGTACATCTTCATATATTCATCATCATAATCCATTCCCGCGGCTTTTCCGATTAATCTCGCTCGTATTCAAACGGCTCAGGCTCTTAATCTTCTCGCGAAGCAATTTGCGTCCATTTGATGTTCACGTGGATGTAAGAAAACAGAAATGAGGCAGTGCGCAGTGCACAATGAAATTTCGAGAATCGGCTGGATTTCGAGTGATGTTTCGCACGTATGCTCAATTAGGGCATGAATTTTGGAGATGATCAGATTCAGAGCGACTATAAGAATCTGGAAATTATGGAATAGTTGTTTCAAGCTGGAGTGATTTTATCAGGTGGGACAGTTGAACGTTACTCGGTGATATTTCTGAATTGGTACGAATGTAGAATGAGATCTAGGCGTTTGAATGCGATAGATTCTTGAAGACAGGGTATTCATGACTCCTTTCCTTCTCAGCTGTGTCTGTTTTCAGTTTTTCAGTTTAATCTCAGATCTTCTATTTTTTTCAGTTTCTCTGGCCTTTCTGCTATTACTTTCAAGACTCTTTCCTTATCTTCCAATTCTCAGACTCCGAACTCGTACTTCCATCAAAAATAAGGCCACAGTATCATTTTTCTCCGTTCTGTTTTTCCACACTGTGCTTCATGATCTTCTGACTATGAGCTCGCTTCAAAGTGCAACACTGATCATCAAGACATGGAAAACGACAGTTGGCGTGGCGTAGAGCAAAACACTTTTGTTCGTTGACTTGTTTTGACGTCACGTCTCAGGTCTCACCTCGGGAAAATCCTTTTCACTCCTCTGACCTCGGTTGGCTTGGTATTTTTCAACACCTTTTTCCAAACCTGAAAACATTGAATACTACACCAAACTTCTATCGTTATTCGTGTTTGGAGGCTATAGATTGTATCAAGCGTAAGGACACCCAAACCCAGAATATCTCCGAGATTCTTGGCGATAAGATTAGGCCACGACGTTTTACGGCCCTAGGTTTTGTTCGTTGATCTTTGAGGATGCGTTTTTGTTTGGGCACCTTAGATTATAAGTTTCAGTGGCCAAACTTTTGAGATAGAATAATAGGGAAGAAAAATGAACGTAGACTAACACTGTATTCATGTATTCATTCATTCATTCAATTCATATTCCTCGTTTGTCTAGTGTGTAGATGACGTCAACACAACACTACGCACTCCCGCAACAAATAAAACAAATGAATAGGTCAACATCTTAGAATTGGTTCCGGTCTCCCATCAGAATCACCGTCACTCCCACATTACTTGCTTGAGCTTTGCCATAGAAATTGTGATCATTGAGATTGCTCACTCGACAACATACTTCCGCTTTTTTGAATTCCGAATTCTGACTTCACTCAAATTGTCTAATACATTTTTGAACTATGGTCAGAATGCTTCGAAGCGTTTTGTGATGATCATGATCGTGATTGATAATGGTCGTTTGATTTGTCGACGGAATCAAAATGACAAGGACTTTTGGAGAAGGTGTAGTTTATGTTCGGATTAATGCAGCGTGAGAACTTTTTGAAGTTTTTGATTTTTTTTTAATATGATCCATATGGCAAAGAGTGGGTGTACATACTAATATGAAAAAATCCTTTTGAAAAGTACAGGAAAAAGTGTAACTGCGGTTCATTAAAAATGTAACATGTATATTCATGTCGCAAGCATAACTATTCCATCCTTTTTGCTCATCGGGAGAGCTCGGAAAGACGAGGAAAAAGCGTCGAAAAGGAAGTTTTGCCTCCTTTTGACAAGTACTCACCGCTCTCGGCCTTTTCGGTGCCACACTATTTACGCATTGATCGTCCGTTCTTCTCCGCTCCCGACGTGCACCCTCGTTTCGGCGCTTTCCCGGCTGCGTCTCGCCCATCGTTTCTTTGAATAGAGAGTTTCTGTATGCCATCTCTTGCACCTCCACAGTCTCTAGCTCTGTCCGTTCTGTTCCTCTTGCCTTTGCCTGCGGTCCGAATGTAATACTGGTGACTATCTCTCTCCGTTTTCCTCTTCTTTCCCCCCTTCTTTTCACCATGTTCACCATTTGCTACTTCGTCTGTCTTTTTCTTTTTCGCTTTTCGAGTTCATCTACCATTATTTTCGCATTTAGAGTTTTTAGTTTACTTTCTGGTTTGATACTTTAATCTCTCATTCTTGATACCGCAATGACCACACACCATGGATTTAGAGGATTAGTGCAAATCTTGCCCTTCTAAAAGTCCAAGATGTCCAGAGATCTAAGCCAAGACTGGAAAACTTTTTTTCAAAACTGTAAAAAAAGCAAACGTGACGAGAAGTGAACGGGAGGGTGGTAGTTTGTCGCAATGGATGTCCGCAAAGCACTGTCAAACATCATTGACCTGACCTTTTGACGACAAATCTGTCCCCAAACACCTGCGTTTTACCCGCGTTTTTTTTCGAAACTTTGGTTTCGTTCTCCGATTTTTTTTTGTAGTCTTTTTTGTCTTTTTCAAGTGTGTCGAACTTGTTACAAAACCGGAGATCTCCGAAATTCGCGGCGCACTCAATTCTTCTAACCTTTGTGCACTACGTCGTTTTGTCCGAAATCCTTTCTAGTAATAGGGAAAATTATTCAATAGTCGCACGTTTTTTCTTGTTATCTCTTTGTCTAACAATAGATAGTAAACTGATTTTTGAACCGTTACATTTTTCTTGGGGTCCAAAAAGTGTCTCGGTATTGTTCATTCTTCTCTCTGTTCAAATCAGATCTTGAAATTTTTCCATTACCTCTCGGATCAAGGATATCGCCGTTTAAAATGACGGAGTGAACATGGAATCTTATCAACCCGAGCGGATCATCCTTGATTATGTGTTTTAGTCACCAGAAATTCTTCCCCCATCCATCCTGATGAGCTGTTAGCTAATGAAAAAATTATGAAAATGGTTACGGAAACACGGGATACCAATTGGTTTCTTCACACATTCATGGATGGAGAAGATGAGCATTAGTGGTAATGTGCTCTGACGTCTTCAATATAAATGTTAATGTGCTCATTGATTATTGGAGATTTCTGCGATACATTAACTCTGTTATCACCCAGTAGAACACTTTTCATCTGGTTCTCAAAAATTTCCTACATTTTCCAGTTCAATTTTTCTGACCAGGTCACTGATCAGCAACATTAATGATATGCCATTTCTACATTTGCCGATCAATAGAGTGATCGGTGAATAGTATCCAAATTAAAACTAGTTTTTTTCCTTCAACCACAATATGAAAATATCGAAAGTTCAAAGTTCCGTTCCTCTCTGATTCTCTGATTCTCCCTGTCACTGATATAATCAACAACACAGTTTTGTATGGTCATGCGCAGTCTGCGTATCTATTGATAGAGAGAGACACATACACAATGCCAAACACCTACTATACATTCTAGAATGGACTGGTCTCATGGAGAAGATTCGGATCATTCCTGAAGCATTATTCCGACTCATGATCGACAGGTGCCATTTTCTTATCAAAACTCGATTCTAGTCGAAGCTTATATAAAGTGTGATGATGGACTTTGGGGGCACAGCAGATTCTTCGAATAATCTGAATTTAAGTCTAATCCAATTCCTGTTATAATGTGCAAACATTAGTGCTTGATCTTGATCTATCCATCTCTCTTTCCTTTTCAAATTTTGTGTAGTTTTCCCTTTTTCAAATTTAATGAGTTTTTATCTATTCCCTTTGGGAGTACACTTCAACTTATTTGTTTGTTCAGAGAATTGGTTTGCTTATCTTATTGTTTTTGAAACATTTTCACGCCGTTTCAATACTCTGATCATCATTTCTTTCAGCCATGATGGCATTCGAGAGCCCCATTGCAGAGACCGGTTACTCACGTCAGAAAGCAAAAGATTTAGCCAAAAAGTTTATACCTGGTATGTTTTGATATTTCCAACTTTCAGATTCTGAATTTTCACCTGTAACTCGCAACAATTTCAGGCGAACTTTGCACTGTTTGTGGTGACGTGGCGTCGGGAATCCATTACTCAGTGGCTGCTTGCAACGGGTGTAAAACATTTTTTCGTAGGGTAGTTTTAGAGGTAAGTGTTTTTGTGAATTATGAATTATGGGGCCTGAAAAAAAACGGACAACCTGACCACAATTTCATTACACAATAAAAGCTTTAAAAAACAGACTTGAAACCAGCTGGTACGGTAAGGGAGCGTTACGAAATCGGACGTTTCAAAACCGAGAAAACTAGAACATTTCAAATTACGAAAGGTTATGAAACCAGCAGTTTCAGAATGTGAAATTTCAAAACCGAAAGTTTTGGAGAAACTTTCTAAAACACGTCGTAGTTCTCAATCAAAAAGAGTATTCTGACCTTTCAACATGTTCTCGGGTTTATTTTTCAAACCCAATCGGTTTTGAATTGTCTAGTTTTTGAAGTGTCCGGTTTTGAAAAAATTTGAATTGCTTTCGAGCCGTCATAGTGGCAAAGTTGTCGAGTTTCACGCCAGTACAGAATCTAACCATGAAAATGAAAAAATGTAACTTAACTGCCTTCTTTTCCAGAATCGCACATATTCCTGTAAAAATAATGGAGATTGTATAATAGACAAATCAATGAGATGTTCCTGTCGACATTGTCGCTATAAAAAGTGTATAGTAGCCGGGATGGATCGTGCAGAATTGAGCATGGAAAGGAGGAGGAAACGGAAAAAGCTGAATGGTTTAGAAGGGTTAGAAGAGCAGTGGGAAACGGAGGATCCTTTAATAAATTTATTACTACATAAAGAAGCATTGTAAGTTTTTTATGTTCAACAATTTAAACGTCGAAAAATTTGTTTCAGATATCAAAAATTATTACATTCGCAAGCCATGACGATACACACTTCATTACGAGAAGCATTAGATATGACGCAGATAGCTTTCAATGACAAGAACAATAAAGTGAGTCGGTTTTACTTTTTTCGAAATTTTTATTGGGAATCAAAATTTACTGAAGAAAGCAGTTCAAAAATTCTTTCCCTGCTCGTTAGATACTTTTTTTATTTTTTGCTTACTGTAATAATTTCTGTCCGTATTTTTCAATTTGCATCTTTTGGCTTTGTTGCAATTAGCATGTTGCTTTTGGACATGGACTAAAATCTTTCGTTCAGTTCTACTTGATCTAATTTTCGATTCTGGAGTGTATATGTTCCTAGTTTTGGGATACGGATAGTTTAACTCTAGAAAAGTAAATTTTAGCTCTTAAAAGTATGGCATGTCTCTCTGAATGTTGTGTTGTGGCTCGTTTCGTGGTTTGAAAAGTTAATTTCCCTCCGTTCGACCCTGCTAATCTTCAGAATATAATGCGATCCCTCTCTTCTTTCGAGTTATCCCCATACTTTCAGTATGACGATCGTATGGATCCGAAATACCCTACGAATTTTTCTTTTTGGCGTGCAAAGATCCTCACGGTTCTTGTGGAGTGGGCCAAATCTTTTGAGGCAAGTTCCATAAATCTTTTCCCAGTTTGTTAAATATTTTTGTGTTTCAGGTATTCAGCACTCTGACAGGAGAGGACAAAAAGAGACTCTTCATTCATACGGCGTTTTCAAACTTAGTATTAGCCGAGGCATTTCATACCCCAGAAAAGTATACCGATCGGATAGTGTTTCCAGATGGATTGTGTGGGTATGTTTTTTTTCAAAGACAAGGAGAACGGAAAATTACGATTCGAAAACATTCCAGGTTTCGTAATGTAGCTCAATCCAGCTCTACGGACGGTGTCTCCTCAAGAACGTGTGGGTTGACCCCAACAGTAGTCGCAGTTATCAACGATGTCCTTGTTCCCATCAGGAGGATGCGGTTGACCAAAGTTGAATATGTTCTGCTGCAGGCTATTATCTTTTTCGATCCAGGTGAGTCGGTTTTGCTGAGAATCGGAAAAGTAGGAACAGAAAAATCAGGTTTCGAATAATTTTCTAGTAACCTATTAGCTAGAATTTGAAGCTCTAATCAACGAACTTGTGATGTTCCTGGTGAGGAGTTCCTAAACTTCTCACTCGTTGTACCTGGTGAGGGGTTTATACACTCCTCACTCGTTGCCAAGTTTTATTACCTTTCTGGAGGCATTCCATGAAAACGTTGCTTTTCTCAAGGGTTCTGTTCATTTTCCCTTTTGATAGTTTCCCAAAAAAAACCTCTCACTCAGTATGTCCACTCCCTCAAAAAGAAAAAAAGAAATCCGTCGAGCCGGATTCGAACCAGCGACCTAAGGATAACCACTGACTCTACAGTCCTCCGCTCTACCAACTGAGCTATCGACGGCACGGGAGTAGAGAAGACACATAGCAGTTATATAGTGGGAAGAGGGCGCCGCCGCCTTCCTCCGGCTTCTCTGATTCTCTCTTGGGAGAATAAACACATTTCTCGGATGAAAACGGAGACCAAGAGAAATTTGTGTTACGAAATACATGAAGAAGTTTTCCCCTGTCGACTTTCAGTAAAATCTCGAGCCCTTTCGTTGAAGATAAGAAAATATTCGGCGAGAAAACATTCGAATAATGTAATAATACAGAGTACGTTTTGAAATCTAATTAGCAAGCTGGTTCAGGTGGCATGACAAATCGCTGAAAGGCTGAGAGTCAGGTTGATGCTGTGCGCGCATAATTTGATAAAGAGTTCCGATTATTGAGAAACCTGGTGGAAGTTTCTAGAAACTACGAAAATAGAGCATAAAGTGATGTAAAATGTAAACATCTGTGTCAATAGAAGATGAAGAAGTAGAAATTTGGTGCAACACAAAAAAACTGTAGAATCAAATGAAAATAGGAAGGTTTGAAAAATAACTGGCAAATTGTCTTTAGAAGATTTTGTTCTCAAGCTATTTCTAAATCTCAAAGTTTTTGATCATGAGGGTTGACTGTAGCTGAAAACTGTTGGAAGACTTTTCGACACCCTAGCTTTATAACTTTGAGTTTTTGACTCCGAGGCATGTACTCATGTATACTTTCCCACTATCCTGAATAGTTTTCATCTTATTTCTTTATCACAGATTGCCTCTCCCTGACACGCCACGGTGCTCAAATCATTGCTGCCAAACGGAAAAGACTGCTTAATTCCCTCCAACGATGGCTCCAACAACAAACCAAAGACGCTATCGAAGCATCCACCAGATTTGCGGAAATCCTTCTGAGAATATGTAATGTACAGGTGAGTAGTCGCCGTCCTACACCTATTGTTCTCCATTTCTAGTTAGTCTTTGAAATGATGGAAATGTAAAGAAAAATAGCAAGGCGTCAAAACAACACCATCACTCTTTTGTGTAGGTGGCATACGGCGAATTATATAATAAGAATTTTTGGACAGTTCACTGATTTTGACCAGAGATTTTGGATCTGAAAAATGAATCCGTTAAAAAACATGACTTTTTCCAGAAAGTTGCCGCTTTCAAAAGAGAAACACTGTCGACCATCGAGATTCTGGAGCTGATGCAACCTCACCCGTTCACGATGGAGATTTCCAAAAGTTACCCGGATTTTTCATATTTCTAGAGTAGCCCTCACTGGGGAATAGGTTGAATGAGGTCTAGAAATCCTAGTAAGTGATGGATCTTATTAGAAAGATGAGGTTCTCGAGCACATGTTGATCATTTTGGATTTGCCGTCGAGATCCAGAACTCGAGACAAAATCAATCGAAACTTACGGTCTACTTTTTATCATGGGATCATATTCTGGCTCAAAAAAGTTGACGGCAGTCTGAAAAAATTCAGTGAATCCATCATATACTATCATTCCAAATTCACACCTCTCCCTAGTTAGTTTTTGTTGTTGTCCAATGTGTGCATATAGTTTTTCTAGTCGTTATCGTTTTCAAATTACTTGTCTAGAAGTGTCAAAAGTCCTCATAGTTAACCCCCAAAGAACTACCTCAAAATTCTTCACTGTCCACATTTCGAATTTTCTCCAACGATTCGATGTTCTGTTATCCGTTTGATTGTTCGGTTCCGTGTTTCACTAGCCATGTAACCCCGTTTCCACTTTCCAAGCTTCCCTTTCAACAACCTTCTCTTATCATTTCCCACACGGGTTACTGTTTTCCAATTATAGAATGCCTTATTCACAACGAAGTTTTTCAGAATTCCACTGTTTTTCATACTGTATTCTAATCTCGTTTAGATCTCTACCGGATAGCCAATAAATACATTTTCCCTTTCATTCATCTTTCCGCTTTTTCCAGTCAGTCTCAGTGTCCAAAGGTGCTGAAAAACTTGTGACAACCGACACAATTCAATAAAAGGTTTCCTACGCCAAACTTTGCCGGGTGTCTAATTCGATTCACAGGTCGGCTCTACTACCGTAGTACATGACGTGCAGAAGGAAAATTCAATTATTGTTACGTGCCGACTGAAAGAGGGCGGAGCCAACAAGGCCCAGCCCTCACACCTTTCAAAAGGAACTCCGAAACGAAGCTTGTCACTTCATTTGAGCTCCCAGTCAGGATGAATCGACAATTCCTTCTTGGTAAGTCTGCTAACCAAAGTATACATATTTAGGGGCCCCTTGAATCTGTGTTGTTCTACTTTGTTAACCTCATTAATAACCGTTTCAGTCTTCGTCGCGATCTGCGTGCTCTCCCAAAACGCAATGGCTCTGCGTGGCGCACTCTTTCGTTCCGGTCGCAGTCTCCTCCACCGTCAAAACCTTAACCAGGAGGCCATTATGGACCAGGGTCATATTCTCCAATCCGAGAAGCGCTCTCCGGTAAGCTAGAGTTCTCAGAACCCCAGTCTCAGGATTTGATATACTAAATTCCAGGTCGTCGAGCTCTACCCAGTGGTCGACTCGGGCAACATCGACCCGGAGGCGTTCCCAGCTTACTTTCGGATCTAATGACCGAACCGACGATGTGGTCGAAAAAGCCGACATAGCGAAGCAATAATTTCTAATGTTAAGCCCTCTCTTCTCTCTACAACAATTCAAATCTCTCTCTCTCTCTCTCTCTTTTTTCTCAATTTCTCCGTTGTACCATCCATGCAAAAAGAATAAATGGTTGTGAAGTGTGTTAACTCCGGTGTTATTTCTTATTTAACAAAATATACTAAATATAGAAAAACCATAACGAAAATTGTCAAATAGGTCTAGGATGGCATAATTAAACATTCGCGTTTTTGGAGAAGGCCAAACTCTGCTAAAGGGCACGCAAACGTTTGCTGATAGTTTATTATCACGAAACGCTGAAAGTGTTGAATGGACTTTAATAAAAATCAGCTACTCTTCGAAGCGGCACTCACCAGCAAGCTCCTTTGAGAAAGACCACAAAGTTGCATTGTTTGACTATATTCTCCCTTCCTGCCTTCGGAAGCTATTATCTAATCTTCTAAAAAACTGCCTAAGCTGAAACAAAACCAAAAAGATCTGCCCCATGCCAGGCTCGAACTGGCGACCTTGGCATGCCCTATAGACTATAAGTACCACGCGCTAACCGACTGCGCCAATGGGGCACACATACACTGTGAATAATAACAATACATGAGGTCGCCTAAAATCTGACGAGGAGAAGGGACTTGTGGAGATTCAAAAAGAGGGGAGACTACAATGAGGAGACGCGTAACTGTCAATTGTTTATTTGTTGAACCAATGAGTCTTCTCAACAAAATCGTCTTGGACTCCTCTCCAATCTTCTGAAGACGATTAACTTCTAAAAACGACGACATCTAAAACAAATGCATATTTTGGAAAATTGAAATTTGATGAAGAGTTGAATATTCAGTGATCTTCGTGAAATGGTGTGAATCATGAAAATGACCGAATTTATATTACAGAATAACCGTTGCGATATTTTGGCATAGAATGCAATGAGTTCTATACATCGATGTTTTAGAACTGATCTTTAGAAGCACTTGCGGTGGACCACAGAAGGTCCAAGTTCATTGTACTGCTGGAACCCACATCTGCTCGAAGAAGGAAAGAGACCCAAGGATAGATCCTACAATGTAGACGAAGACCCTGCGCTCTGGCGGGGCAGTGATCGTGATGTGCATCCATGTGAAAATGTAAGAATTTGTTGTTCAGTCAATCAATCAAAAACTCACGCCGAAGACAGAGAGACCATTTTAACTTGCGATTCCGTGCTTGATTGGGAACTTGAGGGTGAGGATTTCTGGATATATTTTAATCAATTTCAGACTGTCACCCGAGTATCTGCTCACCTCTCCTCGACAGGGCCTCATGTCCGACGTAGGTAACCTTCTGTCCGACACCGATCATCCCCCCGCGGAGGCGCTGTCTTCCGATGGAGAAGAAGACGGCTCGTGGAGCATCTTTTCCGAAGAATTCGGACTTCATCGTTATTTTTTTGCCAATCAGAAGAGGTTATTTGTTGTTGCCAAGAAAATGTAGAAAAAAAACTACCAAAGAAAAAAAAAAGATCTGCCCCATGCCAGGCTCGAACTGGCGACCTTGGCATGCCCTATAAACTATAAGTACCACGCGCTAACCGACTGCGCCAATGGGGCACACATAGGCTGTGAATAATAACGATATGTGAGGTCGCGGAAAACCAACTGCGGGATGTCTGTGGGGAGACAGGGGGGGGGGGGGGGGGGGGGGGCAGGGAGTTAAATACGTACTCTTATTAGCAGGATCCGGGAGCACCCGAAGTTTCTAGAAACGGTATGACGTCTTTAGCGACAATGACGCACTGACTCGGCAGTTCTATCATCTGCAAATTGTTTTCNCTTTTCACACTTGCAATCTATCTGATCTTAGGTACACTTTTGTTCTTAATATAAGAGAACATCAGTGATGATGAGTGACCTTCATTGAAACCTTGACAAATAAACAGACTGCTACTGATTTTTGGAGTATCGAAATCTGAAACCAGTTGTCTGGAGTTTTATTTTTTTCACATGAGTAGTTGAGTCCCAAATTTTAACTTTATTCATTCAAAAAGATAAGAAAAGCCCCTGAAAATGTTTGGATTGTTATTCAGTTAAATATACCCCATACCACAAAATGTGAAAACTATACAAAGAGTTTACAGAAAAGCACTACATTATGCGAGTTTAGTGATAATAAGTGACGACGTCATCAGTCTTCTGGCTGCTGCTCGATGGTGCTTCCGAAGTGACCAAAGTTGGATTGCTTGTGATAGCGAACCCTCCTTCAATCGCGTAGGAGTAGAGTCCCTCCTTTCCATCGTTCAACACATTGCCGGCAATACTTTCACGACGCTTTGGAATGTTCTCAATGACAGCGAGGCGAAGTCTTTTGAACATGAGTTCAGCAGCGAGAATGAACACAGTCATGTCATAAAGAGCCTTTCGATCCTTGATTGATGCACTGTTGTGACCATGTCTGGCATAGGCGATGCAGACTTCTCTGAGCAGGAAGACATCGACGGCATTCACTCTGCGAACAAGATTGCCCAAGGTTTTGCACTTCAGAGTCACGCTGGCCTCGGTGAGACATCTTTTCAAAATGACACTCAGCTCGTAGTAGTCGCGGATGACTCTGTCGTAGTTCAATTTGCGAGTACCACGTTTGGTTCCGTAGAACTTTTTCTCGAGCTTCTCGATCCACAACTTGATGTGATTCTCCTCCATCTCACCACGGCTGGTCACCAATGGCCCTTTTGAGCCCTTATCTTTGTAGTACTCTGGAAACATATAATTCTGATGATAGTACCTTCTCACTCACCAAGAGGAATGCGATATTCGCAGAGAGTCTGAACGCAAGGGTCTTCATGGCACATCATGCTAAGACGTTGCATCCAGAACTGTCCGGCTTCACGTGGCTGAAAATAAATAGTTGAGAAGTCCAGATGGAAAACTTTTTTTGAAAACCAGTTGAGTTATAAGATTTTAAAATTATTACTTTGAATTCTGAAGTTCATAAGTTGACATTCCAAGGTTGGGAGCCAATTTCAAAATAAGAAAATACGTTTCAAGACGCCATTTCCTATCATGTTCAACTAGTTCCAGACTCACAGTTTGCTCCAGCTTGAGATGATAGTATTTGTTCAAGTCGGTATTCTCGAACTCCTTGGTGTCCACTTTGTCCTTGGAGTAATAACGGAGGAAGAACTTCTCCAGCTGTAAAAAACCTATACTCATGTATAAGTTTATAAAGTTTCACATACATTTCCGGCAGTCCCCAAATACTTCTCCAACTCCAGGGCGGCTTCCTCGACAGGATTCTTCCAAATCGGTTGAGATGGGGCCATGGTCTTAATATGGTAAAGTGAAGTCAAGAGAGAAAGATGGGAAAATTATGAGTGAAGCAAGGAACATGAAAAATGGATACACATATGGTTGTAAACTGCCGAAAAAAGATTGGCGGAAAGTGTAAAAGACCACTGTTTCTTCCCAAAAAAGGAACCCCCTACACATTAAATTGTCGTAAGCCGAAATGAAATTGAAATGAAGATCACTCATCCGACGAGAATGGAAAATGCATTATGAGCAATCTGCTCTTTCTCGGGATACGGATCCGACCCCTTTTACCCGTCCGCCACAATCCTTGCATTTGCATTCAAAACGCAGTCACCTCAATCGTGGTTTGAGGGGCCTGACCCATTATTTTATACGAGATCTGCTCCTCGTTTTGGTTTGGAGCTTCATTTTAGGTCGGGGTGTCCATTTCTATTCCTTTTCTGACGGGTAGCAAAGTGACAGAGAAATCTAATTTTTTGAATGAAGCAACATTCAGTTTGTTTATCTCCAATCAAGCTCTCTAGAACCGTCAGAAAATAAACACACCAAAAAATCAAAACAAAACTGTAGATGTGTTACTTCATCAATGAATTTTTCGACCTCATATAGACTACCGTAGTTATAACCAGTTGATAGCAAAAAAACCCTGTCCCATTTCAATCAGAGTACTCGGCCAGGCAGTTTTTTATAACCATTTTCTTGATTAAATCAAGATTCAAGACAGGCAATAAAACTTTTTTGGCGTCTACCTTCCGAGCTTGAGCTGAAAGTGTAAACCTACTCCCGCCTCTCAGTTTCATTTTACTGGAAACTATACACCTAGGCTACCCAGTTTTGGTTACCTCTACCCACCAATTACAATTTGAACATTTGCTCTTATTAAGAAAGAAAAACTGTGCGCTCCTCTTATTGCACAGCCATAAAACTAATTGTTCCCTCTCTAGCAAACAGGTGGTGATGGTGCCATTCGGGAGAGAAGGGCGCGTGCCCATCTTGAAGAATACTCACTAAATATGAACAATTGTTCTGAATCTGATTTTGAGGTTTTGTCAGATTTAACCCTAAGTGTCCGTTTGTAGGAAAAATCCTCGGCGAAAAATGGAAATGTTCAACCCATCTCAGTTCAACAATGTTCCGTTCCACGACGAGACCAAAAGAAACTATGAGAAACTCCACAAGATCATCCAGAAGGGAGAACGTCCAGGCATGGATCATGGACATTGTGTTCTCCAGGAGGAGTGGAGTGTAAGTTTTCTAAAAAGTCGTACCGTCAATAGAAGTTACTTTCAGGAGGTCGCTACTGACTTGTACAACCACACCTGCGAGTGGATTGATGTGAGCACTTACTAATCTATAGTTAGTTCTAGCCAAGCGGTTTCAGCGCAACGAGGTCGTCAACGATGTCAATCAGCGCGCCGTCAAGGATATCAGACTCAACAACAAGCAACGCTTGGAGTACATCATCATTCGCGCAGCCAGCAAGTACAATGAGGTGGGTCTATGTTACAGAATCCACGAGATATGCTTTGGTTTCTTCAAGACCAAAGACAGAAAACCATGAGGGTAAAAAGGAGAAAAGAACATCACATACAAAAGAAACGAAACATCGAGAGGGGAGGGTGCACAGCTCACGAGGTGTTTCTCATGCAAATGTGTGGGAAAAAATAGGCGAAATGTCTTCTTTTTGCTGGAATACATCTTTGATCGTTTTCCTTGAACAGCAAAGGAAACAGAAAGTAAACCGAGTGGTAAACAATAGGAAGGTCATGATTTCGGAGAGACCCGATTCGGGGGGTGTTGTGTTTTTGATTGCTCGGTGTTTGAGGGTTTTATTGCAGCAGTGGTGAATGATTTTTGTATAGAGTAGAGAATCATGAAAATTATTAACAGTGTTTTACGAGGAAATTGCTCGACTTCTTGTGTTGAAATTTTTTCTCTAATTTGGGTCAAAGTAAAATCGGCTCTACAGATTCAGATTTTGGATGAAACATTAACAAAGTGTTTATGTGATTGGAGTTATAAAACCGCAAAGTTGAGTTCTTTTGTTTTATTAGACGTGAAAATCTTCCTCAACAACTGTCTTTAATATCACTGAACCGATCGACTTTACGAAGTCGTGGTCACAGGAAAATCCTCCTAATTGAGCTCTCACTGACATAATTTTGCAGTTCAAGTACGAGATCTGCATGGAGCTTCTCCACGTCACTCTTGCTGACGAGATGATCGCAATCCATCACCTGGACATGATCGCCAACCAGCAAATCAAGAACTACTGTGACGAGCTCAACGAGCAATACCAGAATCTTCTCATGTGGGACTGCTTCAATCCACTGGGAATGTGGTACAACTGAATCTACAGAAGTTCGACTCCTAACTCTAACACTCCGACCCAATTTATCACTGACCCTCAATACTGAAACTCAAAACTGACCCTTCCCATCTCCATCCTTTCTGTTTCCCCGTTAGCTAACCTATTGCACCATTCCGGACCCTATTTTTTTTGAAGATCGTAACTTAAATTGTCCTATTATTCTGTACCATTTGTCCATTAATCCCGATTTCGAACGAGTTAATCACTTTCTACGTGCTCCAAGCACATAATATCGTCTCGACGATTTCTATAGTTTTGATTTGAATCTTCTCTTCTCGTTTTCTGTACTCTTTTCCAATATTTTGGAAAACGAAGCTCACAGCTTCATTCGAATCCAATTTTTTTCAAATTGAAAATTATCAGATAAACTTTCGAAAAAGTAATTGTTAAGTTTTTCCCATTATTTGAAAATTATTTATCTTCCTCGTCGCGCTTCAAGAAACTCGAACCTCATCATATCCTCGAGCTTCCCTTTCCTCTTTTTTTTTCATTCCCAACGTCTTCTACTTCAACCCTTCTTCCCCCTATTTGCTTTAGTCATCGTCGGCGGCCGGCGACTATGGCAGTAGGCGCAGAAGCCTTCACAACAACAAAAAAATAGAAGGGTCGTCGGCACAGAAGCTATAGTAAACACCCAGTACCCCTAAGGCAACATTCAGGCAGTTTTAGAGAGAAAAGAGACTCCTCTCTCCAACAGAACGGGCGGTGCCGTGCGGTGTCGTTGGTGTTCGTGCGACGCGGAGTCAACCGACCGCTCCCTCTCTCGGCGCCTCGTTCCCTCTCATTTTTAGCATCTACGTGTTGTTGGAAAAGAGATCAGTGAAATTGAGGAGACCGAGGCGCCATTTCACTCCCACAAGGACAACAATGAGGAGAGACAGTGAAAACGAACACACGAACAGTTGGAAAAGAGGAAAAAGAGGAGAAAGGTGGAAAATAAAAAGTTGTGACCCAGTGACCGTTCCTATCGCCACTTTCACTCGCAGTCCAAGTGAAGTGAATAGGACAAAAAACGTTTTTGAGGTTCACTTTCCAAATAGGAACTGGGATAGTGTTTCAAGATTCTCGTGAAGAGATAAAATGATAAGACAATAGACTTTGATAACAATTGGACAAATTTGTTGAAAACTGAAGGAAGTATGAGTAATAAACAAGTTCTGAAAATCCAAAAAAAAAATTGCGCAGAAGTTGTTAATTTTTGGTAATTTTCAGTGCAAAATTGTCTATTTTCACCGGTCGAAAATTTCGCCTCAATTACCCGATGTTTCTGGAGATCGATGGATCCTATAAGTAACTTTTTATCTTCGCAAAGGGATCAACCAAAAAATGAAGGTTGCTTGAAAAATCTGGTGACTGCAATATACATTTTTTAACGGCTGAAAGTTGACTATTCTGCACTGAACCTCACCAAAAGCCAGATCGTGTTTGCCGGTACTGGGAGTGAAGAATGAGGTGACAATAAGGGACTCCAGCGATTTTCGTGCAAGTCGGTTGGAAAATGAAACGAATGGGATGTACAGCTATTGTGACGAGGAATGTTAATTTCTCATGTGCTGATTGGTTCCCTTCTCATTATCAATTCATCAACCAAACTTTCGAACTACCATATATCTGCAAAAGTGTCAAAAGCCGTAGATGGTTTAGAAGATCAAACGATCTGCTTCTTATCCAGGATCGGCTCAGAAATATGTAGGAGGTTATTTCCCATCTAAAGTTCGGCTTGCCAAGCTTTCATTCAATGTTTTTGTTTATCCTGAATTTCCGATTTCTTGGTTTTACCCCTTCCAAACTTTCTTCAAGAAATGCTATGTTTCCGCATGAGAGATTGACAGATTCTCAACTTTCTCAACACCCACCTGGCTATAGTTTTTGCTCTTTCCAGTTACAACATTCTAACTCTTCCAACCTCCCATCTCTCATTATTGCACTTTTATTCAGAATGACAAATGTTTCCAACTGCTCAACACACGTACATGCACACTGCTACACTCACACTCTTATCTCTCCACAACGTCTCACTCTCTCTCTCTATTTTCGCCTCTCATTCGCCTCCCAGAATGCACTTTTAGCCACCCATTCGCTCTCGTTTCTCTTCTCGTTCCGCGTTCTCTCTTGCTCCCCAAAGGGGCGCCGAGCAGGGGAGCGAGCGGCATTACGCGTCGTGCCGGCACCGACTGATACTGAAACATGGGGGCTCCCGAGGCGCTTGAAATGTGCAGCAGTGCTCTTGGAGGCGGCGCCGTTGTCGTTGTCGTCGTTGCCGCCGCCGCCGCCGCCGCCGCTGTTGCCGTCGGTCGTTTTACGCACTGCGTAGTGGAGAAATGTCTAAAAGTGCACGGCGCCAGCGAGGAGGCGGCCGAGAAGATAGCGCTGCGGGCGCAGAGAAACGAGAGGAACGGGTTTGGCAGAACACAAAAAGTGCAAGTGAACTTGTGTGCGAAGGAAGACGAAATGTTGCGGACGCTACACTCACGCCAGGGGCGGTGCCAGTCCGCGTGCCCCCTCCGCGCCTGGGGGTCAGGCAACGAAAACCGAACGTTTGATAGACGCGGCAGGAACGCGAGACGCAGAAACTTGAGGCGCTCACCCCCAGGCCCTGTTGGCGTCCATTTTTTTAGAGAGGGAGGAGCGTTCAGTGTCTAGAAGTTTCTCCCCCTCTCCGTCGGTGGTGTCGTAAGAGAGTGACCATCACTATACAGCGAGGGCTGTACTGTTCTGGTTTGTTTGTTTGGGTTCGTTCGTGCTCCGTTCGCTTTTTTTTTTGCGATTTTTTCATACCCGTTCGGTCAGCGAGGCTAGTGGTCAGACAAGATCTTGATACGAAGGATCGTGATCTTTCAGCTTCTTTTGCTTTCTATCAAACGGCAATGAGGTGAGTGGTGGGGCGTAAAGCTGATGAGGTCCTGATTAGTGATCAATATGCATGAGTAGCTATTGAATGAATATGATATCTTTGAATAACTGAACGTTTTTTTTGTTGATCAGTAGAGGCTGACACGTCGATGGATTTTCAACTAGGGGCTCTGCTTTTGATGAGTGGTGCTGCATTTCGGATCAGGTCTTCAACTAGCTAAATGCATCCTGGTCAATCATAATCATTCCATTCTGATTTTATAAGTGATTATTAGGCTAAAATTCGGAGTTGACTCTTTAATCATTCAGAAAAAGAGCTCTATTATTTCAGATTGGGGTCTTCTAAACTTTTAGATGTAGGCCTCCAAAAGTCGAGTTGTGAGCTTCTGAATATAGGTGCGTTTGCTTACGCCTCCAATTGGGTGAGTTTTCACGTTTAGGATGCACACGTCGGAAGCGTATAACTCAAGTTTTGGAGGTCGAAAGCAGTTTTTGAGAGTGGGAAAATACGTTTTAAGACATCCTCCTTCTAATGGTATTCATCACATATTTGACTGTCATATTCCGGCTCTCAGCCTTTTCAAGTTAGTAATTGAGCTGAACAACTTCAAAATCAAAGTATGTTCAATGATATCGTTCCGAATGTATCAAAACGAAGTTGAATGCAAATTTTGGCTTGGCCCTGAGATTTCACGACATGAGATACAGAGTGGCTCGACCTAACTGTTTTAATGAGGAAGTGATGACTGATCATGCCCCTTAAACCCAGTTGTGTGTTTTAACTCTAATTAAGTTTATTTTCTGGAGCATGCACTTTTCAATGAGGAATGCAACATAAATATGTACTTGTGCTTTTCTATAATCATCCTGCTCTCTTGAGTATGTGAATAGTACAATCAGCTTACTTCAGATCACAAGTATTCATATCATTGCGGAAATTGATATCTCGAAAATTTGCCAAAATTCAATTTCCGCTCATTCCCAGCTCCTCCCTCCCCAACTTCACCTCCACTAATAGTAATATCAAACCAGTCGTACCACAGTTGTTGTCGCATACGCACCGTCCATGTTTTTGTCTATTTTTTTGCGCGCCGTTCCAGCCTCCCCCCTTTCAGTATATAGAAAAACAAAATGAAATAGTGTGCACTGTTCCAGAGTGTCGCCAGACACTCGGAACGTCTTTGTGAAAAACATGAAGCTCTCCTCGTCGTTTTTCATTTCGCGCTCTAACTAGTACTCTTTTCTCTCTCTCTTGATACTCTCGTGATTTACGTTGCTCATCTCGATAGTGTTGATGACGATGATGATTTATATCGATTTTCAGGGTTCCACCCGACGACTGGGGTCAGTTAGGCCTAGCTCTTCCAGTCCGCGACGTGTTTCACGGTGAGTAAGGGAAGATCGATGAATGTTTCGCAACATTTTTTTTTGATGAATGGGGTTCGCGGAACTAGTTGAGCCAATTATGCAGTAGAATTTCACGTAGCCAGTAAAGACATTTCTGCTTTTTCAGACCGTCGTAAGTTGGATGGTAGCATACGGAAAGGCTAAACGATCTGGCCCAGTGTTGTGACCGGAGAATGCTACGATGTCATCCTTGAGAATGGTTCACTTGGAGTTCAACAAGGGTGTTTTCAATTAATCAGTCCAACTTATATGATAATCGGAAAATAAATCAACATCACTTAACGCATCGTCCAACTCCTCATTGCCACGTGTACGTACGTCAGCCCAAATGCCGATTCATTTCGTAAGTTTCTCAAAATCCGATGCCTTTCCTGAACATTCCAATCTTTTCAGTGCGCATACTTCAGTGGCTGCTCGACAACATCTTACACATCGCAGTACACAACGACTGGGCATCATCAGGTGGTCCCGATTGAACGGTGTGATGCGCTATCATCCCTCCTCAGGCCGTGTGGAGGAGCAAACCGTAACTGATCAAATAATGTATGGTGGATCAGTGACCATAACAATGCACAACCTCTTCGGACTTTCTGCATCTAATGGTGGCGCTGTATCTTGTTGTTAAATACTAGATGAAATGAAAGAAAGTTGGGAAGACATTTTGTTCTTGTTGCATTCCATGAAATTTCAGATGGTTAGGTTTACTAAACAATTCTTCTTCAAGTTTCAAGCACAATTAAACCAATCCTTGGCAAGAGATCGAGGGTACCCAGATTCTATCGTCATTGGATTTCCACTAACTTTCCAGTACTGGTTTTGATAAAATAGATACGACGCAGTGTTGAACTGAAAAGCTGCATCAATTTCCGGCGGAGAATCCTGAAAGCAGAACGTAAACAAGAAGTAGGATGAGCGTTTGTTTACCGGTCTATTAAAAATATAAGCAAGCGGTTGTGGCCATTGTTTTTGTTTTCCATGACGTGAGTATTGCCAGAAGTACGATTCTGAAAAGGAAGAAGATAGTGGAAAGAAACAATGATAGAAGGAATGCAACGAAGCTGTTATTATAGATGGCTCGGGTCCTTCAATTGACTTTTTTTTCATAATATGAGTGAAGATGAAATCGAGAACACAAATTCAGAAACTGAGAAAGAAATAGACGGAATGATCACGTCAGTCGAGCCATGAACTCGCACAGTTTTCGTTACGACTCGAAAGTTTTGCCAACTTTTCATATCAGATTCTGAACCTGTTGGGTCGATTTCATGATAACCAAGATTTTACAAATATGTTGACCACGAGGGAGCTAGGAAATGAGAAATTTTTTGACCTGTACAGATAGACGTATGTTCCGTGATATGTGTACCTCTTAATGGATGCAGTCCTAAATACTCCGGTTCCCAATCAAAATGTCCCAGAAAAAATTAATTTCTACTACACCGGATGCGGAAAAGTTCGAAAAGGATCCAAACAAGTTTTTAAGGTGTCTCAAACCTATACTTCATTGTATTTAGCTTTGAAAACCCTCCAAAACCACCACAAAACCTCGTTTTTGAGAAGTGGACCTATAAATCTGCACCGGTTGCAAGTGACCATTTTACCTATCTACCATCACCATTTCAACAATTTTTGAGGTATCACTCTAAAAATCACCTTATATACGTGATTTTATGCCTAGAAGACGATTTTCGTAGTTTCAAGTTCCTATCTCGAACCCCCGACACGTTACACTCGCAAACAAGGGTGGACCTATAAACTTGCACCGCACTGTATAAACTTCCCGGAAAATGCAAAGCAATAAAGTTTCGAATAGTTTCGGATTCTAATCGGGATGTCATGGAGTTTGGCTATACTCAATGTATGATGGATAATCTCATTGGTTTATAACAGTTAAGTGATTATAATAGATTGTGATACGGTCCACAAGGTCAGTTGCACTGTCGTACTTACTTTTGAAGAAATAAGGCTTCCCATCCTGATGATAGTACAGCGCGGCACTAATGCCATCTGGTGTATCCGTCAATCCTGCTGAAATCTTTTTGGGGTACCCGCCCATCATATCACCGTACTTGTTCATCACCCAGTAGATGTCTCGCTGAAAATTTAGCACTCTGTTTTACCATTCGACCTGGAAGCTAACCTTGAAGAAATACACATTTCCGTGTCTATCAGTAGTCGCTGCTTCCAGTGGTCCATCGAAGGGGAAGAAATTGTTGATTCTTTTTGGAAAGAACCACTTTTTATTTGTTTTCAGCTCAAAAAACATGCTTCCTGAATCTTCTCCTTTCAACCATTCACATAATTCAGTGCCTACCTCGGAATGCCAAAACTGTTCCGTTTTTCAATGTGGTCACCGCATCCAGATACGGTTTTGTACACAGCTCTGATCTCCATATCTGATTTGCAGAAGTCTTCTTTCTTATTTTCAACGGGGATCCATACAACCTTTTGACAGCCAATATGTCATCTGAACAGAGGGTACCATAGATTCTTCTCTTGTTGGGTTACCTACCCTGATGAAGATGCATGGCGTTGCCTGTGTACTGTTTGTAAAACGGAGCCATGATGGATAAGTGGTTTGAAGAGTGCTTCAGTCCGAGGGAATGACCTATTTCATGAACGGCTACTGCATACAAATCGACTCCTTCTGAAGTTCTCATCAAGTATTAGTTGACTTCATTGAACTTGTATAACTACAGTAATTTGTACAACTTTTCATCGTGAAATTCAAAGTTAGTGTACTCGATTGTACCAATCTTGTACTTTCTCAATAAAGATGTAATCCAAAATAGTTAGGCATGTCTTGAGAGAGTCTCTCAGTTTCGATTGACATTTTCAAAGGCTTCAAATTTTTAACTGGGTCTACAATAACATTTTGCAAAATGCAGAAACGTCTGAAAGTCACTGTACTTGTTTTGTTGGCACTCCACAACTCGTCTTCATCAAAATGAACATCTCCTCCATATCTCGGAAAGAACGCATGCGCCAGAATATTCCCTGCAAATCTAAATCCCATCAAAACAACCCATCCAACAGCCAACCTTTTCCATCGAACGGCTCTCCGTCGTCATGATCGCCGGCGGCGAAAACGATATCAATGTTGGCCTTCTGTCCGTCGTCATCATTGACGGCAACAAACCAGAGGCGTGTGTGTTCTTCCCATGTATGCAAAATGACACGAAAATTCAATTAGTATGTACTTACGCTGTTTTTTTCAGAGGAGCTTCTGCGAGAGCACAAGTGTCTTCTGTCCCGTACATTTTTTGACAGGCTTCTAGTCACTTCGCCTAATTTAGTTTTTGCACTTTGTGCTCTAGAATGCTTCTGAGTGACTGTGACTTTTTATCCACCCTCACCGAGAAAGTGTTCGAGTTCATTTAGTCAGATAGAATGATACTATTCAGGATGGGTACTTTCTCCGATAGATTGTCATTGGTAGAACGCCGTTCACAATCTTTCGGAGCAGGTACCTGAGCGACATATTCTGATCCTAAGATTTTGATCTATACATCAGCCAATTCATAGAAAAAATCTCCGGTTATACGTTCACCGGATTTCTTGTTGAACTATGAAGAAATTTGACTTGACTTGTTCGATTCGTCATGAACTTTCTTGTCATGCCTGATTTCATGCGCTTCTTCAATTCGTTCCTCCTCCCACCAAAACAAGTATTCATATTTGATCTACCCGAAACAAGGTGAGAGAGATGATTTGTAGTACGCGGCGCGGCTCATCGCAAACACAAAAGTGACGTACCGCAAACGCCTTTGCAAAGACTTCTTTCTGTTGGCTCAAACTTATCCGTTGACTGGGTTGCTTCAATCGGTACGTTATAATGCTCTTGCCCCAGTACGATCCTGAAAAATAAATTATCTTCATTATTCAGAATTGTTTTTGTGATGTGAGAACTAGTATGATTGGCTTTGTTTGGTCCTATTCTGGGAAAGTATTTTGAGAATTGGGTATGATTGCGTTTATTAGAAGAGTGGCACGTATTTGCACCTTTTCCTTGTTTTCAAAAATGAGCTATTAGAAACTGCTCTCAACTCAAATTTACTTATTACCCTTTCTATTGCTGACTTCAATCTTTCAGAACGTTTTCATGAAATTGAGTTTAATGTGCTAGTCGAAACTTCAAAAAAAATTGGCTGACGGAAAAGCGAGCTTCAAGAGTCAAACATTTTTTTGGTTGGTTATTTAGTGCGAAAATGAACAAAAAAAAGTGTTTTGTCTTGTGACTGGAAAAACAATTACAGTACTTTTTTCGGAAACTTCCGACATGTGACTCCCGGAAAGCTTTCTTTTTGATTGACCAGCCAAATCTCAATACTTTATCAGAGGTACTTATTTTCCAGCAAAATTCTGAGACCACTATTTGTTGTGGGCATTCGCAAACTTTTCAAGTGATTTCAACATCGACACAAATTTTTTTTCGGTTTTTAGGAAAAAAAAAGAATTTGGTTCGGAAAATGTTTCCTACCCCCTTGTTCCTGATGATTTTCGAAGTTGCATCAAAAATCAAGTATTATTCAAAAGTCATGTAACACGAGACCTTCCCACCACCAAACATTCCCTACCTTCTATCGAATACCTCTTCACTCGCAATCCCGATTCCATCATTGCGTTCTGCAACAAAAGTGACCTCATTCATTAGTTTTTATTAATAACAACCTTTCACCACACCTCCTCCCAAAAAGGTCAACACTAACTTACACCGATGAGATATCCAGATAAGAACGCGAATAAGTGCCACCGCCAAACAGTCATAATCGGATTATGATGAACACTTTTAGTTTGTGGGCGAGATGGAGAGTGGGAGAGTAAGTAAGAAGTAGCAAACGAAGGTCAACGGTCTATGGTAATTAGCAGGTTAGGGCGCAGTGCGTCATGGAAGTCGAAACGGCTTGTATTGTTGGTGGCGACGCGGCGGGGGTGACGACGTTCGCAAGCCCTTTTATGAGCCATTGTTTCACTATAAGAGCCGCCTCCTCGACTACTACAACATCTGCTTTCAAGCTACTTAGTTTCCAGATGTTTGAATGGGATTAGTCGAAACGAAATTATGCGTCGTTTTGTGAGTGTAACCAGAGGAGATTTTGAAGTTGAAATCTTAGGATGAACATCACTCGGGACAATGGTTTTTAAGAATCTGCAAGACAACATTTTTTACGATTAAAGTGATAATCGTCCAATATGCAATGTCTCCTTTTCAACTTGGGTCTTACCGTAAAAATTCAAGTAAAAACTCCAAAAACATTTTCAGTGGTTATCTGAGGCTAACCTATGAGGGGCTTCTGGACTTTTCAGGATTCCATTGTTCAGTATTTTTCATTGCTGTTCATCATAAGATAATTTTTTGATCCACTTCAATTTAAATTTATCGATGAATCATAAGTGACAGAAATCGGGTTTCGAGCACTTATCTCGCACACTTTGATCTTTTAAGTGTAACCAGATCCGACGGGAAGATTCAAGTGTTGTTCCTTCCCCTCTTCTTTTTCTTCTTCTTCTTCTTCAACTCGAAACTTGTCATCTTTAGATGGATTTTCCCAGCACCCCTCCGACGTCGCCATTTTGCCTTCACGCATCGGTGTTCTAACTGTTGTGTTGTGTCTGTCCTCAATTTTATCCTCGCCACGCTCGTCACTTGTTCTTCCTCCCAAATGCGTTGTGAACGGTCGGCCCTTCTCAAGGACAGGGCGAATTTCGATGAGGACTCAAGTGCCGTCTTCTAGGCTCAGAAGACGTCAGGAAGAATTAGTTTGTGGTACCATGACGAGTAGATACCCTAATTTTAAGTTACAATAGCCCTCTGCAAAAGCTACTCATGTTTCGCAATTGTCTTCTTTTCTCGTTTGTTTTTCAAAGAGCAATCAACAATTTCGCAATTAACAAAGCTCCCCTACCAGTGAGTAGTCAAAGTTTACTTATTAACTTCTTTGGCTTCTAGTTTTACAGTGGTGCTTTCAATCCAGAACTTGAAAAAAAGTTCGGAACCCAAAGTAACCCATCTTCTTTTCCTCTTCGTCTCTCTCCCTCCCAATTTCTGCCGTCAACATCATGTCGTTTTCTAATCGGGTCCTCCCATCAGTCTTTTTGGCTCTCTTCTTCTTTTCTCCATGCCTTTCTTCTCTCTTTTTGTTTCTATCTCTTCTTCCCGCATTCTTTGGGTTTTTGTTTCAAAACCAGCATGTCGTCCGTGTTTATCGTTTTATCCGTGGTCCCATGTTGCTGACCAAAAATTCGGTTTTCATCCCACAAGCATTTAGAAATATTTTTTGTACTTTGTCTGGTTGAGAGGATTTGGTTTGGAGACGTTAAGCTTAAGAATTTGGAAAACTTGAAATCAGCTACTTCAAAACGCGACACTTTTCACTTGGAAATTGTCAAAAATGTTAAATTTTGAGCAGTCAAAAAAAAGTTTCGAATATGCGATTTTCTGATAATTGACGAATGTATCAGGGGTTTCTAAATATTCTAAAACTCCACAATCTATGAAACTATAGAAAATTTGAATAGTTTGAAACCACTTTTTCAGGTACTTAAAATTGATCGTTCACACTATAATACCATCCTCTAGAAATACTGAAAGTATTCAGAGTGTTGTATTTTGAAAAATAAACCGCTCACTGTGTAACATCACTGTTTTCTTCTGAGGAAGTGAATTTGAAATGGCTCATAATGAGAGAACGTAATAAATATTCATAAGCGTCTAGGTCTGGGAGAACGTCAAAACACTTTCTCACTTCATCTCTCTTCCTAGCTAATTTTCCTCCCAGTTGTGCAATGCTGACGAAAAACGAACAATAATCCTTCCGCCAAACAATTTTCTTGTTCAACCTAAGCGCTCTCCCGCCTCGCACCCGACCCAAGAAAAATAACAGAAAAAGTGTTGTCTTACTAGGTTCCCGTCACTATGATTCATCCAACCCCAAAAAGCAGACCGAATCGTACGCCGATGATGTCGAAATCGGGATCCATCAGGGATCGTACATTTTGTTTAATAGCCTCCCCCATCGTCTTTTTCGGTCGCCCAATATCTCTGTTGGTGGTCCTTTTTAACCCGACGATTCACCGCCAGAAATTGAGTCTGTTTTCTCTTCTTTGTTCATTTCCTCTCTTTCTTGGTGGCTTGATTCTGAACCTCCTGCTGGGTTTTCTTCAGAAATCCGTTCAGTTAGAACGAAAATTTTGAATGTTTTGGTGTTTCCTCAAGATCTTGAATACATTTGTGTTCGATTCACCTTCAAACTCTCAAAGTTTCGCAAACAAGCACGTGTACAAAAACACAAAAACTCACGTGCCACTTTCCAATTTTCCCTCAATCCCTCAATTTCCCAAGTCTCTCTAGTCTCATGTTACTGTCTCTTCACTCACCACTCATTTTTACTTTTGTCCGCTCCCTGGTAAACTTTTTGAGGGTCGACCAGCCGGTTCTTCTCAAAAAAAGTTTTGCCACCATACTATTTTTGTTGTTCTTTTCAGTCGTCCGTCTTTTCTTCATATTGATTTTTCCGAATTTCAGAATGTGTGTTCACGTTTTGTGCAAAATAAGAGGAAAATTGAGTTTTCGCTTCTCGGTTCGCTCGTTAATGAGAGACGGCTCTTTCGGCCAAACAAAAAAGTTCCATTTTCTTGGTTCTGCCACTGGCATGTGTAGTTTTTGTTATTCGTGAGAATAACCTTAGTGCTCACGCTCGGTGAACCTTTTGAAACCTTAAACGTAAGAAAATACGCTTGGGATAACCGCTGCAAAAAAAAATGTGGAAAATGAATACTCAGAGGAAACGGAAGTGTGTCCGTGTTGAGAGCAAACAGTATCTTTTTTGAATATTTTTACAGCCCCCACACAACATTTTTGAATGCCCTCTCCCCTCTTCTTTCAACTACCTTCTGATTTCTATCAAAAGAAGCTGTCATGATTCATGCTCTCACCTTCTACCCACTTCCGATGCTAATTCAGATGCACATCGGAAGTTCGACACCTTCCTTGTCGGCTTTCTCAATTCACGCCTTCCTGTCCTCTCACCTTTCCATTTCGATCATCATACATAAACATTTCAACTCTCCTTCACTTTCTGTTTTCCTTTGTTCGAATCTCGATTCTTCTTCTCCTTTCTTCCAATCTTCGCCAATCATATCAATTTGTTCCGGTAGAATTGGTCTTCACAACATGGTGATGATTTTGATTCTCGACAAAGTGACACGTTTTCTTTTTGAGATTCTATAGAAACGATGAAGATTTTAACTCATGAGTATATCAGAACTATAGAGTAGATCAAAGCCATAAAGTAAATCATAAATCTGAGGTAGATCAAAACTATAAAGTAGATCATAACTCTGGCGTAAATCATAAGTGTAAACTAGATCAAAATTTGAAAGTAGATCATAACTTTGATCGGATGAACAAAAACTATTGTTTCACCTGCCGCCGGCTTAATACAGTATCCCTTTTTAGAATTCACTTCATAACTCGGCATTCATGGAAAAAGGAAAGAAAAACTGCTAGTTGTCCATTTCTTTTTCCGTCAGATGAACAGAATATTTTCATGCTTCATGTCCTTCCAGATGTCATTGGGTATCCCTCCTCTCCGTGAAAACATAAAAAGTAGCGTCTTCCCTTTTTTTAGCATTCTTACTTCTTTTCCTCTTGACGTCATGCTTTGAGGAACGACTTGAGAGTTCAGGCAGTTTTCTTGAGCTTTTATGGATGCAAATCTTGTTTGACAGTTTTCGATTTGAAAATGACATCAATTTTGAAAATTTTTACATTCTATCGTATAACAGATTTTAGAAAATGCAACATGACAGTCTAGAGAGACATCATGGTATAACTCCGTCACTAGAGTTTCATTTCTTCATTTTCAAAGCGAAAATTTTTGCGGGAAAAAGAAATACTCACATATTTTCTAATTACCAGTCTCATGAACAATGGCTAGAACTGTTCCTCCTCGCTCATTCACATACATTCACACACCTTTGTTTTGTTCTTCTTCCACTCTTTTTTTCATCACTAGAAACTTTCCATTCTCGTCCTCTCTCTCTCTTGTCAGTTTCCAACCTCACAGTCCTCTTTACATTTTTTTATGACGGCCACCGCCTCCTCACCACAAAACATCCTCTTTTCTGATGACCTGAAAAGGCAACAACCTTGTCGTTTCGAGAAGCAGCGTGTCGAGAGGCGTTTAATTGACCATAAATGGCCAGTTGGCCATGGAGAAATGTTGAAAATTACTCCCTCAATGACCTGAGGGGGGATCTTAGTCGGAATCCATCCAAACCAACTTTTTAATGATCTACGGTAGTTGCATTTTTTATGACTGCAGGTTGTCCTAATTTATCAAATCCCGAGAGATATACAAACTTTCTGAGGGGGAACATCCTAATTTTCCTTAATTGAGTTTCTGAATGAGTAGTAGTATAGGAGTATGCTCCGGGAGCACTGAAACGTGCAAAAACATCTTCCCAACCAAACCGTGAATCGGAAAGTCCTAAGATCAGTGACGAAAGTAATATGCTTCTTTTTCTCCTCCTTCCTCTATTTTCATCAAGCTAATGACTCCATATTTTCATATTTCTCATGAAAATTTCAGCTGATTCTCCTTTCTCCGTGATTGTTTTCCAATTATTTTTTGTCACCTGTTCAGCTATATTACTCACTCTTTACATCTCAGAAAACTCCGAATCACCGAACGATCAGTATGATCTACTTCTTTGGTATTGATGACTGGTTAACGTCGTCTGGAAGGACTTGCAACGTCAGTATGAAGGTACAGTATTCAAAAATAGAACTGAAAGTTAATAGTCAAATTTCAGAAATCCATACTCAGCGCAGTACTCTTCCTCATGCTCTTTGGCTCTGGCATCGCACAGTTCTTTTTCATCGACCACTTCAAGCTAGTCGTCCCATCAGTTGGTGAGAACAAATTGGATACTGTAACAAAATAACAAAATGAAAATTCAGGTCACGCGATCCTCTTCCTCTTCGAACTGATCACCATCCTTGTGCTCATTAATGCTCTTTTCAACGAGAGACCACTTTTCTTTCTCCCATTCGTGGTTGCGGAGCTCTTCAGATGTGTCTGTCTTGTTGTAGTTATTGCGCTATACATTGTCAAGATGTTCCAAATCCAGGGGCGTGAAGACGAGAGGTTGGTGACAATTTTTGGTATCTATATAAATGTTGAATTTCAGACCAAACATTGTTCTACCTGCTCTCCACTACGATAATGAGCACAAGACTGTCAAGCAGATGGTCAAGTTGGTCTTCCACCTCATCTTCGTTTTTTTCATCCACCTTATCCTTGCCGGAATCGGATACCGATGCTATCAGGTATTCATGAGCTTATCAATTACCGAATTCAACTTATTCTTCCAGATCTACTCCTGGGGAACCCGAAGAAATCGCATGAACCACGCCGACTACCGACCAACCCAACCAATGCACTCCGTTATTGTTCTGGAGCAACCCATCGAGCAAGCCATGTACGGAAAGAAGCCAGTCAACTAAACTGTCAATACAGAGACTTCACTGTCTGAAGACACAACCAGAAAAATCACCACACGGGTCCCATTTTTGAATCTCCAGAATCCATTGAATTCTCTGTCCGTTTTAATCCGATCGAAAAAAGTCAAATCTATTGACTTTTTTGAACTTCTTGCATCATTTTGAAAAAGTCGTACTGTAGAAGTTTGCTTTCGCAAACGTCACGTGGATCGTAACTTTGAATTATAAATGAAGGTGTAAATAATTTTATTTATTTATATGGGAGTATAGATGGTGAACCTAGTACACAAAGACTGTCATGGAGTAAGACAAAATGTTCAGCAGCAAAATTACAGAGTAGCGCGAAAAGAAGTCGGAGATTAGAAATTGAAAATCGGAAATCAGTGAATTTCTGGTGAATTTCCTATGAGGAACCTTATTGACTTCAAATGATGGTTCCAGGTGAAAAAAGTTTAATTTTGAGCCATCAAAAAAAGAACAAGCGAGCGGATTAATTGGGCTGCCAAATTTCTCAGACGCATCAACCCAAAACGGAGTTTTTCTACATGAAGATTCAAGAGACTTCTTTCTGACTTTCAGAATTCAGAAAACTTCTTTATTCCCTCATTCTCATCAAACGTCTAATTAGATATACATTCGAAGCATTTAAATGCCATCTATCTCATCATGATCATCATCCACTGGGTTGGTTGTCTCTTCAGGCAGCTTCTTCGTTCGTACGAATTCTCGGTGTGTGGGTGCGTCAAAACGGTCGCGCAGGTGAGACGACGACGAGGCAAAAAGATGCGCAATCAGTAGTTGCGTAAAAATCACAGCATTTATGAAAAAAGTGCTGGTGCGTTTACACGATGTTGTTCGGCGAGTTTTTTTTTTCAAACCGTGTGACTGATTCAGAGACATTGAGAAGAAAATTGCATATGTTTAAAGGGCAATAAAACTATTTTGAAACCGTTGAGATTTTCATAGAGATCGGCTTATTATTTTTAAGTGTTCTCTTGTATGCAGATGAGCTTGGAAACTAACTTCAGAAGTGTTACGAGGTTTTAAAAAAGTTGTATAGTGGTTAAAAAAGATCTACATTTTCAGAAAATTTAGATTCAATCACCAAAAAATTTTCAACCTACTGCTTTCGCAAGAATTGGATTAATTCGAATCCTTCCCTCCAAAGATCTCACCAGTAAAGAACTTTCCTTTTGGGAAATTATCATTATTAAACATTCCGCGCCGACGAACAACTATGGCGAGACGACAGAAGCGGTCGGTTGAACCCGCCCATAGAGTGTAAGCGACACCTAACGGCCACCAGGTTTTCTCCTTCCCTCCTACTATCATCCTCTCCCCCACTATAAAAGCCTCACCAACCACTTGAAACTTCACCATTCACTGATTCAATCATGAGTGACTCTGCTCGTTTGGCGGCCTATGGTGCCATCACCATCTGCACCGTTAGCATTGCTGCTACCCTCTTCTACCTGCCAGTATTTTTCTCGAGAATCGACAACATCAGATCTTCACTGGCATTCAGCATGGAGGAATTCAATACTCTTCAGGTTTGGTTGTTACTTGATATTGTTCTTCAATCGAATTATTTATAGGCTGAAGTCTGGGGAGATATGGTTCACCTTCGTGGAGAGATCCCAGGACTGAAGAGACACCACGTCAAGAGACAGGCTGGAAATGAGCAATGTAACTGCGATCAACAGAACTTGTGCCCATCCGGACCAAAGGGACGCCCAGGACCAGAAGGACTTGACGGACTTCCAGGAACTCCAGGAGAGCAAGGAGAGCAAGGACTCGCTGGAATCGCTCCAGAAGCCGAGAAAAGCAAGGATGGATGTCGCGTCTGCCCACCAGGACCACCAGGACCACCAGGATACCCAGGACAGCCAGGACCACAAGGACTTCCAGGAAACCAGGGAGAACTCGGAGAGATCGGGCGTGAAGGATCACCAGGAGCACAAGGAGCTCCAGGAGACATGGGAATGATGGGAGACGCTGGAAAGGAAGGAGAGAAGGGAGCGCCAGGACGTGAAGGCGTCCGCGGAGAGAAGGGACCATCCGGACCACCAGGACTTCCAGGACTCGTCGGACCAAAGGGATTCTCCGGAAACTCGGGACCACCAGGAAATCCAGGAGAGTCGGGACCAGAGGGAGAGCAAGGACCAGCTGGAAAGGACGGTGCTCCAGGATACGACGGAGGATTCGGAAACTACGGAGAGGCTGGACAGCCAGGAGAGGATGCCGGATACTGCAAGTGCCCAACAAGAAAGCAGAGAAAACACTAAATTTTTCGTATTTTTTCAATTATTCTTTCAATCCTATTTTACTCCAAATAAACATTTCGCATACAAAGTGTAAGTGTTCTATAGTTTTTTTTGGATTCTTTGTGGGAAATTTCGAGGTTGTAATCAGATTGTAAGGCTCTAGGTAAGTTTTTCGGTTGTAATGTCAAGCCTCGACATACAGTATCTTTCAAAAGTATTCCAGTCACAAAAATCATAATTTAGTCATGATTGGATGATTCACTCGCTCTTCGCTTTTGGAAACGTTGGAAAACATATCATAAGCCACGCCCACTTATTTGCCTAGAATCAAAAAAGTAGGCGGAGCTTCCGAATCGTTTCGAAATCGTTTTAATATCGTACCCAATAACAATAACATATTTTTGTCGTCATGTCTCATTTCTCTTACAGTTTATTTTGAATCTGAGAATTTAAGGCCAAATTCTACATTATGAAATTGAATGTTGGGTCTCAATGTTTCGGTTGTTAGGCTATCTGCACAAGATATACGGCTAGATTATGAATAATTGATACAACAATCATAATAAATTTTTCATTAAATGGAGAAGTTTTGTTCTAAAGATTCACATCCAAAAATCTCTATTGACTAGATTATGAATAATTTATGCAAAAATTCAATTTCCTCCATACAAAAATCTCATTTCCGTCATTCTTTCACTCATCCTGCGCAATGGCACAAACCGCGCAGATCTAATCCTTCTCTGCGCACAACAGAAGGCTCCTCATCTACGGCAGTCTACTATCTCACTCAACAATCGTTTCTCTCCAGATGACCTCTTCCTCCCAATTGTTTTGTTTGTCTAGCCGTTCTGCGTCTTCTCACTCCCCACACTCTCTCCCCGCAACTCACACAGTTTGCGTTAAGTCATCGGGGCAACTGGGGGGAAAGGGATACAATGCGCGATGCAAATGTGCCCCACACGATTGGCGCTTTTTTGAACGTTCGCTTCCTCTTGCAGATGTTCGCATTTTCTGTCTCTTTTTGCCTATTTTTCTGTGTTTTGAAGCTAGCTTTCTCTCGGGAAACAGTGAGAGGTAGTCAACGATCAAAGCCCCCCTAAACAAATATTTTGTGTTTCTCGAAAACATGCACTCATTTCCCTCTTGATTTGAGAGTGTTTTTGTCTCTCCTCTTTGTTGCATAATATTGACCTGGAGCCCCGGAACAATATACGTTTTTGGCTGAATTCCGGTCTTGGAAAGGGCTGATTGTGCTGATCCAACCTGGGCTGAACAAAAATTGTTCTCAGATAAATGGGGGTTTGTGATGCGTCACCTCTCGATTTCCCTATACGAATCCGAGATTTTATGACTTTGTTGCCCACACATCTCCCTGGATACTGGAAACATCCACTGCTCGTCCCACGTTTTATTTTCGATTCATCTTCCCTTTCCATCTCTCGGAGCACTCACGATACTGACTTATTCATTCTTCTCCCTTTCCAGTCCTCATTTTTCCCTTCTTTTCTTCCCTCCATCATACCACCACTCTGAATCACAAACGCGTTCGTTTTTGTTTCAGAAGACGTCATTCATCGGAAGTGACGACGGAATCAACGACAAGTTCCAAGGGGTCGACACGAAGGCAACGATCGATCTCCGATCTGAATTGTTGACGAGGTTTTTCCTTTCATTCACGAAACAACACAAAACATAAGAAACAGTCCCTCGTGGCATGTGAAAAAATATGTTGAACAGTTTTGCAAAAAATGAATGAAAACCGAAAGTCAGTTAGGTTTGCTTGAAAGTATAATCTGACACTTTCGTTTTTCCGAGTTTCGCTGGCATATTTCTCGGAAATTTTCCGCCGCGTTATCAGTGTCTGCCTATATTCGTCGACGATTTCAATTCATTCGTGGGTCACGTGAAACGTACTTCTCATTATCACCAAGGACTTTGCTTCTTCCCGAAAGATCAGTCATCACTAGTCGCCCTTTTCTCGAGACGTCAATCAGTTTCGGAGTATTTGATGAGTTTGAATTCTCAAATTTTGAATTTCAAAGTTAACAGTTTTGATCAGAAAACACAGGGAAATAGTGAGCGTTGCGAATGTTTCTTGAATAACCTAGTTGGGGAAAAACGCGTCAAAATTAGATAAACGCCAAATTTCTCCAGGTGCATAAGTTATGACTCACGTGAGGATGGAAAATTTGAATTATTTTTTCCTGTTTTTTTGAAACTACTAAGAATTCGACTCGGCTCATTCAGTTTAACTTTTTCTCATAACCTGGGTCCATAATCCTCCTTCTTCCTCCCCTGGGTCCAAATATAATCAAATTGCAAATTCAGATTCTAGAATGAATAATGGCCTACTTAAAGATTCGACCTCGCAAAGTTGTGCCTACGGTTTAGGATAACCATAGTGAAAGCCTTTAAGAAAACATTGCCGCGAGGTCATAACTCGAACCATGTGAGCATCCTACTAGCTTTCTTTTCAGAATCTGAATCTCCGGGGTCGATTTTACCTTGACCCAGACTATGAGAAAAAGTTCGACTTGACTTAAGAATATGTGGAATCTTTCTGGAAGTGAAAATCAGACGGACTACTATTCTCCGACCACTTTCCTTACGATTCGCAACTAAAATCCCAACCTTACACTGCTCGTGAAAAATTTCGACCGCTTGACCCGTACACCTCCCCACAGCTGACACTCTTGTTTCATTCATCATTTGCGAGCATGCCCGTCGTCTCTCTTCCATCCATTCCTCCAGAAATAATACTGAGATCTACTGACTGGGGTTTTGTGGGCGGGAGGGCACCGGAGAAGAGAAGGAAATGAAGACGAGGATTTATGATGTTCATTCCCCAGCTTTTGAGGGATTTTGAATATTTGAAAAGCTTTCATGGGGGTACTTTGTCCAAGATAATCCAAAAGGATTTCTCCCTTTTTTTTGCCCGGAATGTCTACACCGAGGACGCGCTGAATCCGTATGAGTGGATGGAGTCTAGAAAATCTTGTGACACACTTCAACTTCCGCGTTTGCATATTTCATCTGCTCGAAAGTCTTGGGAAGAACACTCAGAATAGTTGCACACATTAACAATTCCAAAAAGTTTTTTCCTCTATTCAAGTGCAGAAGTCTCATTTAGAGGCATCCAAAGCTTTCAGAGAATTTGAGATCAAAAAACCTTCCTTTTTTCGTTTTCTTCCCAGAGAAAGTGCCTTCCTTTCTATACATGCTCTGTCTCTTCAATGCGAATTTATGCAGTTTTTGTGTGTTGCACTGAAGTGAGCCAGCACCAGGAAATCTCATTTCCTCTGCCCCTCTTGCAAGTTTGGTTCCCAGTGTTGTTTCTTTGCCCAAATTTCTCATTCGCACTTGCATAGACATTACACAAGACAGTTTTTAGTGTTTCATCTGACTCATCGGTTTCACGTAGACACACACACCGGTGACTAGAATACCTGATTACCAGAATAGAGAAACGGAAAAAAAAAAGAAGTTAGAGAGCGGCTGTCAAATCGAATGAGATTGAGATGTGATCGCGATTGATCTGATCTTTGTGATTCTCAATCTTCCGTTCCTTTTGATTCAAACAATCAACTCGTATTAGATAAGGAATCGTCTTGTAGTTTTGTATCAGATGGTCAAAGTTCAAATTATCTGGGTATCAATGAGTAAGGCAAGAACTCTAAGTTAGAAAAATACTGTAAAGTTAAACACCTACTTTTTGACTATTAACTGACTATTAACTGAAAGTCCTTGAAAATTTTCTACACAATCTGAGAATTAGATTCAAATGGGCACATACCGTATATCATCATGACACACCGGCACTGCCTTAGTATCGCGTTGATGTGCTAGTTACGTGTACCGAATGAAATCTCGACTTTTGTGTGCTAGATGACTACCTGCACAAAACTCTTGAACTTGACAGATTTTTTTCGACCCAAAGTTCTAATACACAACTGACCTTTCAATGTCTCTTCT
Organism: Caenorhabditis sp. 40 LS-2015; assembly: GCA_900536305.3. Lineage (NCBI taxonomy): Eukaryota > Metazoa > Nematoda > Chromadorea > Rhabditida > Rhabditidae > Caenorhabditis > Caenorhabditis tribulationis. The sequence continues at coordinate 166,098 of LR544221.1, forward strand.
CTCATCTCCTACACTTCAGTTCCCATCCACCATTCTTCATTTCGGCTCCGCGACGTGCTTTCTTTGTACTGACCGAACCATTTGCCACGCAACACTTTGAACTATTTGTTTGCACACGTGCACACGGTTTTTGAGATTCGTCTCAATATTTTCTTTCATCTCATTCTTCCCCCCATTCAATATCTCATCCCAAATCGAACAGTTCTGTTTGTCGATTAGTAAGGGGTCCTCATATCATCTCTGACGCTTTGCACCTTGGTCCTCAAACCCAATACAATTTTGTCTCAGATCGGACAGCCAGCCACCCCGGGGGCAAACGTGACAATTGCTATGAGAATAGGCACCTGAGAGGAGGAGAGGAGGAGAAGCCTCGGCTGAGACGGGGTGGTTATATGACCCCCGTTTTCTCAATGAAAGTTGAATGTAGTCGTTGGTGGTGAAATGATATATTTTTTGTTTAGCCCCTCTTCTCTTCATTAATATTTCTGTTCAATAGACTCCTAGCAGGAGAATTTTGTGGGGGACACTTTTCTTCACATACTCCTTCTTCTATCTCCACTTGTTTTTCTTTATTCCTGCATCCAAATGCGATTTCCAATCGACCAAGGAACACTGAATCTTTTTTTTCTTCTTCTCTCCTCTAGTTAGCAATTTAATCATTTCCAACCAGTATGCTAATCGTCTTGTTGTCACTATTCCATTCACTGTTCTTTGTCCCGGAAATTGCTGAAAAGCGAGAAAGAAAATGAGAAGAGCTTATCATTGACTATGGGGGATGAGACGACATGTGGCGAGATAAGGGACCCATCGCAACATGATGGATTTTTCTACATTTAGTAGCCAAAGAACATCAATTTCCGTGCAGAAAAAAAAATTCCTCAAAAATGATGACCCTGATTCACAAAATTCGATTTGAATTGAAAAAAATTTGGAATCTTGTCTGGCAGAGATATTTTCGTTTTCCACTTTCGGTTTTCCGGCAACACAATTTGGTGGAATGGAAATGAACATTTTCAGAAAAAAACATTACAATTTCAAGAAAAGTAATCAATTTTAAGCCACTTATAGTTGGTTTCGACCTCGAAATTGAACATAGTCACTGAAAAGTTGTAACCCTTAAATGAGTCAGTGATTTTTTTACGTCCAACTGTCCGCCTTCCGCTAGAATTATCAATTTCCACTTTTTGCTTCCCAGTTTCATCCAGCGAAGAAATAGCCTTCCCCTCATTCTCGATCTAGATCAAAAAGATCTGCCAGAGCAAACCCTGTTGTTTTGTCTAGAGACTGAAAAATAAACAAATTCCTGTTTTTCGAAAGATCTTTACTATTAACAAACGCAAAATTCTGTCTGTGTGTCTGCCTGTGTCGTGTCTCCCGCCCTAGCGAAGTCCCCACTGGACCAAATGTTCCCAAATTTTCACAGGTTGTCAGGAATGGGGCCTGAATGATGCCCGTCTTTTTCGATTTTCGATTTGACAAAAAATGAGCTCATGCGGGCTCAAAAACCTTATTTTTTTCTCCAGGGAAAGTTTTTCGCGCGATAGTTTTGCACCGGTAGATCAAATATTTTAGGCCTGCCCGAAGGGCCCCAGAGGGGCGCAGCCTCTCTGGTTTCATAACATAACAATACTCTGAAAATCTGCACCTTCTCGATTTTCCGACATCTCTCATTGTTTGTTTTTCCATCCTCCGCCCTCTATTCTTCCAATACGGAACACTATGCAAAATCGCATGAAACACACAGCCCTCGCAAAAATTGATCGTCGTGTTTCCTTTCGTTTGCAGAAAATCGAAAGCGTTCAGTTTTGTTATCACCCTCTCCCCGGGGTCTCCCCACCGCTAAAACAGTTCATGATGATCTTTAAATTTCCCTTTCCGTTCCGTGTCGAAAACAAGTTGGGCAGCAGTCTGAAGATGAAAAAGGGTAACCCCCAAAAAGTTTCCATCGCCTTCTCCACCCTATCAGCCCTTCTTATCTGTGTATTCCACTCTCCGCCCTTCGCAACATGCCTTTGTGTCTCTTACAAACACTCTTTTTTTTTGTTTCCTCTCTCAATCAACTGTCTGTGTGTTGGACATACGCAACACAACCAAAAGTCCAACTGGCTCCGCCCCTTGCGATAACCGTGCCCTTCGCTCCAATTTTTGTCTGTACAAATACGTAGCCGTTTCGTCTTGGCCAACTGCTCGTTTCTGATTGAGCGTTTTGTTGCAAAAAATAACAGCATTTCGTTCCGTTCCGTTTCATTTTTATTGCAGAATGGGTCCTGAAACGTAGGATAGAAAATGAATCACCTCTCTTCACCCTTCCCATATTCCTACCCCTCGTGATGAGAGAAAAAAAAAACTCAGCCGTTCCCTCTTTCCTTTTTCTTTATTCGCTTTCTGTCTCCTCTATTGTTTTTTTTCCAACTGGTCAACAATTGAATGACGATGACGACCTCCCCTACTCTCATTTCGCAAACATTTTTTGAGAACCGTCACATGTTCGATCTCTCTATTTTCGAATGTGCTCTTCACCTCAAATGTTTGGTGTCTTGGATAGGAGCCAAAAAGTTTGCATTTCTCGAGTTGTTGTCTCTGCGGTCAGGCGGATCATTGTGTTTTTTTTGCAACGTGATGAGTCTAGCCTTTAAAAGGGAGGGCTGGTTTTTGGAAGGTTGAAAGTCGCTAAAATCCAAATCGTCAAATTCTAAAAACAGTAAGTCTATAGATAATCTTTGACGGAAATAGAAACATGCTGTCTGAGAAAACATTCACCAGGAAAAGACCGAATGCACCCTCTTTGCACTATTTTTAATCCAGCAGCGCGCCCCTTTCCAATGGCTCTCTCGTGCTGCTCGGTGCCCCAATTTTTACTCGATAATAGCGAATTTTCATCAAAAATGTAAACGGTTTCCCAATCGTAAATCTGAGATTGAATGTGTAAGAGGCTCCACTATGAAATTTTTTTGGATTTAGTGAAATCAATCTTAAGTGAAGGCGTATGAAAAATATATGGTGCAATGTAAGATGAAAAATGAGGAAAATAATAAAAGAGAGAGAGCGAAAGACCAGAGAAGATGGCGGATGTGAGGGTGGTGGTGTTTATGCGTTTCATTCAAAAACCCGATGCCAAAAGGCTGGTTGACAGGACCCCTCAATGTCGCATGAGCCTTAACGTCCACAACGAGAGACTCGTTTCAGTTGGACCGCAGAACGTAGGAAAAAGAAGACCTAGAGAATGAGAGAGTTAGACTAACTGCAAGCGACGAGGCCACACACGCAGTGAGAGCTAAATTGTAGTAGGGAGGGGGAAAAAAGAGCCCTAACGTCTCTTTCTGACCAAGAGGAGAAAGCGCCACGTGAGGTTGTAGTGTGTGGAGCAGTTGAAGAAGAAGGGAAAAAATAGCGAGCAGAGAATTTTGTGTTGTTGCATTTCATTCCATTCCATCCCTTTAACTCTTTTCCCTTCACATAGTCATTTTTGTCATATTCCTATTCCATCTTCATCACTCTCAAGAAGACGTGCAAACTTGAGCTCAACTTGCACTTTTCCTATTCGAATGTTCTCTTCTCTCTAAATTATGTCTTTAAATATCCATTTTCTTTCAGCCTCGGCTCTTCTTCGGTCATTCCAACCAAGTTTCTCAACTCAACCAATATCATCTTCACAACCTCAAAATGCCTCTCGAACTCAACATCGACCTAACGGAGGAGCGTCCTAAAGTTCCGGGCATCATGGCCTTTTCCATTGACCAGCCGACCGAAGCGGTAAGAAAAAATTGGTTTCAGTTTTGTCCTGTCTGATGGGGTCGGTTTGTTGGGGAAAGTATACTGCATGGTTCACTGATTTTGGACAGGAAGTGGAAGTTTTGATTTTTTGAAATTTATGAGAAACTTGATCGACGCTCATGTCAATTATGCTCCACTGAACATCTGCCATGGGAATTTTTTATTTTCATTTCTTTCAAACTTTTCGGGAAAATCTCGCTTCTGTCCCCCCACCCCCATTGTTCAATGTTTTACAGACCAACGTTCTAACGCTAATTCCTAAACGGACCAGGTCCGCTGTTTCTATGAGGGCCGATGAGACGGACAACTGGGGACAAGAGGCTCTCGACGAGAAGGAAGCCTACACGCTTGTGTTGTGTGACCCGAGCATCAAGGTAAGACGAAAAGAAGATTGGATTTTCATTCGCCATCTAAAAAGTACAAGTGCCCCTTCTTTTGCACACTTCACACGCGACATCTGTCGTTTGTGAACAGATATTAGTAGAGTTTCGAATTTCAAAAATCTCGAGGCCACTTGAAAGTTTAAAATAGAGAAAAAAACAACTGTTCTTCTAACTTGTTAGATCGAACTGCTCAATCGTTTCAACACCTTCCGCCGCAATAACGAGCTCACCGATTGCGTGATTTACGTCAAGGAACGCCAGATTTGCGTTCACAAAGTGGTTCTGGCCGCTGTCTCGCCAGCCTTATTCGACATGTTTAACGCGGAGAACGATCAAGAGGGTACGAATTTGGCAAGAAAATGGATCTGAATCTAACTAGTTGGATTTCAGAGAAGTCTCCAACTTCAACCCCTATCGCCAACGGAGGAGAGCATGTGAACGGAGCGGTCAACGGAAACGGTGTGGTTGCTCCAGCCAGCGGATCTCCAGGCCAGGCCAAAAAGACGCAGAAGACCCAGAACACGTATTACGAGTTCGCTCAAACTGATTACGAGTGCTTCGAGGCGCTTGTCAACTTCGCATACACTGCAAAGTAAGTCATCTAATCTGGGGGCAACAGGGAAGGCACGCAATCTTCATGTGAACGCGATTTTGATTTTTCTGACGAAACAAAGAGAGGCGAATATGATAACGCACGCACGGTTAAATACATATGTCTTATCAAGGGGGAGATATGAAATCATTGTTGAGAAAACGGCATGTTTAAAATTAGAAAAGAAGCGAAAACAAAACATGGAAAATTCCAGAAATCCAACTTTGATTTTCCAGCCTCGAGATCAGCTCCAAGAAGGTCGCCGAGCTCTACAAGACAGCATATGCTCTCCAAATGAGCCCGGTCATCAAAGCTTGCGCAGTCTATCTCGCCGACAACCTTCAAATTTCCAACTGCATTGGTACGCTCTAATACTGGGATCCATTGCACAACTTTCTTTTCCAGGAGTCCGTCGCCAGGCCAACTTCCATAATGACACTGTCCTCATGAACAAGGTTGACCAGTACATCATTGACAACTTTGACTCCATTGTGAACGACAGCAAGGAGTTCACTCAACTTCCTGTCATTCAGGTTAGTGTCTAGTCCAGTCTCCCTTGATCGTATAACATATCACATTAGAGATCAATGGAAGGTTTTGACTTGTCAACGAAAATTCGTCAGATTTCTCCGAACAGACGCGTTTCTGGTTTCGTTGTGTATTCAATGTCAAAAAAATGCAATACAAAACAAATTAGCAGATAGTTATCCCGGTGTTTTAGGTCAGAATCATCGTTCCGGCTGATGATGGAAAAGTGACCAACAACGCCAACAACCAGGGAGGATTGGCTGAGATGGCGCTGTTCTACTTCCAAAACATGCCACATGATCGTGCGGAACATTCCATCGACCTTCTTACGTGCAAGGTTTGTGTTTCTCGTTATCAAACCAATAGATCATAAACCGTTGTTTTTTTTTGCAGACTCACATTCTCTACATGGAGGAAGATCATCTGGCCGATTGTCTTGAGATGGACGAGCGTTCCTCCGTGGGAAGCTGTGACATCATCCAAGACTACAAGAAGTCTGGAAAGGATAGAAAAGATGTGGCCAAGGCGATGACTGTCCAAGAGCCAATCATCACCTCAGTGGTGCAGCACAGAGTGAACGGAGCGGTCCCAGTTCGTTTGAATGCGTCCCGTCTTCCGAACATGAACGCTTCCACTGAGAGTTTGGAGTCGGCTGGAACTGACGACTCTGATCCACAGGATACGATTCAGGCTAGACTCATCTCCACTCATCGTACAGCTCGTAAGTGATTCAAAGAAGAACATTGAATACACTAGAATCCTCAACTTTTCCAAACCGATTCTTTGAACCTATCCATATTGAACATCTGAACCTCATGACGGGTCTTGTTAACCGTTCATTTTCAATACATTCATATTCCAGCACAATATTGGGTCGCCCTTGTCGTCCTCTACCGCCGTCTCTGCGTGCTCAGTCTTCAGCTGACCGACAACGAGGAACTTCTCCGCACCAAACGCGAACCATCTGGAGTTGACACTCAAAAGGCAGCTCTTCTCTCTCGCCTGATTTCGTGCACCGGAAAGCAACAGAAGCCGCTGGAGGCCATGAGCGCGCCACGTTGCTCGATTGGAGCCTCCTTCCTCAACGGAAAGATTTTCGTTTGTGGTGAGTGATGTTTCAAAAAGTTTGGAGAAGTTTCAAAAGACAAAAATAGCCGGAGAAAATGGATATTTGGACGATGACGTAACAAAAGTTGCGTTTTTTAGGAGGCTACGATCGTGGAGAGTGTCTGAGAAGCGTCGAGGAGTATGACGTGGTCCTAGGGAAATGGCGTAATGTCGCCAGAATGAAGGCTGAACGTGGTCGCTTCGACTGCACTATTCAAGGAGGGAAAGTGTTCGCTGTCGCTGGAAGCAACGGAAACAATGACCTCAAGTCGTGTGAGGCCTACGATCCCAAGGCTGACGCATGGGCCCCACTTCCAAACTTGAAGACTGCCAGATGTCACAACGGTTGTGCCACCATCGACAACTACATTTACTGTATCGGAGGATCTTGTGACCAGCAGGTTCTCAAGGAATGTGAGCGTTTCGATACCGCCACTCTGGGGCAGGAAACTGCTGAATGGGAGCAAATCGCTGCCATGGAACAGGCCAGATACCAAGCTGGAGTCTGCACCTGGAGAGGGCTCATCGTTGCAGTCGGAGGATGCGATCGCTGGAACTGCATGGACAGCGTCGAGGCATTCGACCCGAAGACCAATGCGTGGCGCCAACTTCCGAAGCTTCGTCAAGCCAGGCGTGGATGTGCGGTAGCTGTGGTTCGTGACACTTTGTATGTCATTGGTGGACATGATGGAACCCAGTCGTTGGACACTGTGGAGATTCTCGACAGTCCCTCTTCGTCGTGGCGTGTTGGACCAACTTTGACCACTGCTAGGTAAGAATTTTGAGCAGGTCACAGATTGGTATTTCCTGTTACAGAGCCAACACTCACGCTGTTGTCACTGCCGGCAACGTGATCTACTGCATCGGAGGATTCACCGGAGTCAAGTTCTTGGACACCATCGAACTTCTGGAGAATGGTTAGTTTCATAAAACCTAAGGGAGCATCTTGTTGTTAACCTTACAAGTTTTAACGTCAATTGCTTACTTTTTCAGAGCAAATCGGATGGCGCAACTGGCAAACGTGCCCGGAGCAAATTCTCGAAGAGCAAGAAGAGGAAGATTCTTCGCACGTTGACGAAGAAGTCTCATCGACGCCTCCATCCTCTCCATAAATCATGCTGAAATTTCGAAAATTTCATTGTTTGTATACACTTCATTTTCCTCGTTGCGCTTTTTCACTTATCGCTTACGTAATTGTGTTTCTCTGGGTTCCCCAACTGTTCTATCGTAATTATCTCTAGCTTATTGACACTTCTGTTTCAAAGAAAAACACTGATTGGTACGTTTTAATGTAAAAATATCTCCTTTCGTTTGCTCTGAATGTGATTGTATCGGTTTTGTGAGCGTTTTTAGGTTCAGTCTTCTGGAATCCCTAACTTGACATCAATTGTCTCAAACAATTGACAAGTTGATGGATTTCAGACTTGATAGAATCCGAGAAAACCTACAGAGCATTTCTTCGAAATTCGATGAACTGCTCCCGCCACTCAACCCTCCCGCACCTTCTCTTTGGGTATTTTCACTTGGCTTCTTGTAAATTTCTGTTGATCCTTTTCACCCCTCCTATTTTACTCAAATTGCTTTTTGACTTTTTGTATTTTTGCCACCTTAATTTTTTTGGTTTCCACATCTTGGCAATATTTCTATATCACTAGATTTACTGGTAGTAGATGACCCCTGTCTTCACAAACTTTTCTCCCTCTTAATTCGGTTCCTTGTTCAATTTTCATTCTGTTTGTTTCATCAAACGTTGAAAGAGAAGGTTTTTTGATACGTGTAATAAAATTTCACATTGGAATGGGTTTATAGGTTTGGAACATGCATTCAGAAGGTGGAGTTAAGTTAAAGAAAGATTCTGGGCAAACAATTTTGGCATAAAAATGTGTATTCGAAAATGGAAGAGCTGAAAACCAATGTTTTTTTGTGAAAAAAAAAACTGGAAAAACAATGGCGAAAATTCGCCAAAAATTGATGTCCGAGTAGCCGCGGAAGAGTTTTCCGCAGGAACGAAGTCACGGCCGCCCAAGTCACTCATCTCAAGTCACTCAAGTCACTGTATGTACTGTATGTCTGTCTCTCTGTGTCGTACCTCTCGCCCTAGCAAAGTCCCCACTGGACCAAATTTTCCCAAGTTTTCACAGGTCATCAGAATTGGCCTCTGAATGATGCCCGTTTTTTTCAATTTTTGATTCGACAAAAAATCAACTCATGCGAGCTCAATAACCTCATTTTTCCCAGAGTCAGAGTTTTTCGCGCGCTAGTTTTGCACCGGTAGATCAAAAATTTCATCCCTGCCCGAAGTGCCACAGAGGGCCGCAGCCCTCTCGTTCTCACCAAAATCATAACAACACCTTGCATGTTTTGCTGGTTCTTCTTACAGAAATGTCTCATCTCTCTTCACCCAGCCGAGTCTTTGTGTGACCTTCCCGTGGACCATCTTCACATCAGGGGGGTCCACCCCAGGTCACCTACACTAATCGACTTATTTTTTGCATGGTCACCCAACACATTGTTTTCTTCAGTTTCTTGTCAATTTTCGTTATTAATCTAATAATTACGTATCGATAAAGTTCTCAGTTCATCTCAATCTTGTTTCAGACTTGAACTCCTCCCGGGATGAATTACGAAAGCGACCTGATAGAGTTTTTTGTCAAGCAAGCTGCCACACTCTGGAGACCGCAATATGTGAGCCCGCTCTTGTGGCATGAGTTCAACAAGACCTACAATCAGGATGAGTCTGTCGATGTATTTTATAAAAGGTAACTTGTGAGTTGAATGTGTGTACGTTCAATTTTCAAAAATTCAGAACCAAGGGAATGTTATCGAACATGCACAAATTCCAGCTGAACATTTTGGACAAAGTTGCAATCATTTTCATCTTTGGCGATTCTGTGAGCAACGAGGTCAAGCAAGAGTAAGACGATTAGATTGTTTCCAGTGAATACCATAGTTTTATTTCCAGACTTGACCATTATCCAGAGTACACATACATGCTCAGCGATAAGAACGAATTCGTTGAGTTCACCTCTGATTTGCTGATCATCAAAAAGTACCGTGGAATAGCCACGAAAAGTTTCAAAGAAACGGACAGCGTTGGTGCACCGCCACTCAAAAGGAAAAGAACTTCTGAATCCATTTCAACTGCAAGTGATGTGGAGGAGATCGGCGGAGAAGATTCAGAGGAGGGATTTGCCAATGAGCAGAAAGTATGCGAAATCGGAAGGAACCACAAAGAGAAGGAAAACCAGCGACAAAATGGTGTCGAGAACTATGTCGAGCCAAACATGGAGCGTGGTTTAGAATCGTGTCGAGGAGTTGTTCAGAAGCGGCGCGGTTCGATTCAGAAGATGGGTCCGTACACGTAAGTGCTATAAACATCAGCCAGATTGTGAAATTCTAGTATAAGAGTAAGACTTAACAGTATTGTTTTTCAGTCTCGAAGAAGACGTGTTTCATGCGCCGAATGTCGAAGTGCCAGCGCCAACCATTTGTGCATATCGCCTTGCGTACGGAATTGCTGGAATGTGCTACACTTTCAAGGCAAACGACTGGTACATACAATCAACACGTATGGTGGAAAAGCTGGCGGGAAAGAATCAGAGAGTGCCTCTCAAAGACTTCTCATTCGTTCTCCGCAACATTCTAAAGAAATTCCAGATTGGTCTGGCAACTCGATACGACGTTCGATCTATTCATGTCAGAGAATTTCTGGTGGCTCTTCAGACGTCTGTAGTCTTCCCGTTGGGGGAGATGATAACGGAGATTTTGAGGGAGATTGATTCGAAAATTGAAATGTACAACGAACGGGAAAATCAGATTGCGAAAGATGGAAGCGTGGAGGAGACTTGGCGGATGTCGATGGATGTGGTTCACTGGTGCATTGAAACTCTTCTTCGCCTTGTTCCATCCTAAAAGGTTCACTATATCATCTCCTTTTTGCAATCGCTTTATTATAACATCTTGCTCCCTCCCGATTCTCATTCCCGATTCTCATTCTCGATTCTCATAATATATTTAAACTAGATTTTGCTCACAGTTTTATAATGGTATTTTTTAAATTGCGATACTTGTCAAATGAATTACACTCAATTATTTATAAATGAAACTGAAAATCTCCGACGTCAATTTATGGGAGTGGCTTGTTAAAAATTTGGGAAGATTTCCGGCAAATGTGATCACAGTTTTTGAAACATTTCGTTTTTTCTCATGACTCAAAAGCTGTTCGTTTCTTGGCCACTGGTTTCACGTTGGTCGGTGTGTTTTTCCGAAATCTTGTTGTAAAACACAAACAACTTCCGACCTCAAGTTTCCATCAAACTAGGTTTGAAGATTTCATTGTGGAAAATAGGCGAATCATGAAACACATGATTCCTTAACACATTTTCGACCGAAACTTCTAGGGAGATACTGAGTCTTGCAGTCGAGCAGATGGTTGAATTAGGGCTCACATGAAAGTCAAAAAAATAGTGAAAATTTTCGAAACTTTCGAAAAAGGAGAACCACTAAACGACTCGTTAGTATATATGGTACATATCAGTGTATATCAGAATCCTGCACTTGAAAAACGAAACAAAAAAGAATGGGCCGAACCGGGGATTGAACCCGGGACCTCTCGCACCCAAAGCGAGAATCATACCACTAGACCATTCGGCCATGTTTTCTTCCCCCATAGAATTCCATAGAAAACGCGCGTTTCCTCCGTGCGTTTTTCTCTTCATCTGTCTAGCGTCTCTCCAAGCTTTTGGGTTAGAACGGAGAATTGCGAAATTTGTTTATTCTCTCGAACAAAGGGAGCAATAGAAATGAGGAGACAGAAAGATAATTGTGAACTGATTGTCTGGTTTTCAGGAAACGTTTTCTTGATGGATTGAAAGTAAATGATTATGGAAATGCTTGCCATCTGTATCAATTTGTGAATTCAAAATAGCTTCCAGAAAATCAAAAAATTCGAAATTGATCTCTGATAAATTCTGGTCGCACCTTACAAACGTGCTTTCCAACATTTCACTCTCTTATCATTCGCGATAGTCTACAAAAGTTGCATTTTCCAAACTTTTCCATGACAAACTTAAACTTTGATCACTATCGTCGGTGCCTATGAAGCCTCTCTCTCTCTCACACACACAAACCATTTTCCAGGCCTATTGCCCAACAATGGTGAATGATATTGATATGACAGACACCAGGAAGTGATCTTGATACCAAGGTTGGTTCACGTTTCCTTCTAGAATGGTATATCTAACCCCTGCTACTTTGTGCTGCCTATGCAGTACGTCTTGTCGGCAAGCCGTCAAAGAAAAAACGTACTTTCCAGCTGGGTCGTCCATCTTGAAAATTTCTCTTTGGAGTGCCTATTTGTACCACGATAACCGATTGACAGCTGTCAAAACTTCAGTTGGAAGTGTATGAACATTTTTTTTTCCATGATTTATTTGTCTATGCTAGTTTTAAAGTAGTTTCGAAATTCTAGAAAAGTTTGTCTGCGAATCAACAAATAACTAGCCTTCTCTTGTTTCTGGTTACAAAAGATTCACCGGGAGTAAAGTTCTCTTTTGTTCTGTCAACTTGAAATATGGCGGCTCTGATAACGTTCCGAATAGACAAAAGAGTGCGTTAGCGCTAAACACTTTAGGTTTCTCCGCTGATAAGATAGCATTTTATGAGAGGCTCTATCATTTTGAATACCCGTGCAGTTTCAGAGTTGGTCGATTTGTTTGTAGGTGTTAATGGAGCGCAAAAAATGAGAAGCCATATTTTGAAACCTCTAAAAAACTTGTTCAAGATACTATTTCTTTAAAAACCTTCTCATCACAGATCCCCTTTTCCAACGATTTCTATAATGGAAAATTGTGCTCGACCCCTTTTCTAGAAAACGGCCTAATTTGATTAGTGGATATATATTTTTCTGTCGTTTATGATTTATTGTGTCTCATGACAGACGGGCTCAGACAGACTTGATGTTTTTCAAGTACTATACAATTTCCAATTTTCTTCTCCCCGTCAATCCCTACTCTTTCATAATTCACTCTCCCTTTTTTTTCCACTGAACATTTAAAAAATCGGACCAAGATTGCGAAATGCGAAGTGAGTTGTGGCCAGAGCCCGACAACAGGAGGAGTCAAAAATAATGAGAGAGAAGGCCCGGCGGAGACCTCATAAAGCTCGGCGTGCAAATCCACTAGGAAATTAGATTTTTGATCATGAGCTCTTTTGTCTGCTTTGGTGCTGGAAGGAGAGAAGGAGAAAGCAGAAGAAAATTGATGAGAACTTTTTAAAGGATTCTTTAGTGTATGCAGAAGGAGATATTGAGAACAGATTAGTTTGGAAGGAAACTTAAGAGGCAATGAGCTTGATGTCTTAAATATCCATTTCTCTCTCGAGTTTTTGTTTCTGGTGCTCGAGAAATCAACTAACCAAGATTCAAGAGTGAGATGTTGAAAGATTTGCAGATTTTTAACTACTGACTTTGAAAAGAATTCCTAGGTTTTCAAAAACTGGTGCGGACCTTCCAAAGTTGAGTTGAAGGCTTTTGAAGTTTGCACATGCTATGAATGGCTCGAACAGAGACATGGCACTGTAATAAGTGAAAAGTGCTCCTAGACAAAGCAGGTTCTGGAGCGAAAATTGCTGCTGACCTCTAAAAGTGTCTAGTTATGAGTTTCTGAAGTTATCTTGTCTTGCGCGCAACACAATGGTTAGCATTTCGCGTGCAGAAATCCAACTTCAGAAGTTTATAACTCAAATTCTAGAGGTCGACAGCAGTTTTTGAGAACTTCACTGTTCGTTTCGAAGCCTGCTCTTTTCAATGGTTTTTCTGTAATGTCATTTTTGAAATGTCATTCTGAAATGTCATTTTTTCGATCTCACCATTTTCCAGTAGGAGACCAAAACCCTTCCAGCTTTTTATCATCCCCTGACCATCTCTTCCTGAGAACGTTTTCCAAACTAGAAACCCATCCTGTCTCTTGTTTTCTTTCCCTGGGTTTGCCTCCTATTCGTTTCCATGCGCATCAATCCAAAACAGCAATTATGACGATTTGGGGTCAGTCCTAAAGAGGAAAAAGAATAGGTTGGATTGGCCCCGGCGACCGGTGAATGATATATCGGACGCGATTATGGAGAAAAAATGAGGAAGAGTGGGAGGGGAGTAATTGCGTACGGTAATGCCGTTGTGTCTCCATCAAAAGGCGCGGCGGCCGCGGAGAAGGAGGACGCGTATTCCATTTTCTGACAACAAAAGTTCATAAAAAACGAATGGACCGCTTTTCTTTCCCCCAATTCCACAACCTTTTCCGTCGCGTCTGAACCTCATCATCTCGTCAACGGGAGTGCGGAGAATGAATGACGATGTTTGATCATCATTGAACGGCGTTGGAGCATTTCAAGACCCCTCCCGTCCCATTCTTCTTTTTTGTTCGCAAAATATTGGAGGGCAGAGTGAGTATATCGCTTTTGAAATGGCCAGATGGCCCACCATGACTTTTCGACTTTTCCCGCAGCGGGAGCGCCGCAAGCGAACGTCAATAAATTTTTTCACGAGTCCATTGCATATTGTTCCGGGTGTTTCGGGGCTTGTTCCTTTTGCTTTTTCAAAGTTCACTTTGGAAAGACATTGTCCGTGAAGTTTACACTCCAACCTTTTTTTATGGAGATTCAGTCTATTACTTTCCAGTTTTCTTCTTACGACCTAGGTTTCAAATTGTTTACAGTGTTTTCTTTTTGGTCTCTGAAAACTCACATGATTTTCTTCTTCTAATTGAACCAAGATTCGAAACTGAGGACTACCAGTTCTCCCTTCTCTCAGTTTCACGTTCTGTTTTTCTCTGAAGAATACGACATTACGCTACGCCTCAAAAATCTTGCGCTTTGTTCTCAGTTCCTTATTCCGTACAGGTGTTCTATTCAAAATAGGCATGTCTCAAAATGGAGCCTGGCACTCGGTGGTTAAAATCCGTATTTGAAAAAAAAGCATGGGTAGGGGGGAGACGACGAAAAACAGTCGTGTGCAGTTTCGCTGGCTTTTACGACCACCGCTGAAAGATTAATAGTAGCCTCTGGTCTCCTCAATTTGGGACTCAAGGTCGTATCTGCGCCACTCATCCCTCCAGAGTGTCTTGGCACCAGTAATTGTAGATCCATAGGCACCAGATGGGATAATGCTTTGGCATAGAGAGGCTCCCGTGAATAGTTGTCGTATTCAAAAGTCTTTTTTCGTCCTTGGGGTCTTCCTTCCAAGTCGTAGAGCTAGATGATTTACTTGCTTTTTTTCCTTCCTCCATTTGGTTTCCGCAGCATAGCTGACAGGAAATGTCAAATAATGGTGTCTAGTTTAGAAATGGTAGCTTCGCATAACTGTTTCCGCAGCCATCAACCAAAACAAAAAAGCATGATGGCAGTGAGTGCCTTTCCTGTAGAAGTTTTGCAATCTTCAAGGGATGTAACAAGTTCCAAGATTTTCCATATTGCGAATTCTGCTAAAAGTATTTCTCAACTTTGCTGATTCAAAGCTCAAAAAGTGCAAGTGCTTTGCAAATCTGAAGTGGAAGCTCTTTGAAGTCTGCAATCAAGGTAGTATTCACAAGTGCGGATTTGGAGTTCAGGAAAGTTGGTGTGTCTAATGAATCCTTTTCATTTGGTTTTTAGTTGTCATCCATCTTCCGGGTTATGACAAACATCAAAAACCAACAATTTTCTCACAAATTTCTGATAATTGCGTCTTTGATCAAAACCAACCAAGTTCTCTGAGTAGTTTTATTTTAAAGGCCGAAGGAGCAAAACCGTGGTAACTCTTCGGGTTTCTGAACTTTTGTTTCAAGGATCCCAAGAAGTCACGTAGATATATTCGAAGCATTCATTTTGTCAGAATAGCCGTTTGAGATTGGCTTGCATTCGTAATGATTGTAATGAAAAAAGAGTGAGATGGAAACTTTGATGGGATTGAAAATGAGAGTGGAAGGTTTTTTTTTGTTATCGAGGGAATTCGGATTCTGCCTCGGATGAAACTTGGTATTGAAGTCTTGAAATAGGAAAACGGATCTTGAAGTTGTGTCAGTTCTTCTAGATGTCTAGATATTTTCTGCGAATAAATGTGAACTCCACATTTCTAAGGAAATATCTTGTCTTCTATAATAGAAATTTTGCATGATTTCCCCGAGCTCATTCGAAAACCCTCGTTTCGTTCTAAATATGTATGTGTTAGGTTGGAAAACTTTCTCTGAGTATATATGAACCTGTCTTCCCAGTTTGTGAACATCCATTTTGATATTTTTCAAGATACAAGTCTGATCCAAAAAATGTTTTCGAATTCTCTTGATGAACGAAAAAAAATCCATCCTCTCTCATAATCAATCTCATCAGAGTTTCCATCTCACTCTTTTTTCATTACGACCATTACGAATGCAAGCCATCCTCAAACGACGATCCCAACAAAATGAATGCTTCGAATCTCTCTACGTGACTTCTTGAAATTCCAAAACAAAAGTTCAGAAGCTGCTGGATTCTCACGGCTTTGATTCCTCAGCCTTCTAAATATAACTACCATTTATTGAACCCTGTTCCAAGAGTTCACTAATTAGGCAGATATTTTTACTTTTAGAGGATGTTGCAAGGGGCCATTTAGCTCACTCAAAAGGCATGATTCTGTTCCGCCAATGTGCCAATTTAGATGGAATTCTCGGCAAAAAAAAATGCACCCCTCTACCCCCTCTCATCAATCTGGTGCATTTTCGGAACAAGTCTTCCAACCACACCATCAGCTTCTTCTCCCCCTCACCACATTTCCTCGCTTCATCAATCTTGGCTCCCAGACGAGTTCTCTCGACGAGAAGCATCTTCTCCGTTTTTTTGAGTAATCTTTCCTCTTTTAGATAGAGATCTACAAAGCCCATCGTCCGCTCCTCCTACTCTTTCACTTCTTCTTTTTACTTCGGGGTTCTTCTATTTCTCTTCCACAGATTGAGAACCACAATAAAGAATATGGGCCGCGCCACTTCTATGGTAGACGTGAAAGAAGAGAAGAAGAAAAGAAATGCGTAATATGTTTTGGCCATTTTGAAGATGAAGAAAGAATATGTCATAAATTTCAAGAAGGGAGAGCCACATAGAAGGGCTCGTATTCATTTTAGTGGCCAGTGGCTGCCTCGCTTGTCAAGCCATAACTTCGTAACTTTTAGTTCGTACACTTTGTACATACCTGTCTGTCGTAAATCAAGAATATGTCAAATGTCCCTAGTCGGGAGAACTGGCGGGAAATGTGACCAACTATTTCTGCGCACGAGTTTGGCCTAGGTTTCACAGACGTCAGCAAGTTTCCCACGCTTGTTAATTACTAGTTATAAATTTCATGCACTCTCAACACTTTTGAATGCATGTTTAGACTCCAGAATTCTCATAATCTGTGATCCTCAAAAGCATATGATAGAAGTGGAAGTACAAATTCAGTCAGTTTGAGGATTGTTCAGCTAATCTGTGAATCATCTGAACAGAAGAGAATTGTAGGACGCTATCTAACAAATATTGTTGTTTTGCTATCACAAATTATAGCCATAAACATACAAAATTTCGATTCTCCAACGTCAATCGTCCTACGAAACTTCCGGGAATCTGTTGTTCTATTTTTCACTTCCATAGTCACATTCATTCGTCCCAATCAAATGAGGTATTCATGTCCGGTTACACGAAATCCGAGAATCTCTCGCTGATTAGGAGGGGGAAAACGGTGACGAGTGCATATTTGATGCTTTTTCGGGGGCCCTCGATCTTGTTATGCGATACTTAGGTACGTCGATGAAGAGGGACGAGAAATGAGTAGACTGTTGTTGATGGTGATGACGAGTGACGGATGGGATTTTCTAATTTGAGAGTTGTCGTGTCTAGGCAGTTTAGAAAAAGATGATCTTTTGGGAAGCGTGATTGGTAGACTGGGAGCATTCAGCATTTATCAATATCATTTCAAGCATACTGACATGGGGATAGTGCGAAAAGGGAGATGGAATTATAATAAATGATGAATACCTAAAAAAGGAGCTTTTGCTTCTGTTTTTCCAATTTCAAAATCTGCGGTCGACCTCCTGAAGTCGAGATATAGGCTGTCGAGGTTTGTATTTTGCGCTTTCAGTCTTGCAAAAAAACAGACTTCAGAGGGTCATATCTCAAAATCTGAAGGTCCCACAGAGTTCGAAAACCTCCTCTTTCCAATGGTACCCATCAAATACGGAAGTTACATCCCCTTGTACGTACCGGAACTTTTCTACCGAAATTTCGAAAACTTCAAGGATTGCCAGATTACATGGCCTCCGACAACATTTTCTTGTTTGGCACATTTTGAATTTCAGGTTATTTCTGGTAGCACAGATGAATATTCGAACCCCAGATTTTGTTCATTATATGCACGTGTTCATTCCAGATAAATTTGCAAAATATTTTTTAACCGATATTCCCCAATGGCCAACTACATGTAGCTAGTAACCTGTAAAAATCCAACACCATCAAATTGGTTTCAAGAAAAGCAATGCCTAATTAGCACCTCCTAAGTTTATCATCGGGAAATTTCCAGGAAATTCGAAACCGACCCTTCGTAGAATCAACTGACATGTCACGCGCTTCAATCCATCGTTATTCATTTTGAGCTTAGATAGGCTGATTGTTTTTGACATTTCCATAAATACCTTTGACGTTTTTCCACCTTGGGAATAGACTCCTGACTACCAACCTTCTCTGCGTGAGATCGCGGGTGATTTCTTAAGTCACATGCGGCGAGATAATTACAGCCATGATAACCATTATCATAATGTCACGGTCTAGCCATACCCCGTCATCAACTTCGTCAACAGGTTCGACGTCAGATCCTTATTTCTTTCATCATCCAAGACGTCGAGCGCCTAAAAAAGATCCAGATGCTGCGAACATCAACCGTTCATGACTAAGAAAATTAATGGTCTTTCAGACGAAGATTAGAACTCCTCCGAAATTTAATCAACCCACACAATCTACACCCATTCGATTGCCTCGCGTGCCAACCTATATTAAATGAGTGGGCTCTTAGAATCAAGAAGGCTTAATGGGTTGGTTTCCCATTTTTGCTCGAATGTGAGCACTGGTCTTCTTAGGCATGCAGACCGCCTCTTCACATTCTTCTCCGTGCGTCATTGTTCTTTTTCACGAACGCCTTGTACTTAAAAACGTCTTCTGTTTTTTTTTCCTCCTCTTGGGTTTTGGCCTTTTACATTCTCTCATCGCGTGCCTCAAACGACCAGCAGAACAGAAAAAATTTGCGCCTGATGAATTAATTCCGTTGAAAGGGTTGAGCCCAGTTTGATGGCTTACTACCGTATCCCCACCCCAGAACCTTTTTTGCCGCATTTGAGCCTTGCCCACTCTAAGTCTCTTCTATATCTCGTCATTTTGGACCACGCCTCTATCTCAAGCTCCAGACTCCGCCCACCTGTGGCTGTACTCTTGGATAGCGCACGCAGCCTTTTCATTCTTTCCCATTCCGTGCCCTCACACAGGCGGCTGACTCTCCCTTGGTTGGTTTCCATAGATTCTTGGGGAACACAGAGGACTCTTTTTCTTTTTTTCGACAACAAATCACATATTCCCATCGATGTTGCTGAGCAGCGCCCAAAAAAGAGAGTCAGTGTCTTCGGACGGTGACTAAACTAGCCTTGTGTAAATGACACTCTCTATTCGTATCCTTCCAGTTTTTTTCTTCCTCTCTTGCTTTGTTGTTTCCTCTGACGTCATTGATTCCTGACAAAAACTTTGGTATCTTGTTTCAGAGTTTTGCTCTTCTGCTGCTAAACGTTATGGAGTCTTCTTCGTCTGAGAATGTCGTCAAGGAGTCTGGAAAGGTGGACAAGGTCATCGATGCCGCCGACCAGGTGATTGGAAGCGTAGGAACAACATGGGCCGAGATCAGCAAGAATACTTACGACAAACGAAACAAGGAGCTGAACTTGGGGGGAACGATCACCTTGGGAGAGTGGACGAAGGTTGCAAGGGAGAACTTGGTGGAGGAAATGGAGGCAGCGCGGCGCAAGGAGGAGTTGGAGAGGAAGGCTGGAAGAGTGTCGCCTTCGTCTGAGGAGGAGAGATGGGCTTCGGAGTTGGAGAAGAATTCTCGAACGGGATCATCATCCTCCGAGGAGAGGAAGTCTTCGTCGGAAATGGAGAAGAGATCTGGTTCACCATCTTCGGATCAGGAGATATCCTCGTCGGAGCTGGAGAAAGGAAAACTGGAGGGCAAGGTCAAGGAGAAACCGATGGAGGACAAGGGCGCAGAGGGCGATAACACGGAAGACAAAGACACGGAGGACACGACCGGAACTTCTGAGGAGTTGGAAAAGACCGATACGGAATCTGAAACCGGAGATGTCTTCGACTACGTGTCCGACTACGTGCCCGATGACGGAGGCGTTGTGACGGAGGAAGAGGTGGACTCGGATGGGGAAGAAGAAGAACACTCGCCGGAGCAGCAGGACATGATTTTGTGGCGCATCAGCTTCCGTAATCGCAATCGGGTGATGAGTGACAATCTCGCCGTGGACGCAACATCTCCACCACCGGTGCCGGGATCGCCAAACTCGTTGAGCCAATTTGAGAAGGGACCGGATGGGTGAGTGAAGGGATACTTGCTAAGTAGTATAGAAACGGGGAAGCTAATAAGGTGTCTAATTTCTAGAAAGTATAAGGGATGAAGGATTAGGAGGGGGGCATGATCATTTGATTTGTTATGAAACCATGTAAACTTGCAATCTCATCAGGAAGGCTGTTTATGGAAACCTTCAAGAATATTCTTTAATTAGTCACGCGCTTTATGAAACACCAAGTCACGGAAGGACAAACTCTAGCGGATTATATATAAGTAAGATAGCATTGTGAATGGGTTATGTGGCCACCTGCAAAATGTCATGAAAATTGAGAGGTTTTCTCCGAGAAATGGTACACGCCGTAAGAAGGTGGAACGCCGTAAGATGGTAGAACATGTAATCTTTCGGAATCAAATTCATATCACATTCGAAAGCCCGATGCTTCAATTTATGGAAAATTCTCGGACCTTTCCGAAATTGAGCTCTATGGTCGGTATACGATTCTTATTTTCAGTGAAACACTCGCGACGTATTTCCAATTCCGTCATATTCTGAAGGAATCCACATACAAAAACGTAAGGAACAGTTTATAGAATCTCGCGCCAACCCTTTGGTTTCAGAAGTATGTGATCCAACTGGATGCCTTCAAGATGACCTTCAGCGAGCGCGAAGACAGCGTTCTCATTCGCAGTGACGACGAAGCCACGGTTCACATGGGAACGAACAATCGCAACATGGCGATGGAGCAGCTCCGCGAGATTCTCGCCTTGAGAATCCGCGTCTGGAAGTCGATGTTCGTCAGCAACCGTTCGGCTCAGATGGGAGAGATGGAGCTGTGCAAGTGTGTCAACATGATCACCGCTGACTGCCTGACTGTCATGATGGACAACTACGCCAACGTTGCCCAGATCGTCAACCTTCATCGACCAGTGCTGAAGAAGTTCACCTTGATGTGCTGTGACACTTTCCCAGATCTCTTCTACTTGGAGCCGATCCGTCTCTGCCCGACTCTCAAGCTGGACGGACCATCCAACATGAGTGATTGTCAACTCATGATGCTGAAGGCCGATCATTTTGAGATCACTAGCAACAGGATCACCTCTGAAGGAATCAACACCTATCTCAAGGTAGAAAGAAAAACAATTGAAACTTAGAATTCATAACTTTCCATTTTCAGTTTCGCCTCTCGGATGAGCTCCCAGAGCGCTTCCACGCATGCCTCAGCGGTTGCGGCAACTGGAACACAGATGTTGCCATGCAGAACTTGGACTACACCGCTTACGAGAGCAAGGAAGCCTACGAGCAGAAAAAGTGAGACAACTTGTCCATCATAGCAAACATTTAACAAGCATATTTTCAGCGGGAGCATCATCCTCCACATGGAATCTGCGACCATGGGATACATCCAAACCAGCCGACCAGATGAGCGTGTCGTGGTGGTCATGACCAAGGACAGATTCCGCGCCTTCAATGAGGGCAAACGACCTGAGCTCATTGCTCACGACCTTGCCACACTGGAATAATCACCTTGACTTCTCTTATTATCCATACCCTTCCAGCTTTGCCGTATCTTCTCTTCATATTAGTTTGTAGTCTCATATCTTCTCTCTTCTCCCACATTTGAATTCTAACACAACACATACCTGTTCCAAGACATTCCTGCTACAAAAAAGCCATCATTTTTTTTGCCACTCTCTGCACTTTTGATGCATGTCTCAAATCAGTCTCCACTTTTTTTTTGTGAATAAGCGTTTCCTTCATTTTAGCCACTTATCAAAAATCCAAAAAAAAATTTGAAAAAATTCCAAAAATTCCAAAAAAATATCTCGATCTATTTTTGCCTGACTTTCTATCCCCCCAGCTTCACAATCTGCTTTCTGTTCCCATAATCTCTTGTCAGCTTCGATTTCTCATTAGCTTTTCATCCCTACTTCTCAATATTCTGTTCCTTTTAACATACAGTAGTCCCTCCCCTTTTGCAGCTCCCCATTTATTTTGTCCCCATTTATTTTGTCCCCATTTATTTCGTAGATTTTTCAATTACATATTTGTCTTGCTTATATATTTTGTCTCAATTGATCATTTTATTTGGCTGAATAAAGTAGAAAAACACAAAAACTTCAAAAGATTCGGGATTGTACAATAGGATAAGTTTACAGTGTGAGAAAATCGAGGAGTGCCATCGATTCATCAGAAGTGAATGGAGTGAAAAAAATGGCTGAAAAAGTTGAGTGAGCAGGGCCAACAAATTGGCATCATAATATCGGGAGGGATGGGGAAACGGGGAAAGGCTAATTTTGATTGGAGACCGAGCAAAAATGAAAAAATGGAGATACAGAAATCATTACAAAGGGATGAAGTCACAACGGGAAGTCAGAATTAGATAAGAGTAACATGAAGAAAAACCTGATAGTGTCAGGGATAACAATAGAGTGAAGAAGATTTCTGGAAGTTTCAGAACGCATACAGTTTCAGAACGCATACAGAACGCAAAAAGGCGAGTGTTTTCGAAATGAGAAAGTGAGGACCAAACACCTCATTCTAAGAGAGAATATCGTTGATAAGCCGCTTTTCAATATCGCTGTATTGATTCGTGCGGGTCTCCTCCTCCAGGAACAAAATCTCGTTGATCAGGATCTCGATCTCCTCAATATTCAAAATCGCCTCGCAGGCGAGGAAGAACTGAAGATACACTTTGGAAGCCTCATCTCTCTGGTCACCGAGCACAATCTTTCTCCATTGGATGTGGTTCATAGCTTTCTGGATGTCAAGAAGATCGCCTTCTTGGTAGAGTGGCGGGTAATGATGACGGTTCTGATGGAATTCCATGGCTTGTTGGGCTGATCTTGGCAAGGATGTGAACTCTGGAAACGAAAAATTCATCATTGAGTTTAATTCAAGTTAGATTACCTCGGGAGTACGGATCGAATTGTGCAATATAGTTCATCACATCCAAATGATCATAGATCCGGCCTTGCATGAGCATGTCAGAAGATGCGATGAATACGGGTGGGTTGGTGGTTGACGGCGTAGAATCATTGGCGAAGATTTGCTCGAAGGTCAGATCCGATGCTCTGCAAAATAACCTCAATTGTCCAGTGCTCTTTCCAACTAGATTCTGCTCAAGATATGTCTGACGAAAACTGTTCCGTCCCTTTTCCCTTACCTAGAAACTGGAGAATGAGAACGCGCTCTAACTTCTGTCTTCTTGAAACCGAAGACTCGATTATCTCTGGCTGAAGCTGGCGGAGCCCACGGATCCCCAGAGGTGGCGAGCGTCTCGATTGGAATCATAAACCCACCATCGACCTCCAAAACTGGAGACAATCTTTTCGCCAACGGAGAAGTGACAAGGCTGTAATAATTTTTATAGTTCGTGTTTATCGAAAACCTGTCTCTTACCACTTAGCTCCTCTCGGCGAATTTCCCAGTTGCTCTCGATGAGATTCGAAGACGTACTCCTGGTCGTATGGTTCCAGAAGAGTGCCCTTGTGCGATCGTTTCTCCCTGTAAATTGTTACCATATTTTTCAATGTTTCGAAACGTCATCATACAATTTCGGAGGCAATGGGGTCTTCGGACGTGGCAGCTCTTCTTCGTGAGCACTGGCGTAGTAGGCAGCAAAGTTCTCTGGGATTCTTCTGGAATAGGAATCGTTTTGATAAGTGGAATTTCCATTTCTTCATCTGCTTACCCAAACGGATTCTCATTCTCGACGGCTCTCATTTGGAAGCTGCTGCTTTGTGGAGCTTCTGGGATGGTGAGATTAGCAGCTGGGAAACGCGCAAGAACTTCAGACAAGGAACGCAGGCTGAATGGCTCAGCCGTGAATGGCTCATCCTTGTTCGGAGAGTTTGGAGTGCGCTCGGCCATTCTGTAAAACTCGCAATACTCGAAAGTGTCTAATAACCATTGAAAAGTGCAAGCCGAAAACACATGTGTCGCAACGAACGGCTGTTGAGAAAACAACATGACACAACAGTGGTAGTAGACTGTTGCGCTGCTTAGAATTATGCAAAATGCAGAGACTTAGAGAAAGAGTCAGAGAGAGAGAGAGAGAGAGAGGTCCATCTATTGATTATCACCCCTAGTGGTGCCACGCAATGATGTTGGCAATGAGAGTGAAGGGCAAAAAAAGGGGGAGAGTCGTGGACAAAGGGGGGGGGGGGGGTCGCCGCACACAACCATTGGAATGTTAGAGATTCAAGCGGACGTTTTTATCAGGGGTAGATCAAAGCACTGGTAGATCAAATTCGAAGGGTATCGCTAGAAATCGAGATGATTTGATTGGGAGCGCTCGTCGTTACAAATAAATCGAAATCTTTTGAGGTTGTCCTTTCTCGAAAATGAAACAATTTATTTTTTCAGGAATGTTTTGAAACCAGTACAACGATCAGGAACACGAAAATATCTCGTGACTGGATGAAAACATGGAAGAACGCGATTTGCTTGTTTTTAGTATGACTAACAATAACAAGAAATGTTGCTAATCATTGATTGAAACATTGCAAAGAGATTGCGGTCAGCCTAGATTCTCCCTGGCAACGAGAATGCAACTATGGCCTCTGACGACGGCACCCCCCCGTGTCGAAAATTATGCCGGGGAACAATTTCGCAGGTGCAGATAATGTTCTGATTATGAGTCATCATTTTATCTGCAGGAAAATCGGCTAGAGACAAAGAAGTGTACACTCTGTTTGAAGGTTTTATGAAAGCCGAACTTTATGAGTTAGCCTTTGTTGGCGGTAAGTAGGCCTATATGACGACGTAGGCAAACTGATAAGAACATCTTCACAGTCACTTGGGTACAACAAAGGAATCAACAAAATCCAGAAGATATTTTTTCTACTTCGAAGTCTGGTTTGTAAGGACAGACTAGACTTCACAACCAGGTTGGATAGCAACGC
Organism: Caenorhabditis sp. 40 LS-2015; assembly: GCA_900536305.3. Lineage (NCBI taxonomy): Eukaryota > Metazoa > Nematoda > Chromadorea > Rhabditida > Rhabditidae > Caenorhabditis > Caenorhabditis tribulationis. The sequence continues at coordinate 190,978 of LR544221.1, forward strand.
GAAATCGTGAAAGTGTCTGGGCTGCCAGAAAATGTGTTCTTTTGTTTATGCTCAAAAATGGTTTGTATGTGGATGTGAGGGGTGTTTGTATGTGTCTATCTCACTAATGTAGTGATATAATATTCGTTTTTGGCGAACAAGGGGGAGCGCTCCGTACATAAATGACCACGTAGAGAGATTGACTAGCGGTGATGAGCAAACTACTTTCACGGAAGAAGACGGTAAAGTGTTTAACCCCAGAATCTGAAACACTACAAAAAAGATGTCAATAGACCAAAAACCATATATCGGATCTGACAAGGAGAAGTTGACCATGTTCAAGGACAAATGGGAACTAATACAAGAATCCCAGAACGCGTAGGAACTCGCCAAAAATCTGTTGTATAGAAGGTGTAGAAAACTTGATTAAACATGATTAAACTTGGAGAGTGAAAAATGTGTCCGCCTCTTGGTACAGAATGGAATTGATTTCTTCGAGTGACTATTGTGGGTGGTCCCAGAAAATACTCATTGATTTTGATGGAAACTCACGCAACGTCCATGTCAGCCAACTGATCTATATGAAAGAGGATGGGATTGGAACTATGACAGAAAGAGAATGAATTTTATGTCTCTTTCCTTGCTAAATGTTGGAAAGCCCGAAACTGGGTCAAACGTGAGTTGAAGGTGACGAGCAGTAAATGGGCTGCTCTCTCTCTCTCTCTCTCCATAGTTCCATTTCAAATAGAAGAACAACTTGGACCCAAGAGTCGTAACCAGTAGTGACTGACTTGCAAGCAGTAAAACCAATTCGAAGTTTGAAGGATGAGTAGCTGTCATGTAAGTAACGATAAAACTTGGCGAGAGAACTCTGTGGTAAATAGAAAATCAGAAGTAGGTTTCTATTTTTCATTCTAGCAAAGTAGTTCTGGAAGAAAAAAACGAATCAATCTAATGTTAGAGCTCTAGTTGAAGACGAGATTTATGTTATTTGGGAGGTAGAAAATTCCAGCTCAAGTTGGAAAAGAAATTGGTGGACGTAGACTTAGTCGAAGTATTTGCGGTGCTTGTTTCCCCGGAGAAAGAACATCACCAAAACAGATAGTGAGCATGCACTACCTCTAACAAACAATTGAGATGCAAATGTCAAGAGGAAAAAAGAAGAAAAGTGTGTGAGGAAAAGGGTTCAAAGAAGTGAGAAGAGGGTGTTCCCTCTGGTTGCATCTCGGGCACAGAAAAACGGGACGCCCGATGTCGTAACCAGTGGCGATTTGCTTTCCGCATATGGGGCTCTCGGAGGCGATGGACATCCGCCAAAAAACGTATAGTAGCAGATGGTCCGATTTAGATCTGTCGGCAACGGGAGTCGCCGCTTTTTTTACGGAAAAGAATTCATGAGCCTTGCAATTGGGTGTTCTTCATTGAGAGCGGCCGCTTGATGTAGATGGAAAAGGAGAATATATTAATTGAGAGGGTGGCCAGACTTTAAGGGATAGAGTAAAGATTAACCTAGAGAGAACGAAGGAACAAGTTGTGCGGTCATTGGGATCCTGAGAAAAAAAAGCATGGATCATGGATCATTTGAAAGGTTGTAATCTGAGTATTCAGATTTCAGGTTGATATATTGCTGTGGAGCTCAAAATGTGAAGCATCTTGTTCAAAGTGCTCAAAGTCTCCCGATGAACGAAACCAAAAAAATAGAGTTCAGATTCTTGGTGGGCGTCGTGCTCAGAATGTACCTTGGGCAATGTAATATTGTATAATGTTTTGATGTATCTGTGTGAGAATGGGCGGAGCTTCTGTGAGGTGTTGTCGTTGTTAGATAATCGTCATACTTTTCTGTCCAAAACTGAAGTTTTTCGGCTACAGAGGTTTTCGCCATGAAACATGTACCGTATAAAAGCTCTGGATACCTGAACATTCCGATTTCAGATCCAAAAATCACAACTGCGCTCCCCGTTTTCTGCGATCATTTTTCAGAGTGGGAAAATCTCGTGGTTTACTACAAATATCAGCTTCTTCTTGACACCAGTGATACTGTATTTTGAGCACAATGCTAGACGAGATCCGCCAGATCTTAGTCTAAAATGAACTTTTTTTTGAAAATGTGTTTCTGACATGGTCCATGTAAAATTCGTGAGTTCTGAATGTCGAAACATCCAAATTCCGATTGCTTACTCCGAACCCTGGATTGTTACTTCGGAACCATGGATCGTGATGTGTCCAACCTACAATTCACTTTTCATGAACTGTGAAACCTGGATATATGAGAAACAAAAAAAATCACTTGGTTTGCCAAAATGGATGGAGCTTCGGTGATGCGACAACGCTGAAGCTTATAGACAAGACATTTTTCGAAAATTCATACTAGAGTATTATTTGGCTACGCTGGAAACATTTTTTCCTAATTCTCAATACATATTTTCTTTCCAAGGTGAGAAAGTTTTTCAGACAACTTTTGTAGCTTGTTAATCTGGCACAAATTTTTGTTCTACCTTCAACTTTTTTTGCTCCAGACATCCCCATCTCTTCTTTTTCGGATTTCGGAAGATTACCCTTCAAGGAACCAAACCGAAAGAGCAGCAGCAGAAGAAGAAGAAAGTGAAGGCAACACCGTAGGAGGTATACTCGTGGGAGTCGTGTTTCCTGTTCTCGGCATTAGTCCTCGTTTGTCGCCGTTTTTTTTTCGAATTTCGCGCTTGAAATCATCGGCCAATCCATTTTCGTCGTTTGTGCTGAGGAAATAGTAATTGCTCAAATGTACTAAAGAATATATAGAGAATACTACATCGGCAAAATTATGGTGAATTCACCTCTACTCGATAGATTTGGAGAATGTTATTCGGGTTACTGTAATACATTTGGAGTTTGTCAACCTTACCGGGAAACTTGTTTTTGACAGATTCTGAGGGTTCTTTTTCAATATTTGCTCGTTTTGTGCAACAAAATATTAGTTTTTGAATGTGCTATGTGGCCACCTGTGCGATTTTTCAGAAGTCGAGATATTGGCTTCGAGAGATGGCGACGTTCGAGAATGCATTGAAAAGTTACATATTTTGAAGCAAATATTTCAACTTTTAGTAATAGCCTTATGACACATTCGAAAGCCCAAATTTTGTTGATCATTTGTCGCATCCGAGCAGAATACAGAGAATACTCTTATCAGGGAATGTTTTAAGTCGATAAGCTAACCAGTAGTAATGACCTGTGTAGTTCGAAAGAGGATTGTCTGAAACCTATATTTCTGAGTTCAAAACCTGCTAATGAGAATTCTGAAAACCACTCATAGGCTCTCAAAAGTGCCTAAAATCGACTTTGCAAGCCTATTTTCGGCACTTTGAGTGCCTATATCTGGTTTTCAGAGTCCTCATTAGCAGGTTTCGAACGCAGTAATAGGTTTCAGACAATCCTCTTTCGAACTACATAGGTCATCACTACTGGTTAGCTTATCGACTTAAAGCATTCCCTGGTTAGATTTTGTCTAAAACGGCTTTCAAGTTAGGAAAACTTGAATATTCTTGAAACCATTTTTCATTAGAACTCAGAACTCAAAGATCATTTGCGTCTCATGTCCACTTATCCGAAGTACACTTATTCTTTATTCGGAATTGAATAACACAAAAAGTTATAACTTTTTCTTCACTCATCCTCTGTCTTCCTCCTATCCTCGTATTCCTACTCATTCCACCGATACACTAATGACGCATGTGAGAAGAAGTACGAGTCGAATATATATATACATGCATGGTAAAAAGAAAGCGCGAAAGTAGAGGCAATTAAAGTTCCCGCACACACTGAAACATTGCTTTCGAAGAAGGGTAGGCAGAAGTTATGAAAATAGAAACGATCATTGGAGATGTTATTCCTCCATTGGTGGTCCCCATTTATAGATGAGGAAGTCATTGTTTTTTCTTCCCTTTTTGTACTTATAAACCTCTCGTCACTCGACTTTTCCTGAGTATGAGGAGAAAATATTCTCTTTCATTTCCCTTTTCTCATTAAACCCGAAAAATCTTGGGATGAGAAGCCGCCATGAAATATTCATAAGATTCTTCACCAAAAGATGAAGGGGACTTTTTTCTATTTTGGGATGGGAAAGTAAATTGATTTCTCAAAGCCACGGATTGATCCAGCCGGTTTCTATGGTCAAGTTTTCAATGTTTTCAAAAAAACCGTAAGTTTTTGAGCCACGAGGTCTTCAAAGTCTCAAATCAGTGAGTACCTGTTCTATACTCCTTGACAGATTGAGAAAGAGAAAAAAAAATCCGTTCTCTCGGTGACAAAAAGAACCCTCACAAACCAAAGAATCATTCTGACATGGCACTCTTTCAGAATCTCAAATCTCAATTTTCCCTCTCTCTCTCACTATTCCTGGAAAAGTATCCAAATTCAAAAGTGAGCGTAGTCCCAACACACACCCGTCTTTGTGACCGACAAGATGTGTTGTATTTATTTACGAGTTTTTCGGTTTTTCCTTCCTCCCCCTATTTTTTTCGTGGTCCATTTTTCACACCTCTTCTATTCAGTTCCGTCATCCAGATTGACTCTCTTACGACGCTCGGCGTAATCGAGAAATCGAGAGACTAAATTAATGGACACATATTTTTTTTGCTCTTCCTTTTTTTTTCGTTTCTCCTGCTTTTCACATCCAGCTTCCTCCGATTTCCAATCTGATTTCATTTTTAGATCTTATAATTCTTAACTAAATGTAAGAAGAAAATGATAGCTGGGAAACTTACACTTGATTTTTGTGGCCTAACTTTTCGAAATTTGAATTTCTAGGTTACCATTTTCTTTTTACTATAATTCTGTTGAGAGTTGAAATTTCAGTGTTTTGATACCTTGAACAATCTTTTCAACTTTTCGGTCTAACTTCCCCATTGTTGGATTTCTAGGCCACCACTTTTTTCTAACGCGTTTCAAAATGCATATATTGAGCAAAGTAATTCCTCACATGATTGTGGTTTAAGTTTTGTAGTTTAACTTCTCAAATTTTGGAAACATTGCAACTCCTACACTACCGATCGAATGTCATAAAATTAAGGTCATGATACCTCTAATAGACCTGAAATCTCATCTTCCTTATCGGCTCGTCGCGTGAGTCCCATGGTTCTGTTTCTGGAAAAGACGAGACTTGTGATATTTGACACGGTAGAGGGTGATGTTGAGACGTCTCATTTTAGAATCTTCTCATTTGTCAATCCAGAGAATTTTCTTGAAGTAAAATGCGAACACGTGTGCCGGCAGACAAAAGAATAATAAAGCAGATGAGAAATCATTTTTAATGTAGAAAATGTGTCATAGCCATAACAGTCATAAGGGTTTCCCTGTTTTCGAAAGAACCATCTTTTTTCGATATTCACTTCATTTTTGAAACTTTGATCTTCGCCTATTCCCCGAACAAGGAAGAAGCATTCTGCCGCTCCCGAGCGATCCCTTCTTTCTGATCCAATTTGTATTCAAAAAGGCAACACCTTGGACATCTTCTTTTCAGTGTCCACTACATCTCTATTCTTAGAACGTGAACTAATATAATAACGCACGGTCCCTCCGCATATTTTTAGACGGCCTAGTTGTGTTTGACATGCTCTGTCAGATTGATGAATTCATTCCGAACATTTCAAAACTGAATACATTGAATACTGAATATCCATGGGGAAGAAGTCTTCGAAATGACGCAGAAATATTGGATGATCAGAATAGTCGCCATGTTCTAAGTTTAGGAGTTTCACGTAACAAAAATGCACCTGTTTACGTTTCAGGTTGGTTTTTGAAGTGTGTTAGGTTGCTTTCCATGAGCTTCTCCAAAATGTCTGCTTCTCCAAGAACCTTGTTTTTTTAATACTATGAGACGTCACTTGGTGTTCACAGTCGCACATCTTATGTGTATTTCTCAGAAATTCCAAACCTCCAAACCCATTTTTTAGAACCTCTTGTAAGGTTTTTGTTCCGTTTCCTCATTACCGATTCCCTTTCACAAGCTTTTCAAAAAAAAACCCTGAAAAACTAACAAATTCCGTGCCATTTGCAAAGAAAGACAACCGGAAGAATACATCGCTCGGCACATCATCATTTATTTTTCCTCCCCCGGGTTTCCTTGTACGCATATTTTGTGCGACATGTTCCTCCAACAGATAATAGAGCAATCAAGTCTGAAATGATAATTATGAGTCGAATCATACTTACAATAAAGGAGACTCTCGAAAATACCTTCTTCTGCCAGAATAAAAAAAGCTAAAATGTTTTGCCCCCACGCAGGATTGAACTACGGACCTCTGGTTTACAAGACCAGCGCTCTGCCACTGAGCTATAAGGGCGCATGAGAGGGTAGGGGTGTGTGCCTAGTGAAGAACCGACAACACACTGGGAGGAGACGGGCCGACGGGAGAGAGGAGAGAGAAGAACCGAACGTGTCGCCTTCATTTACTTTGGCCAAGACGGAGGAGACACGACTGGTAGTGATTGCGAAATACAGTGGCGAGAAGTGGTGAGTGTACCTTTGTTCAGTGGTACATAATTTTTTTTTAACTTGTCCAAAACTCGTAAACTTTTTTGTAAAATATAGAAAAAGTCTTCAGTAACACACGGATAAGTTTTTTGAACGTCTAACATTTTCAGAATTTTCAGAATACTTTCAGATGTAGACGTCACCAGGAAATAAAAATAAAAACTTTTTCGAAGTTCGTCCCTTTAGGCTGTTTTTTTGGATATGATGTGTTTAACAGTCTCAAGAGTGATTATGGAGAGTTTGCCGCACTTTGAATGACGGGCTCTCAAGTTATGATGCTCGGAGCCAAAAAGGTATGGTTTTTCTCCTTGGCTATAACTCGGCTGAAAATAGTTAAAATGAGCTCAGATTTCCATAAAAGATGCGTTTTAGGTTGATCTACAATGTTCTATAAAAATTTCAAATTTTGGAAGAAAAATTTTTTTTCGGTCCAACACAAAAAATTTTGTAGGATAACAGTTGAACTGGACGAAAAAATTTTTTTTTCCAAAACTTGAAATTTTAACAGAATATTATAGATCAATTTGAAACGCATCTTTCGTGAAAATCTGAGTTCATTTGAACTATTTTCAGCCGAGTTATAGCCAACGAAAAAAACCATACCTTTTTGGCTCCGAGCATCATAACTTGAGAGCTCGTCGTTCAAATTGCACCAAACTTTCCACAATGACTATTGAGACTGTTAAACACATCATATCCAGAAAACAGCCTAAAGGGACCAACTTTGAAAAAGTTTTAAAAAAACTTTCCTGGTGACGTCCACATCTGAAAGTTTTCTGAAAATTCTGAAAATGTTTGACGTTCAAAAAACTTATCTGTGTGTTACTGAAGACTTTTTCTATATTTCACGAAAAAGTTTATGAGTTTTGGACAAGTTTTAACAAAGTTATGAATCGCTGAACAAAGGTACACTCACCACTTTTCGCCACTGTATGTAGTGTGTGAAAGACTCAAGTTGATAAACTGTACCGACAAGAGTGGGAATAACGAAAGGAAGTTATGATTTTCAGATACATGTGTCTACAGATTTCTGAAAGAAGCAGAATATTGTCTTGCACTTTTTCTCCCTATTCATGTTCCATGAGCAGCTCAACAATGGGTTCCAGGAAGAATTTGAGGGGTGACTTGTCTAACAACTTTATGGAGGAAAAAAACGTTTAGGTTGGGCTTGTCTGCTTCGAAGCAGATTCCAAAGTTTTCTGTGGTCATAGTGAAGGTGATAGGCATAACTTTCCGAAGAAAATATTTTGAGTAATGAACGACTCCGATTTTTCAAGTCTCAAGATTTTAAAGTTCTCCAAACGAATAATGTCCTGCACATCAACTTTCCTTTGCAAGAAACGACATATTCAGAACACATAAGTTTTTTTCTAGGCTTCATTGGTATTAGCTTTTCTTTTAGATTGCTTTTTTCTGCAAAAGAAAACATGTATTCTGGAAGTTTACATTATGATGGCACTTCTAGAATTTTCCAAAATCCAATAATTTGTTTGAAATTTCGAGTTCAAGCTAAGAAGTTAACTTTTCACAATAACATCTACTGTGAAAAGTTATGTACAAATGTTTACTTTGGTTCACTGGAATTTTCATTTTCGATTCTCTTTTTCATATATTTTGCTCTTCGATGTCTGCCCCCAGTTTCCAATTCGTACAGTATTCCACTCGCCAACCTTCAACGAATCCACCTACAATAGTGACGTGCCAGTAATTCCAAACAAGCTTTGTGTGGAACAAGTTCATTTTCCTTGTCCTCCTTGTCCTTCGCGCATTTTTTTCCACAAATCAGAAGAAAAGGCACAAGGGGGAGGGGAGGAGGTGTTGCTCCTCTACTCCTACGAATCCTTTTTTCCTTTCTCTTCTTCTCTTCTTTTTTGAAAGAGAAGGCAAGAGTTTCATGTTTTATTCACCCGTTGTCCGAGATTCTTACCCTTTCTCTCTCTCTCTTGTGGGGGTGCAAAGGGGAAAGGTTCAACTGTGCCGTGGTTCTCATGATTCTTCCTTCCAAAGTTTTCTAGACACTCTCATGTTTGTTGGTTTGTGTATCGGATTTCCAGGTTTTGCACTTGGAAGTCCCTGTGGTTTTTTTGGGGTCGCTGTAGACTCGCTGAAGTTGATCTCATTGTCTGATCTGGCTAGGGAAGGCGTGACCATAAGTCCCATGAAAAAAGGATTTCTGCAACGTATCCCACCTTGTTCAAAAGCTACAGTTCACCTTGTAAGCCAAGTTTACAGCTTACAAAGTATGCGATAGACTACGAAATATACTTGCAATTGCAATAAATCAAACTTCAGAAGACCTATAACTTAACTTGTGGAGGCCGAGAGTTGTTTCTGAAAGTGCGAGAACCTTCTCTTTCCAATGATCCTCATCACATACTATAGTGTCAATTCCCAGATCCTCTTGTCCTTATATGTGATAACTCATAAAACACTGTACTCTAGCAGGCTACGTGCTAACCATGTCTTCCCAGTCCCAGGTCGTATTTCATAGTGTTTTATTACTCTTCCTCCTCCTAGCATAACTCACCCATTTTTTTTGTACTCGTCTAGACACCGATGACAAATGATTATTTCTCCCATCTTGAATTGCTCTTGAACTCAATTAAGATCCTATTACCTATTTACAAGTGTCACGCAATCGTCCTCAGGGTGGGAGGGCAAAAAGTTATTCATGAATAAGTCCATGACATTTTCGAATATCAAGGCCAGAGTTTACTTACTTCCTAGTTTGTCACCCCCGTCATTTTTTCCCCTTGTCGACCTCCTCATAGTTGATTCGTCTTCCAATTACACATCTGACAGACAAACGAAGGTGCTAATCCTAAGCTCTGACGTTCGGTGGTGGCGGTCCACTTCGCAGTGTTGGGTCTAATTGATTTCATTTCCTGTGATATGGAGATCACATCATGGGGGCATTTTTTCGGAGGATATTGTGCATTTCAGTTGCAGGTCAAGTCGGAAATAAAAATAAGGTGAAACGACCAAAATCTAGTAAAGTTTTCAGTGATCAAAGTGCTTCAAATTTCATTATTCACCTGTTCGGTAACTGACAACTCTTGAGTTATTGGTATGTGGTTGTCAGTTACTTTTCAGGTTGGATTGAAGCCAATTTTCATATTCCCTGAATTTTCACTAAACAAGTACATACACATAACTACTTTTAGGCTTCCAAGCGTGCTTAGAGGGTGCCTATCTGCCTTGTTACCGCCTAGCACATTGAAAACCCTTGATTCTGTTTATCATAAATGGCGATTGTGGTAAAGTTCTCGTATACTGTCTCCTGTTGATTCTGTACCATTTTCGATTTTTGACACTTTTGGAAACTTATGAATCAACCCAATTTGCAATATTTAGAAGGCGACTGTGTTTTTCTGCATTACGTACATCTCATTTACATGCTCATTTTCATTTCATCTAGTTTTTTTCCCTACAGACAATGATATTTTTCTTATTTCCCTTTTCCCTTTTTGCACATCCTTCGCTTCTTTGGGAACCTATTTTTTCACCCGCTGCATTTTTTCCGAGTCGGCCAGGCGATTTACATATTTGGCCGGAAATCTTTAGGTATCGGAGCAAAAGACATCATTCATATATGCATGTATCGTCATTTTTCTTACTACTATTTCTTCCCGGTGTCTTGAACATAGTCAATTTTCTGTATCTGCTTGTAGAGAGGAAGAGTGTTCCGTGTCTAGAACGAAATTCTAGTCTAGTTTTCCGCTTGATTTCTTTTGTTTTCATCTCCGCAATGGCTCATCCTTTGTTTTTTTTTTTTGGAGGTGTTGAAAACTGATGACAATTGCAGATCCTTTTCAAGAACACCATACAGGAAGTGTTGTACCAAAATTCGTAATTGGAGATGATATGCTCTTTTAAACTGACATAATTTTTCACCTGTAATCTAGAGCAGGTTCCAGAAGCTTATAAATGGTTTTTCGTGGTACCAATCACAATCTAGTTCAGTTAGTAACAGAGAAACCTTTGCGAAAATATTATCTGCACTTGCCTATTTTCCTCGGTATCTATTTCCATTTCCTCAAAAAGTACGAAACCTTGGCGAAAAAAAGAAAGAGAGATGATGATGATCACCGGGAATTGAGCTAACCTAGTTATCCAGTCACCAGTCAATCAGAATCCCATCTTCTCCTCCTCATTTCTCCTTCTGTGTTTCTTCAGAAATCATCTTTCTTCTTCTCCTTCTCTTCCTTTTCTATTTTCAACTTGATCTTGTTAACGTTGGCATCTGCTTGGATTCTTGCTTCTGTTTGCTGCCCCGCGATTGATAATTTCATTATCCCGAGCATTCGCATTCACCAAAACAGTGTGATGTCTGGGTGAGGAGCTGAAGGGTGTGTCGACGGAGAGGAGCCGAGGAATCGAGAAATTTTTTGCCAGAGGCGTTTTTTGAAAGGTTCTAGTACCATTCTCCGTCATCCACACGACTTCACTGGAGAAAATATTCGAGTAAGTTCTCGGAAATTTATATCTATCCTTTTTCGGCTAGTGAAGTTCTTTATTTGCAGTACTTTACTCTAGAAATAGTTTCAATATTGTTAATAAATAATAATGTCTGAACTCTCGCTGAATCGTGATGCCCTACTTTTCATGGAGCCCTCAAACAGTCATTTCTAAAGTTACAATAAGAATGACCTCATAAACTGATTTTGGATCGTTTCAAAAACAGAACATGAACTTTTAAAAATTTCGTAGTACTCCTGAGACCTTTCAAGCAAAGAATATGAAAACGGAGATTCTTTTTGGGTTTGTAATTAATACCTTAGGAGGTCTGAAACCGTGTTTTCATAGATTCAAAGACTGTCAGTCACCTTTAGAAGAGAAGTGTGCAAACTTCAAAAGTTCAAAACATATTTTTTGGTGAACATCAGTTTTTGAATTATTAATTTGAGGTTTCAAGTTCTTCTCTTTCCATTGGTACTCATCACATTCTGACGTTTCATCCTCATTTTCACACCACTTCCTTGCTAGATAGTTCTACGTTCACTTGTACCTTGCAAAAATTGCTAATTTATCTCATTTAGAATTCTTTGTTTTTCTTGTTTTTTAACTCTTGTTTATATTTGGTTATTCCGTCCCATTCCTCGAAATCTCTATTCTGAATTTCAAATTCCCTCGTTGTGTTTGAGTACCATGCATAATTTGAATTTTTCCCAACTTCCACACACACATATTTACCCCAGCAAAAACTTTCAAACGGCCAATTAGACAAGCTTTATGAGCCGTGTCTTTACTGGAAAAAGTCAAAGTTACTCATCCCGGAACCAGTTTTTCTTGAACTTTTTCGCATTGTTGTTGATGCTTCTTTTTTGGGGGCCGAGGGTGCTAAAACTTCTTCAAAGGTTGCAGTGCAAAACCAAAAATGACGTCGGATAAAACTTCTGAAAAAGCCCCCCAAAAACAAACAGGGATAAATTAGATGTTGGGCACTTCCGTCTTCAACAATTTTTTTCACATTCTTATCCTTGTAATTACATTTTTCTCTCTTTTTGTCCTGTTTTATGTTGTTTTCGGAGTAACCTGCAAAACAGAAAACTATATTTTTTGGAAGCGAGTGTTAATTGCAAATGCCACGAATACATTACTCAATATTCTTAAGACCCAGAATTCCGACTGCCGAATTTTTTCTGGAAGTTTTCATTATAGTTTTGATATGGCTGGAAACCAGAACTTAAGAAAAAGAGCCAATGAAGAATTTGGTCTTTGGCCAGCCCATCTGATGATTGATTTTGATGAACGTGGACATCTCGCAACATTGAGGATGATTGGGGAGGAAAAAAATTAAGGAACCACGAGGAAAATAGGAAAATAGTTTGCACCCTAATGAAGTGGTTAGAGAAATGGACTGACAGAAGAAAAATTAGGAACAAATTTTAGGGTACTGTCCCTTTTTGAGTTTAGTTTCATTTTCTGCTTTCATGTTTTTTCGAATATTTTCCGTCTACAGGAAATGCGACCGGAAATAGGATGATATCAGGCTGAATCAGAATATCACGTTCCTTTTTCATTTAGCACCTCGATTCAGAGTGCATTAGCTGGCCTCGGATGTGAGTGGGTTGGAGAGATTTTTTGCAGTAAAGCTTTTTGCTGTAAAAATCGAACGAAACACTTTAACCTTTGATCCTCTATGTGCAATTCTGAATCCTGGCGAAAAACTGATGAAATTCACACGGGGCACCTTATAACCCCAGGAATATATTTGGATGGGGTTTGTTGTTGACTACCACCACCACCCGGAAAAATGTCCCCTTTTCTTCCAACCAACCCACCCGAAAAACCCATACTTGATCCGGAAACGCAACTTCTGGATGAGGGATGTTTTTGATGCTTCTCAGTTTTTTTCATCCTATTTTCCTCTTTGTTTGTTCTTGCTCTATCATCCCCCCCCCTTCACTACTCTGTCTATTTCATTCTTCTTCATCTCCATTCATTGTTTTGCTTTTCTGTCGAATCGCGTCAAATTCTAGATGTTTTCCAAAAGAAAAGAGAATCCGAGAAAACATTTTACAAGCCGGCAACTACTTGGCGCTTGGAAACAGTGTCCTCGAAAAACTTGTGTTTTGTTTTCTGCTCTCAACTTTTCAACTCATGATTGCTCGATGTCTCCATTTTTTATTCAATGCGGTTTTGGTGCTCGCCATGAAGTTCTCGGTTTCAATTTTAGACTCTTCACACGTTTTCTGTCAATCAAGCTAGTCATACGCCTTGTTTCAAAGTTTTCCGTCGGTTTCTAAGAACTAGGATTTGTCATTTTTGGTTTTTAGCCAACATGAGAAACCGAGAGATAGGCATTTTTGGATTTATTGCAATTCTGAACTTCGTGGAGTTATGTCGAAAAGTTCAAAATGAGATTCTACTCAATCTCTGTAGTTTCTGGCATCTCATTTTTGAATGTCTCCGATTCTCAGCAAACTCGGGATTGTTGTGAATGCGGTTATGTCATTCTAGCATGTAGTGGGTATCATTGGGAAGAGTAGGCTTTGAAACATATAGCTTGCCGAAAAAACTTCTGAAGCTTATAACCCGACCTCTGGCTGTGCGCTGCTATTTTTGAAAGTATAGAGGTACAGTTCTTAGCGTCCTCTTTTTGATAACAACGGACACATACTGAAGTTCAAAAAAAACTGTCGACTTTCAGAACAGATAATATGAGCTTCTGAATTGAACAGACCACCATAACTGTTGCACGCCTGAAAAAACTTTATGAAGCACCTCGTTCATTTTTTGAAGATCTGTTCAACTTTTCAGGATGAGTGAGTGCGGATCAAATCCTGGATACCCTAATACTGAAGGCCAGATTCACAACATTCTGACCACAGTTGAACTCAATCTCTTTTACTTATTTACCCCTTTGACTTCATCCTCATATTACTTCCGCTTCCTACTGTGTTCGTCTCTTCTTTTCTCCTCGCAAGTCTAGAAATTATGATCCATGCAGTGACTCATGTGCTGCAGATAACCGAGAAAAAGAAACGAAGGAAAAAAGTCTCAGAAAATGAGATGAGCCAGAAATTGAATTTAGGCATTTTGGAACCACATCACACCAGCACAAAAAAAATGAAGGGAGAAAGAGAGAAAGAGCACCGTGGTGGTGGTGGTCGTGAAAAAATGAGAGAAAGGAGTTTCCCAGTTTTCAAGTTCAAACCGAAGTTTTGGACCCACCAGATAACGTTTTTTCGTCTTTCCTCGAACTTCGTCATTCTGATATCTGTCATCAGAGGAGAGGTCTGGAGCGAGATTCCAATTAACATCAGCCTCCCCCTCATACGTCAAAAGCCTCTTCCCGAATTGGAAGTTGAGGTCCGATTCTTGTTTTTGGTTGGGATGGTGGTACACGACGTGCTGTATTTGTCAAGCGCGCTAAGTGGTTTTGGAAAATTAGACGAAGGATGAGTCAGTCAGGAATCTTTTTTTGGTAGCCGTTCCTTCATAAAACTGATTTCTGTCTGTGTTGGAACCGGAAGAGGGTTGAGGGTGGAGATCTGTCACAAACATGAAATCTGTAAATGAGAGATTTTTGGGATATTTCATAGTTTGTAGGTCTCCCGGAGTCTAGACTGTTCTCCGGAAGAGTTTTTTTGGGGTTCGGAAACTCATCCGTTATTTTTTGATAGCGATTGTCTAGATTGTCCAACTTTGAGTTTAAAAACCACTTTTGAGTTTGAATTTAGCTGTTCTTTGTTCAGTTATTGAAATCTCTCGAGGACTGTTTTCGATTCACTGTTTTCCTGACACTCCATCAAATCCCATGATACACCACAAGGTGTGACAAACACAATATCTTTGTTAATTTGTGGCCAGAGTCATAGTTTTCATAATAATCTCGAAGGATCTGTTTATCTAGTACATATATACTTCCGCGGTACAATTTGACGCCCTCTTGGCACTGAATCTGTTTATTTGCTTATCGACGAGTGTTCCTATCAAGGATCCTGGATAAAGGTGTTATTTCTGTTTGAAGGGTCATCGTTCAATCTTCTCCGAGCAGACTCTCGTGCCATTTTTAACACATTTCGAGATTTGTAGAAGCGCCTGATTTAGCCAATTAACCTTAAAGGGGTCTATTCTCCGCGTTTTATGTCGGACTCACTCTTAGTCAACCTCCTCCAGAGTTAATGTGCATGAAATATTCCTCAGAGCTTTTTCTTATTTCTTCGATGCTTTTATGGTATGCTCGGACCACTTTCTCATTTTTATGGTTTTCTGAAAAGCACTTGAGATTCGTGTTTATTACCGCTTCATTCTCCTTTTCTTGGGATTCTAGATTTACGACGACTCGAAGGACAAGAGAACTCGAAGACGTCATTCTTCATTCACTTATGCAATGTACCGTAGGACGCGTCTTGGTTCTTGAGTCTACCGTAGCTCATACTTGATCGCTTAGAAGCCCGAACATGTTGTTAGGGAGAAACTTGAAAGTCTCAATTTGACTACTTGAAGATTGTAGGGTTGTCTTGAATTTTAGAACTGCTCGAGTTCAGTGAATTTCAACATTTTCAATTCATTTTCAGAACATTTTCGTGCTTTGTGATCTTGAAGAAATCGTACATTTGTTGTCTTAATGGTGTTTCTTCAAGATTTGAACTTTTCTGAGATTTGAAAGGCTTAATTCAGAAGTTTCTTGATATCAGAATCACAATTTCCAGAAAACACCGAACCCTTTGCTCTTTTTCAGAGATTCCACCTCCTTTTCCATATATCATGTTAGTCCATTACCATTTTTTTCACACACCACCTTGGTCTACGAACCTTCAACTCTTACCTGGGTTTGGATTCCGATGATTTCACCGCCACTTGTGACGACAACACCACGTCCCCCAGTAGACGTGAATAATCAGCGCCCGATACTAAATTTGCACATCCTTAGAGGTCATCCCCACATGACTCCTCGCCCTTGTTCTGAACCCCTCCATTTTTTTCCCTCCAATCCACTTGCCTCTTCTTTGCCCGCCCTCCATTCTTCTTGTGTCCTCTGGGCTTCACTCCTATTCTGCCAAATGGACCCGTCTAAGACAATTGAGAAACGTTTCGGAGACTAGAGGACAAGCCAATCTGCAGTCATTCATTTCTGTTTTGTTTTGTTCAATTCTCTTCACCTCGTATTTCGATTCAGTTCGATTTTTGAACTTTTCTCGAGACCGCAATGAACAAAAGCCAGCTTTTTTTGTTCTTAGCTGAGATTGCGTAGTTTTTGACCAAGAATCTTGCTCTAGGCTTGTCATTCTTGCGTAGGGATGAGAACGTGACCATTACATTTCGGTATTTAACAGTTTCGGAAGCCAGAGGTCAAGTTATGAGATTTGAAAGTTGCATGTGGTCTACAAAAGTCACAATTCAGAAGGTCATAACCTCATGTGGGTCAAAACCCAATTACGAAAACACATAACTTCATCTCCTCTATTCAATGACACCCATCACAAACCGATATCTCGTGCTCACAACGTTCCATAGCCGGATCACATCAGTTTTGTGCCTTCAACTATACGTGACTTCTAGCTCAGCTCCATTCAATGTCAACTCCTAAACCATTCCCCTCCTTTCTTTGCTTTGTTACGAATAGAATCTTGCTACCATTCGTTTATTGAATTAGCGCACAGATTGGACGGCTGGAAATTTCAAAACAAACGGTTTTCTCCCCAGATGTTGAGGATAATCTGTGATTTTTCTTTCTCATCTCTACTCACTCTCTTTTCTTGCCTCTCTGTTATTTCTATCCAATTTAATTTTTCAGCCCGGCTTGTCAGTGACAGACACGTCTAGCTTGGTACCAAACCCCCGACTATAATCACGGTGAGTTGGACTACTGTAGGTCAAACTGCAGACTTGTTTTTCAGATTTCGAAGCGTAATTATAAACGCTGACAACACTAGTTGTTATTGATAGGTGAAGAAACCACAGAAATCAAGATGTTGGATGTTGGCACGATAATCATTGGGAATATCACCCGAGCGAGGAAGTTTGGAGAGAAGTAAGTCTACCATAAATGGGTCCCACATGTACAATGAGCTAAAATGTCTGACCATACCAAGAAACCAAAACTTAAACACAAACTCCGCGCCTAAGCGCTACTTGTGAATTTTGAATGACTGACCACTTTTCGAGAAAACTAATTTCGAGTGAAAACACCAAAAATGTATTGCACTTGTCATCCACCCATCACTCATTTTTCTGTGTTTTCTTGAGCGGTGGGTTCGGTTACCAAACCACACGTCGAACACCGATTTGTTTTACGACCACACCCGACTTTTACTCTTTCTTTCTCTTCTTCAAAGTGAATCTTTTTGACACCCCCTTTCCGTTTTGCATGAAATTTGATTTAGGGAACCCATCGGGGAATAATGATGACGTTGTCCAGTGTCTGTGACAACGTGACTTATCGTTTCAAGAATTTGTCTTTTCTACTGTATTCAAAAAAAGAAGATTCTCGATGTTTTAGATGTATGTTTTCTTCTGACTCTGACCAATCAAGTTGTCTCCCCACGTCTCAATGGAATTGCGGCCAATCACATAAGAAACAAGAAACAAATTATAGATAAATTGTAAAATTGCACCCATGTTGAAAAACACCACCAGGCCCCGCGACCACTTGTTTCCCATTTTAGAGATCATAGAAAAGAGTTTCTTGGTCTCTGTTTGAGTACTCCGAGTTCAAATCGCTGAAGAAAATTGTAAACCTCGATTGTGGCTATTTTCACATAAAAAAGCAGTTTTGAACTATTTGAACTTTGAAAACTGAAAACCTTTGTTTCGAAAACTTCTTTCGGTTTGCAACCTCCAAAAAGTGTACCTCCTACTTTTTCTCTTTTCCATTGACCTAACCTAATTTCCGTAAAAGGAACCAAATCCGAAATGCTAAGGGAAGGTTTTGCGGTTCTCTAAGCCACCCATGCAACTTATTTTAGTCATCTCGTTTTCCGTTGACAAGATAGGTTCTATGTACATATCTGAAAATGCTTCTGAATATTTCATGATTGACAGTGGATCCGAATGGAGCTGCAAGCTTGATTTCATTAATTATAAAAGTGCTTGGTTTTTGAGATCTTAGCTTGGTGAATGAAAAGTGGCAAATCGGACTTTGAGGGTATCATTTTTATTATCTCAATGTTAGTCCTTGGAATAATAATAAACTAAATGTTGTCTTGAAAAAAGCAAAAGTTGTGACGTTAGATGATCAGAGTGGGCAGGGAATTTCATTATAATAAAAAATCGGATTACTGTAGTTGCATAAAAACTCGAGGCATCTGTTTATGATCACAACTTTCAAAGAAGAGGAATCTAACTAAGGATTTCCTGTTTTCTTGTAGATCCGCTTTTAGTTCGTTTCCGTTAGGAGACATCCTGTTGCTCTTATTAGGAACTTGCTTTGAGAGGAAAATTATCTGTTGTCACATTTCTAGGCTGACTAGGAACCCTCCGAAAACCGGAAGTCCTGATCACGAGGTTTCCCTCTTTAAGTTGGTCCATTCAATTTGTAAAAACACCAGTAACCAACCTAGAAGTACACCTTTTAGAGGTCCGGAAAACAATGAACAAAAGTTGTCGGGGAGGAAGTGTCTGCTTGTTGTTTGACGTAAGCGTCATCAAAGCATCTTCCGCCAATCCATTTTCAGTTGTTATAGTCCTAGAAGAACTCTTGTTGTTAGATGAATAATATCTTGAAATAAACATTTCTCTATCTAAATGAGAGTTGTTGTGGGAGGGTAGAGAAGAAGAGGAGTGAAAATTCGTTTACTTTCATTTTATTCTCTGCTCAAAGAAGATATTTATCTCGGTGCGAGAGAGCTTGAGTTTGAAAATTTGTGTGTGTTTGAATTTGAATTTGACGCTGTTGCCGCTCCTTCCCCACTAAAAATTTAATTTTCGATTCCTTGAAGTTCAGAGTATCAATTGCTATTTTCATGTACAATGAGGAAGCAATATAGGTAGTAGTTATAATTCATACGGAAAAAAAGTTTTCCGTTTTGATTTGCATAGTTCCGCGGAAACCGCGTGGACTGCGTCACAGTGAGGAAGCTAGCGATCAATTGAGCTTATTTTGATGTTACTTTTTTTTCTCGAAAAGGTTGACCAACTGACTAAGATTTTTCTATGATTAGCATCGTTTTTTAAAGAAACCCGGAAAAATAGGATCGACAAAAAGTGTCGCATTTTTTCATTCTTCTTCATCCTCTGATTCATTGAAAAATATACCTTCTCTGAAAAATAATGCCGTTCCATCTACAAATTCACAGGTAACTATTCATTTTTATGACAACTTCTCAATAAATCTGGCTGTTTTGGTAGGTGCATAAGTTTCTCATGACTCTAGTAAACTTATGATCTTGTAGTTCCGTATTTGATAGGTTCCAGAGGAAATGGGAGATTCATAAAATTCTGGGGTGCATTTTTAAAAACAGCAGCCGACCTTCAGAGGTCAGTTTTGAGCTTTTGAAGAAAGAAGCCGAGCTTTCGAAGAGACTACCTAACCTGTTTTGTTCAAAACCAAACAGGTTAGGTAGTCTTCAAGGATCATAGTTCGATTTCTGGTGATCCACAGAAGTTTTTGAGTGTTTCTACATAAGTTTCATGAAATTTTCTTCCTAATGGATCCCAGCACATAATGAAATGTCTATTCATTCTTCACATCGATCCCTAGTAAGATCCTTCTTCAAAACCCAGTTCTAGGGTAACCCCCGAGTTCATCATGTCCCCATGGTTCCGGTTTTCCTCACTGAGCTCATCGTCTCAAAAAAACATTTCTCCTCTTCTTTTCTTCCCACAATACTTGTATCAATTATGAATGACGGTCTAATTTGAGTATTCACGCGCGCAAAACGTGAATCATTTTTTTCTATTCCTCACGTACATTTAATATATTACCACCACCACTAGCACAATTTTGGAATGAATTCAGCATCCCTCCGGAAACATACTCTCTTCTTTTCTGTGATGATGAGGATGAGCTCATGCCCCTCCAAGTTTTTTTTCTCATCATGAGTTGGGAGGAGGAGCAGAGGAGACGGAGGAAAACAAGAAATAATTTTGTCTGATTTTGTTTTTGGTCTCTCTCTCAAGCTGGCGTTGGTGGTGGTGGTGGTAGGAGCAGTCGGACCAACGGAAAATTGTGTGAAGTTCAAAGATTCATCATCGTCATCATCAGATGGGAATGTGGGAAATGAAAGAAAGGGAACGATGGAATGTTTATTTTTAATTGCGATTCCAGAAAAATGAGAAATAAGTCTGAAATTCTGAAGTCATCATTATTCATAAATTCTTCTAGATTACTGTAACTGAAGTTTAACTTTCTTCCTACTCGTTCTTTGATGTCTTCAACTCAACCTAATTGCATTTAGTCTCTTGAAAAAAACTCGAGCTCCTCAAACTCCAAGAAAACACTCCACCACAATTAGATGATGTTAAGGATTGGGGGATTTAGTATTAGCATAAGAATATCATATCAAAAACAATGCATTGTTTTTATTCATAGCGATCTATGAAACAACTACTTATGAAGAAACCGAGAACCACAGAACCACCCCAAACCGAAAAGTTCACTTTATAAAAACAACGTCATTTTTAGAGCCATTTCGAATAACCTTAATGTTTGTTTCCGAGAACCTTGCTTTGCTTCGAAAAATGTCGATTCTGGAACCTGCAATCTATTTCTTTTCCTATTTTCCTCGCCTCCGAAGCCAATGAGGCAGACGTAGAGGTCCCGTCTTCTCAAGACACCGGTTGTAGAACTATAAATAGAAATGAAATCCTTGTTGTGCTCGTGTGTTTTTTGGAGACATCTGGATGCGCGGGGGAGATAATCCAGTTGTAGATCAACTCCAGGGAAAGAAGTTCAATTTTTTGTTCCATTCTAGACATTCATGGCAAGTCTAATCCTTTTGTTGCCACTACTGACAAGTAAATGAGTCAAAACTACTATTTTCAGTTACATTTTTCCGATCCATCAAGTTTTTGTGTACTCTATTATGAAGTGGAATATTTATCCTCGCGGCTCTTTTCACTCCCCATTTGCAGACTAGAGGTCAGAGTAATTCATTCGAGACTGTCAACAAGAAGGGTATACTCGGAAAATTGGACAATGATAATTTCGCTGGAATTCGTTTATTTTTGAAATTTGGCTGGCAGTAAGATTTCTGTTGACTGTGAAATGGTCGGAACGTGATGGGTACCACAGGAAAGAAAAATTCTTGAAACTTAGTTTCACGTTTTCAAAAACTGCTGTCGCATTCAAAAGTTGAGTGATAAACTTCAGAAGTTCACATTTTGCAAGCAAAACACTCGTCGCCCTAAACTTCAAAAGCTCGAAACTAGACTCCGAAAGGTGTACAGCAGAGTTCAAAATTGCAAGGCTTTTATTTAAGACCTCTATTCCCTCGCCAGACGTTAAATTTTTGAACGCGAAATACAGGTCTTCATTTAGCTCACACGTGTTTGCTACTGTGAGTAATGGGAAACCCTTAGAATTGTCTGGAAGAAGTTAAACTTCTGAAATTCACGTGCACAGAGAAAAAACGATTTTCTCATGTTTTGATCTTGTTGCATAAGTTGACCCCAATCAACGTCTCTTTCACGTCCCACACTTCTCGGAATGCGTTCTGACTGGTATTAACTTTCACATCATATCTTCCTGATTTCCCTAATTCACCCTTATTCACGTTTCCTGACCTTGATTTTCCTTTTCAGAGGTGTAGCCCACTCAATCCTACTGGTCACACAGAACACACAATTTATATTGTGAATACTTTGGGATTAGATTTAAGCTAATTAGTTCAGAATGATATACCAAAAGTTTCAAAAGGATTTCATGAAGCACCAAACAACAGAAGGGAAACTTTCCTTTCCGGAGTGAAATGTCTCTCAAAACATTTTTGCAGCTTTCATTCGCATTCATACTCACATCAGTTTTCAGTTTTCAATTCTCAACCTTCCTTCTTCTCTTTGAGGATTTTAAAGTTTAGATTCTGCAGAAAACGGCACTTTCCATGTTTCAAGACTGACATTTTTATGTGAACCGAACCCAAAAACACAACAAATGATTTTTTTTGCAGAAAAAATGAGAATCAAAGGCTCTAGTAAAGTGCCCTATAAATTCCAATGATGAATGAGAGGAGAATGGGTCGAGGATGGGTAGAAGATGCTCTCTGATCAGACTATGTGCAGTTTTTCACTGCCTTTGTTCTGTAGGAGAAGGTGTTAATCCAGTTGTTTGCGGTTTAGTAGTACAGAGTTTTGTTTCGATTGAAAATTGAAATGGGCGGAGATTCGGAGAAGAAATTTCAGTCTGGAAAACATGGGCAAAGGGTATTACCGGTGTTGACCCTCTGCATAAGTTGGTTAATCGGATTTTGTAGGAGGTGGAGATGTGAAAAATGTTTCGAAGAATGTGTACAAGGTCTGAACGTATGTGATGGGTTATGTTGTCTTAAAGCAGTTCAAATTCGACTTCTGAAAGTTTTGTACAATTTTGAAAATACAAAAATAAGCTTTCTTCTTTCAATGATACCAAATACGCATTCACTTATCATCCTCTCATTCACATCATCTCCTTGTGAAAAAAAATCAGAATATGACGACAAACCTTCGAAAATTATAGGTTCGACTAGAATCTTCCTCATGGGATTCCCCCTTTTCCATTCACCTCCCTACATCTTCAAAGGATAGATTTGAAATAGAAGAGCGTGAGACCCCCGCAATGACTTGCAACATCTTAATCCACATACACACCACGTCACTGCACATCCCCTCCATTTACACACCTTTTTACTCTTTTCTACCAGCAAATTCCTTCCTCTCTACAAGCGCCGCGCTAATCCAATCCTCCTTGACGAAAATCGTCATAATTCATTTTATGACTCTGTAATCTCCCCCTCCTACCACTTCGACTCCGCCCCTTCCTCAATTGAAAACATGGTTTCAACACATCGTCGTATGCTCATATTCGACGACTCTCTCACAGTTAATAGCCAATTGATGTGTTGTTCATTCTCGGAGACAGAAAACCTATCCTCCACTCATGATTCCGTTCGTATGCGGTCGAGCGGAACAAATTCCAGTCTGTCCACGTTTTTTTTGTGTGTGTATGTATGTGTGTCACAAATATCCAGAAGGACTCGAATTCGGTCTCCTGACTTTTTCTTCTGCTCCTCCGCCTTTCTTTCTTTTTAGCTATTTTTTGCTTCGTTTTTCAATGAGCCTCCCAGAAATTGGACACCAGCCAGAAAAGAAAGCGTCTTTCAGGAATTCGTCGCTCCATAAAAACTTGAACTTTTTCCCCCTTGTTTGTTCTTCTGTTCGCGTCTCGTTTTCCATTGGTCTTTGTTCGCTTACAGTTTTACATAAATTAGCATTTTCATCTTTTTTTTTCAAGACCTTCAAACCCGCGTTCAAAAGGATAGTAAATGAAAGACAGTGTCAGATTACGGTACTCCATGTTTTCTCCTGTTTCTAGACAAAAAACAATCTGGAAACCGGAACTATCTAGTAATCTATTCTGATGTAGTCTTAATCAGACGACAATTTTTTTTGAGTTTGTTAGAGAGAGCGCAGGTGAATTTGTGGGGGTTATAAGTAAGCGTGGGTTGTTCAGAAGATCAAGGATTCTGATTGCTGAGAGTTTTGTATCAGAATGGCAGAAGATCACAACTCATTTTCTAGCAGATTTTGAAAAAGGGAAAATACTTTTCAAAACCTCCTCTCTCTAGGAAAACTACTCACATACCAAGTGTCGCCCCCAGTTTACACCGTTCCCTAGTAAGAACAAAAGTCTTACTGTAACTTTTGACGCCACAACCAAATTTTCCCATAGCCAAAATAAACGTCATGCTGGGATCTAGGCGCCCTCGCTTTTTTGATCCGTCTAATCAAGAAACCCTATATTTGATCTCGTGTGCTCATATATAGCTCATACTTAGTTTTTGCTCGGCTCTATTCTATTAGGATCCCAGAGTTCACACCGGGAAAAAAACCTGAGTTGTGGGTTTTCCTTGATTTTTGTTTTCCCCCTGAAGTTTTTTCCTTCGCCTCATCATTCCATTTCCTTCTCCTCGCCTTCCCTATCAAACAAATATTGGTATTATTGCTCATCTTCACCCCTTCTCTTCCATCATCTCATTTCCTCCGAAACTTAATCTTTAGTTTCGAGACACTTGTTTGTATCATTTTGAACCCGACTGTCCTTGGAGAAAGAATAACAAAACAAGTAGCAAGAATAAAAGGGGGAAAATAAAATGGTCACACGGGAAGAAGATGGCATAGAAATGGGAGGAGGGGCAAGAAGTAAATGAAGAAAGAGTGGCTCACTAGGTTGAATTATTTTTGTGCTCCTGCTGCACCGCACGGAACGCAGCAAAGATACCCTGTCGTTTCCAACTAATTCTCCTGAGAATTCTAAATACCCTACATCTTCAGTGTACGTGAGTAGTGAGACCAAGTCGACCTTCAAATTGTTTCTTACTATACCCTCGATTACTCTTCTCATGGAGTTTCCCACACACTGCTCCCAAAAAAAGAATAGTCGTCATTGTTTGAGCTCAAACATCCGAGCCATTTTCTCAATGAGCCATACTTGTAAGATATCACAATGGCTCGCACTTGTCTCATTAATCTCGAGATAGACTTTGACTCATTCAAAATTTTCTTTGGAAAATATTTTGTTGCCAAATTTCAACTTTCCTCCAGACACTGATTAGTCCTCCTGCTTGATCTTTGATGGAGCGCTGTTATCACTCTCAGAATTGTATTATCCATCGATAACTTTGTTAACTTCTGTCTCCGACCTTATGACTCTTTCCGTTTCGCACGTATGACATTTTCCTTGTAACTCTTGAATTATTAATGAAAACTTTTGTTTCATGGCAATTAAAAATAGAATCGAGCGATTTATCGTCGAAGCCTGGGTGGTTTTATTTTCGATCATAAAATTGAATGACGGAAGGTAGCAGGTGGAAATGAATGCCAGTTGGTATAGCTATTTTCTTCGGGTTTTTATAAACAAGCGAAGGGATACTGTCATGATACTTCTCACGTATAATATCAAAATAAACCATCACCTCTTTGATGTGATCCTCGAGCTTCTGAACTTTCCATCCTTTTCGAAGGAACATGCTGATCTCTAATCTTTATCCCTCCCACCCTCACTCCAAATAGCGAAAAATGAGTTTTGTTCCCATGTTGAATTATCTAAATCCGTCAAGTGTTTTTTCCAAGGCGCACACTATAATCTGATGGTTTAAGATCTTCTCTCGCCAATTTCTACCCCCCGCGATAAGTGATCTGTTTTTTGTTATCGCCAGCTTTGAGGAGGAGATTCTTAGTAAAACTACAAGAATTTTAATGATTTCTCAGTCTTTTTTCTGTCGAGATATAGTCACTTCCTTATTTTCATTGTTCCTTCTAGGTTCAATAGAACACCGATCTTAGAAGCGTAATAGCAAGATAATGAATTCAGACGCTTTATTTCCTTTTCAATAGAACAAGACTTGTCAGAACAAACGATTGAACGAGCGCTCAGAACGATGAATTATTTATTGTTGTCATTCTCTTTTATAGGGACATCCTCGATGTTCACTAATCAGATCCCGGGAAAGTTGAATAGAATAAGAGTTGAGGTGATTCATAGTCGTTTTGAACTGAAGATCACTTACTAGGGAACTCTGCTCATTTGAGATATATGGTAGGTATTATTGGAGAGAATGTGGTTTGAAACGTATATTCAAATTGTCACAATCTGTTAATGCCTTTGAAAGCCGTATTATGAGATTCTGAAAACTGAACTGTACTCCTAGAATGAGTAAGAAGCTCAGAACTCAACTTCTGACCGTTCTCATCAGGTCTCAAAGCTGCCATCATATGTTTCGCTGGAGAATGTTTCACACTTAGGTTGGAGTTAGGGATTGTGCCAGACCTTACCCAGAATATGTTCTTTCCAATGATACCTATCTCATAATGGAGTAACATCTTTCCTTTCACATTATTCCCTTGTGAGATCAATTGAATACGGTATTTTTAAACAGATAGGTTCACTCGATCAAAATCCATGAATCACACTGTTTTTTGTACATATCACAACTAACACTAGTTGTTTTCGGTTTTTATTCACCTGCAGTTAGCTTAAGGTGTTTTCTCTGCAGATGACATGACTCAATGTACAATATATAGCTAAAACACAAATTTTCAGCAAACCTATAAAAAGTTAAATGAGGCAATGAGTAATTACCAGAAAACAACTATAAAATTATAAGAGGGACACGCCCAGAATCCGGCAAAACCATTTTTCATGAATTTTTGAGGCATTTCTGTCTACGCCATCGTGTTCATCATTCCGACCACATCTTCTAATAGAAGATGAGAATTCCAGTGTAGCCTAATTGAGTCACCCACGGCTCACAATTAAGCGCCACTTCCGAGCCTGGCACCCAGTCCAGTAAATGAGGGGGAATCCTTTAAGGGTTACGGATCAAACTTCTTATTTTTGTTCTTCTTATTTTTATCTTTCAAAAAGCTCGGCATGTGGTCGGAAATTCTGAAGTGGATTTTCCAGCTACCTCTTTATTATGTCTGGAGATTCTAATTTCAGAACTGGACTTTGATACCAGTTGAACTTGAGCCTACTCAAAATCAGTTGGAATTGGCTACCGTAGTCTGATTCGATCACCGTTTGAGTTCTCCGGAACAGAGTATGAATTCTATAAACATATTTCATATTATCAAATTTTCTTTTGATTCCAGGTAGATTTTTTGGTAAAATCAAATTATCTTCTAAATCTTTGGAACTTTCCTGGTTTTCATAAAACCACTATAGTCACCTCTAACAACGAAAAATGTCTAGACAAATGTCAACGACTACTATTACTAATTGTCATCTTTGCACATATCCTTCCATTTTTAGCTTCTGACTCTTGGAAAGATCACAGAAAGTGTTGTATATAAGTGAGCCTTTCTCGATCTCCTCTACTTTAGATTCTGGTGTTCATGAGCTTTTCAAATACAATTGGCAAAGACTTAGAAACCATTTAGAATACCATTAATGTCAACTCGACTCATTTCTCTCTGAGTACTTAAAAGCCCACTTTTCGAGAAAACTTTTTTTTACGAGATCATAAAACCTCTTGAATGAGGTTGTCCGACATACTGTATCTCTAAAAGCGAATCTTCGACTCCTCCCAAAAAAAACTCATTCTTTGTTCAATCCTTCCCCTATAAATGAGTTAGGCTTACTGCGAAACTCTTCCTTCTTTTCTTTCTTCTTTCTCATCTTCAATGGAATAAGTACACTTCCTGAAAATTTTCCCCAATTTTCCCAATGATTTCATTCTTCACATCATCCCACCTTTTTCCAGAATGCAAAATAGTACGGATTGCTTGAATCTCAACTCGGAGTTATGGCTGTATCGAGAAGACATGTCAACAAGGGTAAGCTAGACACATTTTCAAAGTGATTTGATTTGAAGAGTGATGTTATAGAAAATAATTGACATGTTTTTCTGTTTCAGTGGTACATAATGTTGATATTTGCGTTTCTGTACCTGATCATCATTGCCGCTGGAATCATTGGAAACACCTGTGTGATTCTGGCAATCACCAGAAACAAGTGAGTTTCCTAGTTTCTAAGGGTCTCAATTCTATGATGTCATATAGGGCTCTGCAAACCGTCCCAAACTTGTTCATCCTCTCCCTCTCATGCTCGGATATTGTCGTGTGTTGTACCTCAGCCACAATCACTCCTATCACGGCGTTCAAGAAGGAGTGGATCTTTGGAGAGGCTCTTTGCCGGATCGCTCCGTTCATCGCGGTATGATACAGTATTAGAATACTGTTCTTGAATTTTCGATTTTCAGGGAATTAGCTTGTGTTACTCAACATTCACTCTGACAGCTATTTCTATCGATAGATACATCCTAATTCGATTCCCGATGCGGAAACCAATCTCCCATTACCAAGCGTTTGGAGTCATCGCTGTAAGAAAATAAACACATGAAATGTATCTGCAAATTATGTCCTATTTAGCTGATTTGCGCATTCGCTGCAACTATCACATCACCGATCATGTTCAAGCAGCGGCTCGGCGAGTTTGAGAACTTCTGCGGACTCTACTGCACGGAGAACTGGGGAACCGCGGAGAGTCAGCGCAAAATTTACGGCGCTGCGTTGATGTTCCTCCAACTCGTCATTCCGCTCACAATCATCATCATCTCCTACACAGCGATCTCGCTGAAAATCGGACAGAGCATGATTCTGAAAGGCGCGAAAAAGCAAAAGTCAGACAATTGGGAGATGGAATTAAGCGATCAACAAAGAACCGCGGTGCGACGGAGACAAAGAACCAATCGGATGCTTATTGGTATGGTTGTCGCGTTCGCGTGCAGGTACAGAGAATGAATCAGAAGCAGACAATGAGTGAACTCTTTTTTTTAGTTGGATTTGGTCGGTGACGTTCAATATCCTGAGAGACTACGAGTATTTGCCGGATCTTATTAAGAACCAAGAGTACATCTTCGGAATCGCCACTCATTGTATCGCAATGACATCAACGGTGAGTGAAGGGGCCCGAGCTTTTTCATGATATGCGAAGTCCAGTTCTTGTTTTAACAACTAGAGTTTTTCACATGATTACCGTGAATTAAGAAAAGAAAATTTACAACAAGTTGAATCAATGATTTCCAGGTTTGGAATCCACTCCTCTACGCTGTTCTCAATCTCCAACTCCGTGCAGCGTTCATCGACCTGATGCCACATTGGCTTCGTCGCAGACTCAACTTGGACGGCGACAATAGTTCACCACTGCTCACGCATCCAACTATGACTATCACCAATAAGTACGGATCCACCGCGACACAGGTAACAGCCCGGTTCGACAACTCATTGTGCACGTGACACCGAAAACCCTTTTCCGTATTTTCGACCACCACCGAATTTTCTAGATGGAGAATATGGATATACAGATTTGTATATAGCATTTGTGGTGGTTCTTCAGACCTCTTTCTATCCATTTCTATCTCCTACACTTTTTATCTTTTCAATTATCTTTGGAGACAATTGAAACACCGCTGTTATGAGAAGCATGTTCTTTTTGAACTTTTGAAACTTGGAAATTTTCAAAAACTGCAAAACGTTTTTGTGTAGTAGCGCACAGTTTGAAACAGTACTCCTGTGAGCTCGTTGTCTTTGAGAAGAAAGCTTTCTAGGCTTGTCACTTTTTTAAACAGAATTCTCGACACTACTGATTGGCTGGGATACGCATGTCACGAGAGATGGTCACGACTTTCAAAATGATGATGATGATGGGTGTGCATGATGTTTGTTGATCGGGTTTTTACCTGAGAAACCTTCAAATTATTATCATAGATATTTGACTTTGTGGTGGTAGTGGTTCCCTGAAAAAGTGAACTTTGCACTTGTTTTTGAAAGCTTCTAAAGTTTTTTTTTCTTTTGGAAACATAGCTTCTCATCTGTGAAGACTAAAGTGATGTTGAGTGAAGTAGAAGCTTTTTCAAAATGTGTGAAACTTTTCCATGGACCTACCATCCTGAAAATTCTGATTCCCGATTGATCTCCCCTTAATGCGTAATCTGTAGCACGAGACTGAAATTCTACCTCTTGTACTCCATCTAGATGGTGTCTATCTCTTCCCCTCAGGTTCTAGCCGTTGCTAGTTTATGATACATGTAGTGATTCTTGAATATCCGATTTGAAGATGTGGACCTTTTGACATTTTGAAGATGTGGACCTTTTGACAGGAATGATTTGTAGATTCTGATAACCTTAACTTTTATTCTTTTGAGGTGGAGTCCACAAGTTTATTGGCATAGATGAGAATGACGAGGAACAAGAAGGTGAATTTTTTTAAATGGAGAGATCATGATCGGGGATCAGAATTTTTCGCTAGGGAAAATTTTGAAAAAGGGTAAGACTACTGTGCTGAAACAAAAGAGAACATTAAAAAGTTGGCCTAAACTTTAATCAATGTAAACTCATTGTGAGCTCCTCTTCTTTTTCTATCTTTCCACACTCTCACTTTTTTCAAAACACACACCACCCACACACCCACACGCTCAACTTTCTTCTCTTTCTTTCAGTTTCAGTACTCTTCTACCCTTTAGTCTAGAAGCCGTCGAGTTCATTTCGGGTTTTCAGGCAATCAAAGCAACATACATTAATACCGCAAACGGACAACCATACGTGTCAACAAGTCTAGTGGGAAAGATCCAACAGGAAGCACCGAGTTTCAACTTGTGAGTGAAAATTGAGATCTTACTAACTTTCAGGCTGTTTTGGGAAACTTCTGAGAGCTGATTTTGAATCGGCTCATACATGGAATAGAATATGGACTTTCCAACTGTTTAGGTTCATAGCTACACAAACATTTAGAAGTCGAGATATTTGATCTGAAAGATGGCGAAAGTCATTCAAAAATGAATCATGTTATCTTTCGCAGCAAGTATCTCGGCTTCTAGAAGTGAATACTGATGTCAACGTATAAGATTTGAAAGTCCAGATTTTGTTCTGTATATGAGGCAGTTAGAAGGACATTTTGAGATGTGATCAGAAACGGTCTCATTGGTAAGAAATGTTGCGAATGTGACCATAACAGCCCAGTACAAATGTTATCTTTCTATTGAACTACATAATATATCAAAGGCCCAAAACAGTTCCCAGTTCGACTGACACACAACACTGACAATCATCACATACTAAACAATTTTTTATTCAATTCTTTTCAGTAACGGCTCCGCTCGCAAGAAGTCATCAATGATGCGAATTCTAGTACAAAAAAGAAATATGGAGGAAGAGGAACAACTAATCACCAAAGAGTCACCGTCGCCGCCGGAAATCCAGATGGATACTCTGTGTGCGGCTCCGATAATCCCCAGAAGAAAGAGTGCCCAGCCGAGGTCCACAAATGAAAAAGTTGTGCTACCCCGGAAGGCTTCCTTCTAAATACCACTTCCTCTCCTCTCAATCATTTTTCGTTCTTTTAACCTTTTGTGTGCTGGTTCCCCCTTTGGCTTTATCACTTTTTTGAATGTTCGGTTAGAGTAGAATGAACTACGGGTTATCAAGTTTTGAAAAGAAGATCTAAGCTATCTGAACATTCTTTGTTGCCCTAAACTCTTTTGCATATCTCCTCCCTTCACTTCTTGTATCCTTGTAGAACTTCCTACTAGTGATTGTTTACATCATCAGTCTCCGGCAGGCGACCGTAATGACAAGAAAATACAAAAGCAATTCTCGATTCTCCTATCTCAGTTTCAAACCCCATAAACGACTATTATTTATTATCAGTGTCTTCCTCACCCCCATTCCTTTCCTTCCCAATCTGTTCTCTTTCCTTTGTCTCCCCACCCCGTTTTTTCTCGTCCAACCGAAGTTTTCTCCCAGAAGATGTGTACATCACCTCTCAACAGGTTCTATGTATTTATTATCGATGACCGCTTACCAACATTCATCTTCCTGTTTTTCTTCCCTCATGGTTTTTCTTGACCTTTCACATCCCCTTCGATGGGAACGTATGTGCCGTTTCAGGCAATTGCTTTTCTTGTCCCAATATTTGTCCGCTTGTGTATTTTGAAAATAAAGTGTGTACTTTTGGAAAACCAATGAAATAGTTATGGAATCACCCATTCCGAAAAAAAATAATTTAAGTGGGTTTTTTCTAAAGAAACCAAACTTCGCTTCCTTGTCCAAGTTTTTTTTCACATTTCGAGCAACTTTCACACGTTTTCTTTGTGTACCCGGAATATCATTAGCAAATTCTCACAACTCTGAAATAGAGGCATACGTGTTTTAGATCAAGTTCCCATGAGACGTCAAAAGTGATTCTGCAAAATATTCTCACAACGGCAGTTTCGGCTCTAACATCCAAGTTCTAGAACTACTCGTGGGAAAAATAACTTCTCTGTAACCGATACCAAGAATCATGGCTTGTTTTCACCAGTTCCATTTTTCAGTCATGTATCCTGACATCTCATTCAGGAACATTGTCACAGTGACCAACGAAAGATGAGGTGTTGAAACATACTCTCAAAATTTAAAGACCAGATTTCGCTCTCTAGAAGTCGAGCTTCTGAAATCTGTTATTTTGCGCTCAAGGAACTACTTAAGCCAAATTTGAAAAAAAAAGCTAGAACCATTGAAAATTAGAATTTTCATCATAAAACTGAAAGAAACATAGCTTGAACGCACATTTCATAAAGATTGTAACACCACGAAGGCCCACATGTAGACTGAATGCTCCAAGGCTTTGGGCATTTTTAGTGGTGCCAATCAAAATTTATCATAAGTGTTTCGGCTGAACCTGACGGGACCCGAAACATCTAGGTTAGTTGAACCTGTGCTTCTAGCAAAACATCCACACAGCTTCTTTCTTTGGGGGTCAAAAACGACCTGTGTCTGGTTCAGAACACGATCCGATGTTTTCATGTATAGTTTTCTATAATCAAGCAAGTCAAAATCAGTAGCTGACAATCGACCTATCCTTATTCTTCAAAAATGGGGTATCTGTCTTTCAAGAAGAGGTTAAAACTTGCTTGAAACGTTAAAGATGCTTTAGAACTTTTTTGCAGGTTTTGAACTTTTATGGTTATAATTGAAAAGTATATGTACAACTTTTAGTATTTGAAAATTGCACTAACTTTCTTAGCAGCAGCCATGAAGTGACTTTATGAACTGAAAAAGTGGGATAAACTTCACTATAAACATTTTACAACCATGATTGTTTTATACAGCTTTAGTCATAGTGGTTTTAAGATGAAACTGTACTTGCAAAGTTTTGAATGCAGTTGTTTTTTTTTCTAATTCTTCTGAATGGCTTTTCAGAAAATTTCTCATCAGGCAGTAGTTTGTCTTGTAGTAGTTCAAAAACTAGAAACGATCCTCGACTTTTTCCCTTCGTAAATGACAACATGATGTTGCAAGCCTGATGGAAATGTGTACGACCTGCTCATTCGTCATGTTTCCCGATATGGAAATTCTAGACATCTCCTCGAAGAAAGTATACAGTGACAAACCTAATTATCGTCTCAACCCACATGCACGTGCCGTTTCTGTAAAGGCATTCCAGACATTACAACCCGTCCTCCTGTCCAATAACATTCCCATCACCTCACGTCACTACTACTATACGCTGAATATTTAAAAAACAGAAAAAATTGAATTTTGAAAAGGAATCTATATTCTATATTCGCTTCGTGCCATCCATCCTTTTCGTTTTGCATTCCACAATTTTGACCATTTCCGTTTTTTTGCTGGCCCCCACAATTACAAATTTTAATTAACTTTTTCGTTTGCCAATTTGGTGGTCATTTGAACCTGCCTCATCTCATATTCATATTCTTAGGAAGTGTCTTTTTTATTTTCTATTTCACAAACGAACGTTAATTTTGGCCTCCTGCTTCGAGGGATCCAAGTGAGTTATTGTTGTTGTGATCAAGTGTAAATAGGTTTAAATGACATTGATCTGTTTAGCGGCAACTTCGTAAAAAGAATTGGATTATTCAGACTGGATAAGTGAATTTTCCTGGAAATTGTATCAAATCAAGATCAACAAAGTTACACATCGCACATTTTCGGTGTGGTGTGATTTGGCCGGGTCATACTGAATGTGTTGTTTTTGGGATACTGTAATATTTAAAGGTCAAATTAATGTTCCGTTTTAAATCTCGAGATTTCTTGGCTCTTCTAGTTGAACATTACCTAAAATCTGGAGTTACTCACTTGTCGAACTTTTTAACAGTTTCCAGTGGCCCAAACTTCCCTCAACTCATTTAAACTTCATTTTTGTGTTCCCCAACCCAGCTCCTCTTTATGGCTTTCTCAAACGGGCAATGCAAACCAACCCTTTGGATATCATAAAAACTCCATAAATAGTGGGCAAATCCCAGGTAGAGCACGCTGTTTTTACGGCTCTTGTAGTTTTACGACAGATTGGATTCATTTTATGTCTGAGAGTTGGGTATGTATTTCTGATCAAGTAATAAATCCAGCTCTGACCACCGTCAATAAACAATATCTCCCACAAACTCAATCCAATTTGCTTCCATAATCTACTTATTCGAGATCACACATTTTCTGGCCTTATTTTTTGTAGCGAATCTAATCTGGCCAGCGTAACCATTCTCAGGAATCAGTAGTCAGACTTGTACGTATGATTTTTATACGTTTTTAGTTTGCGGGTTCAGATTGGAAGAGTCCAATCATCAGTTTTGTTTTCAAGAAGGTAGTATCGTGAATCACTCTTATTGGAAATTTTAAGTCTTGGGTATGACTAATTAGGTCCCTTAGTCATAAAAACTGATTCATTAGCAGGTCATTGAACAAATGATTTCGAAGTTTCGGATTTTACTAATGAGATAATGAAGGTTTTGAAGAAAAATTATTAAAAACAAAATTTTGGATATCTTTCAAAAATTCGATCCCTACATTCCAGTTGTCATTTTACAGACACACCTTCTTAGAACTTTTTCATTTGTTGTTCAGCGGAAACTCCTAACGATGCTCCTGTCTGAAGAGCTACAATCAGTAGTGAATTTTATTTACGCGTTCCATTTTCCCGGTGCTATGTTAATGACACGGTTCATTCAGTGTTCCTCTCTTCGTACCAAAACACAAGGCGACACCAATAAATATTGCAAGACTGATTAGCTCACAAAGGGTGGAGCAGTAATAATGTTTTAAGGAAGTGAACATTTCATGAATATGAAAAGCGCCCGGACCCCCATATGTTTTTAGTGACGTAGCAACCCGCTCCCTCCCACCGCACTTCCCTTTTCAAGCTCGACCGAATCTCGGGACCAACACGACAACAAAAATGAATGTACTAGACTTGTAAGAGTAGTGTTGCCTCGGGAAACCTTCAGAGATCCCGTCAGTCCAAAAATGGGAAGAGGTCCTCCCTTTTTTAGTCACTTGTTTCGTTGAAGCGGAAAATAGAATATGAAGAATGGAAATGGAAAAAGCGGAGTTTTGGATCCGATCTGTGATTTCCCTGTATTTCATTCATACATTTACTATTCAGCAATCCCACTCACATGCTTTTCGTTTCATGTTTTGATTGAATTTCGAATATGATTGATGTAGGCGGGAAAAATTGAAATCAGTTTTGGCAATACAAAATTTGTACATTTATATTCAATTAATTCTCATTCATTCAAAAATGACTTTTTGTGATTCAATTCATTGAATGGTTTTGTTGGTTCCATTTGAGCTTATTGTAAAAATCACCATGATTCATAATACTTGAACATGACGAGACTGGAGAAAAACTTTGCGTTCCAGGATGAACATTTCTTTTCACTAGTTTCGACCCCGTTATTCCCTTTGAATAGTTGACATTGACGAGTTCTTAGGCGAAAAGTGTCAACAAAATTGAAGTGCCGTATTTTGATCCCTCGTCAAGTGCATGTAAAGGGAAAAAGAAAAGGACCAGCCGAGCCGTGTTTTTTCTTCTTCTTTTCTAGCTTACGTACACGTGTCGAAGGAAGGAAAACTTCAGGAAGAATATGCTGTTTTACTTGTCAATTTTTGAAGAGCGGCTTCGTTGGAGAGTGAGAACTTGAGAAAATAGGTGGTTTCTTTTGAAGTTGTTGAGAGGCTTCCGAAGAAGAAGAAGAAGAATCAGAAGTGCTAGGTAGAGAAGTTCCGGTTGTTTATAGTTTAGTTAGCAATTGTCCTGCGTTTGTGTGGTCCGATTTCTAAATGTTTAGATATTCGAATTTGTAAACAAAAACAAAATGCATTTTCGACCAGGTATCAACTTTTTTTTTCTACTCAAAAATTTGGAATCTATTTAATCGCCATCGGGCAACTTTCTCTTTTTGTAGTTGGACGAGATCTATTACTACTTTTTACCACCTAAAATGTATAATCTGTCAGATTTTGTTAGACCCCATTTCTCAAAAACTGATTTTACTCAAGTCTTCGTTTTCTGTATTTTTTCTGTTCATTTATTATTGGTCATTAAAAATAAGTAATTTTCTAAAATAATTTTTTCAATTTTTGGGTTCAACTTTTTGTCATAAACAGGGTTTTGCAATTTTCTCATAGCTTCTTAATTTGCAGGGTGATTCTCTTCGACCCATATTTTGATAGAAAGTTCTACTTCAGAACTTTTATAATTTCCTTTTGAAACTATGGTACTCTTACTTGAGTGAACTCTAAACTTTGAAATTTGGGCGCGCGGAAGTGAACATAGTTTTTGAACTCTATTCGGCCTTATAATAGTCTGACACCCATTGAAAAAAAATCCATTCTCCATATTCGTATCGTAAATGGAAGAACTTGGTATCTCTTTTTGCCACGATGAATACGAAATTCCCAAATCTAGTGACCATCCCTCTTTTCCGGTGATAAATGATTCATGCAAAGTTGAACCAGTTTGCGTGGAAAGTTGAGTAGCCCCATCGGAGCACGGGGGACGAAATTCTCAAGCGTTGCTCTCGGTTTCATCCCCCCTTGAGAGAGCTCATTGCTTATGTGTACCTATGGCCACTCATGATTAATTAACCATGTCTCTGCTACCCATTATTCATTAGCCACATCAGCATTTATTTATCCCGACAAAACATAAGACGCAAATAGTATGAGGGAGGCTCATGTTTATTTCATTCACAACTTCCTTCCCCTTGCATCCTATCTTTCAATGATCTGCTCTTCCGGCAGAACGGAAGAATCATCCGCGCTCTTATTTTTTCTCGCCAGATATGGGGGAGCCAGAATGACATTGAGCCGGAATCTCATCATTTCCCGTTCGAATTATCATTTCGATTGGTTCGATGCGGTGCATTCGACACTTTAATGTTTCCGGATTCCCGAAAGTCATGTAGATTTCGTTTCCGATTCGAATTTCCTGTCGTGTTAGTTTTTGATCTTATAATCTCGCTCCCACGTATCCAGTAGTAGTTTTTCACAGTTTCTGAACTTTGTTTGCAGAACAGTATTCCCCCCTGATAAACATAATTCCTTCGTCACAACTGATAAGCTCAAGTGATCATCTGCTGCTTAGGCTTGAGTTATCTGCGGATGAGAACACCGAAAGCATATTTTGCCCCATTTGGGAAACGACTCATCCCAGAATCCTATCGTGATATCCTACTCTGAGCACAGTCTCGTCATGTTCATCTAGACAAACAGTTTGGAACAAATGTGCTATCAGAGATGAACCATGAACAGAAGAGGCAGATCTATCGATTTATTATCAAGTTGGAAATTGTTCATGATTTTGCTCATTGTGAATTGACCTCGTAGATTTCGATTTCATAGATGATTTTGCCAAGGCATCCCGGAAACCTGGAATCATGTGTGATTTCATATTTTTATCCGAATCGAATTCTACATAGAATATAAAAAATCGTCTTGTTTGTTTTTCAGTTCGAAACTCCAGAATTTTCCACTCATCAAGTTTACTTCCTTGCTGTCAGAAATGGTTCCCCAACAATTTGAATTCAGTATTCTGGACTCATTTATGCTTCATTTTCATCTAGTTCAGCTCAGCTCTTGTCGATTTTATGACTCCCACAAACGAGCAATGAAAACCAATACTACGGTAATCATAAGAACTCCATAAAAGGTAGACATTTTCGAGGTAGACTACTCCGCCTTTATGGCTTTTGTAGTTTTACGACCTATTTGATTCATTTGTGAGAAACCACAAGGACCTCGAGCACTAAAGCTCGAAACTACGATACTAAATTTTGTACAAAATGGATGGTTGTCCTCTCGTTTCTAAGACCTTCTTCAACTTTTCCCATAAGTGTCTTTGCAGTCAACATTATTTCAAATCAAGATGAAATATGGTCTAGGCATGACAGCTACTGTTCACTGTCTCCAAACTCGATTCCAACTTTTCGAGTAAGCTTTTCTCACTCGTCAAAGATCAACTAGAATTGAACTGTGCCTCCAAGAAACATTATTGTTCTCGGTTTATGATTTGAAATTTAACGACCGGGGTGGTTTTATTGAAATTTCGTTATCTTTTTGCAACCGGTAGCAAAAACTTTTGCGGGATAGTAAACATATAAAACTCGTCATAGATCTTGCCTGGTTTGTTTTTGTGATCCTCCGCGTCTTTCCCCCCCATTCTCGACCACCTAGTTGTTGAGCACCAACATGTGTTCCGACTGAATAGACTGCTAATTACATGAAGACGACGTAGTTTTCGGTTTCTTTTTGAGGCTGGTGAGGGAGAAAGAAGATGTTTGGAGGTGTGTTCACAAGTATACGTAAGGCTCAGCTGTTATGGTGAAGAAATCAGAAAGCTTTCCGACTAGCTTGATGGTTTTTCGAGGACCTGTCATAATTTTCTCTAGATTAGCATCACCTCGTTGTCGTGATATATGTACACTTCTATAGTTCTTATTGAAACATGGTCAACTTTGAGCAGTTGAAAATACTTTTTCAATCATTTAATTTTTCCGAAGTAGATTGTGTTTTACAACCAACTTCAAAATTTTAATTTTGTAGTTGACAACTTTTCACAGAAACCAATGTGGAGTCAGTAAAATTGTGTGAAAAAAAGCGACATCGAATTTCGGCACATTTCTGTGCTTATTTTGACAATTTTGGCAATTTCCCTTCAACAGACTTGGCTGCGATTATCAAAGAAAGTTGTCAAGTATCAAATAGAAAATCTAGAGTTGCTCAATACACACAAACAATATTTTAGAGAGATCGAGTGATTGAAACATAATTTTTGAACTGCTGCTCAGCTTTGACCATTTTCCACAAAAAACGGTTGAACACACTTCACTGCTCGGTACTGTATATGAAAGGATAACTCTTCCTCTGAAAAAGTTATGTGGCTATCTGCAAGAATCTTGAAATTGTTATATTTGCTCCGAAAGATGGTGAACGCTGTTCAAAGGACAGATACATATTCATATTTGTCTTGGTTTGAGAATCAGCGTTGAGTCTTTTTTTTCTTTCGCATGCTTCTAGTGGTCTGATTTTTTGATTCCTTCAGAAAGTAGACAGTCTAGTCTTGAAACATGTCCTTTGAAAATTATTCATTCCGTCAACCTTAACAGATTTGTTTCAAATGACTGGGTTTTTGTGACGTTCTAATCAAAAAATGTGGAGATCACTGACCTCGTTCTTTGAGTTTTCTGAGTGGATTACTGTGAGTCTCGAAGTCTGAAACTATAACTGCCGAATCTCACGTATGATAAGTAATTATTCCGAACATTCTTTAGAATTCATTTCAATTCAAAAGTCGAATCCATTCATGTCCATGTTTCTTGCTCTGACTCATTTTCCGCAATTGACAATTGTTATTCAATTGATTCAAATGATTGGATTGCACAATTGAAACTACCCCCCTTCGTCTCTATTTAACCCTTTCACAAAAATAGACGCAAGCCTATTCAAACTTGTTTGGAAGGGAAGAAGAGAAGGAAGAGAAAGTAAAGTACAGAATGGCGGAAGAGAGAGAGAGAGAGAGAGAGAGAGAGAGAGAGAGAAAGTCGCATTCTGTTTAGCGGACTGGTCCCGTTGTGCATTTAATGAGCTCAAAAACGTTTCAAAAGAGACACTCGCCGTTCTCGGAAACCACATTTAGGCCCATTAAGCTTGCCGGCGGCTCTTCGTTTTTTGGACACCTCGCCTTTAATAGGTCTGTTGCGTGTTTCCGTGCCATTTCAACAGACTTGGCTTTCTCTTTTTCGCCTCGTCCCGTTTTCATTTTTCAATTCTGAGCGGTAGGCAAAAGCGATTAATTTTCAGCCATCGCCCAGTTTCTTGACCTCAAGCCGTCACTGTGAACTCTCTTCCAGAGAGAAGCTTTATTTTTTGAACTTTCCAGATGCGATGATGTAATATTTTGTTTGCGACAAGACTTTGGGTACTATTTGCTTGACCAGCTGTGGTTCCTCTGTGTGAAGTACACCATCACCATACAATGATCACCTGGAACCCGCTGGTCACAAGATGTTCATGTCTGTTTTCTCAGTCTTTATTGACGCCTTTATTTTAGATTCTACGATTTTCGTACAGTTGGCCGAAATATCGAAATCGTCTTATTAGAAAAACAACACGACAGATGTCTGAGAGTGAAATACGGTCACTGTCTCTATAAACAAAGAATTCTGTGGAGATCTGGTAACGATATAATTTTAGTACAAAAGAGTCCCAATAGAAATAGGGAACTAGATTGTGAGTCTAGACTAGGTACTAGGAAAACAATGATAGGCGATACAACGTCATGTAAAGGTGTTCAAAGAAATCAGAATACTGTAGTAATTCTTTCTAATTGAAAATCTGTAACTCTTTAGGCTTTGGCGCACATCGCTAAAATATACCACGCTCCCAAAACGAAATCATTTACGTTTTGTTAATTCTGGTGGGCGTGACCTCATTTGGAACGGTCCAAAAATACCGCTGGTGCGCCATCTTTTCTGAGGAAATACCGTACTCTTTCAGTGAAAGAAGTGTTGGCTGGCTACCCACTAGAAAGTCTAGAAGATAAAACATTTGTCCTGAAAAGTGGTGCATTTTTCACCATACCCGCTCTTAAAGTTAGCGTTCACCACGTTTTCCAACGAAGACCTCGACTTCTAGAAGATTCCGCAGGTGGCCACCGGGTATATTTTAAAACCCAGATTTTGTTATATACACTTGCCAATTTTTAGATTAGGTTGTACGTCTTCCAGGAAAATGAGGCGATATATCTCCCAACTTATCCCCACTCGAAGCACATAATAAAAACCCCTTAGTTTCACGTCATAAAACTTGAAGGGTCCCATTCCCCACAGGTGCTTTGATTAATCGCCGTGCCACTAGACTCAATCCAATCTTTGGATTGCTCCCCCCACCAGCCCATTTCATCACTTGCTCCCCCCACTCCCAACTGACGGGTCGCAATTTTGACCTCAGGATTCCTTGTTCCCGCCGCCTGACTCCTTTTTGCTCTATTCCTCTTCTTATTTTTTTTATTGCTTCCCACTTTTCTGCAGGCCGGAAAAAAATAGAAAAGCAGCGGAAGGAAGGAGGAAGGAAAAGGAATATTGCGCGAAGTGGGTGGGACCGAATCTT
Source organism: Caenorhabditis sp. 40 LS-2015 (assembly GCA_900536305.3). NCBI lineage: Eukaryota > Metazoa > Nematoda > Chromadorea > Rhabditida > Rhabditidae > Caenorhabditis > Caenorhabditis tribulationis. The sequence continues at coordinate 231,992 of LR544221.1, forward strand.
TTTTATTGTTTCCTGCCTCCCCCCTATTTTTCTCCGTGGTTACTACATCATGGTCATACATCGCCCTCTCGACACCTCTGAATCCAATTTCCTTTGTTTCTTCTAGACCATTCATCTCGCCCCATCATTTTTTTCTCGCATTCTACCATCTTCATCTTCTTTCCGGCTCCCATCCCAATTTCCCTTCCAATTTCCTTTCCCAATTGCATGGGAATAATTATTGTTCTCTTCTCACAATGAGCACCTGCCGAAGGAGCCCCCTCCACTTTTGGGTTAGTCTGAGGGTCCTGAGGCTTCATCTACTCCAAAAGATCCGCACCAAAAACACAAAATACCATTTCTCAAACGGACAGACTCTTCTTCGGAGACCTCCCATTTCCCACAAATCAATCCCTCCTTTTGTTCTGCCTTGACAGCAACACTGAATACATTTTCGATACACGTGTTTCGTTGTTTTTGTTTTGTTTCTTTTCCTCCTACCACCGAGTTCGTTGTGTGTTCCATTGATGTGTGTTGTACAGTAATTACACGGATTCTGAATTAGCTAGTTAAATCAGATGCTTCTCATTAGCATTGATATCACTTTTTGCCGGTCACCATTTGGCAATTCTATGAATAACTCTTTCGATTTGTATCACTCTGTCCTCCGTCTTTCGTCATTCCTGAAAACCAAATCAGTCAACAAATTCTTTCCAGAAACCCCCGCGAAGAGATCCGCTACTCTTCGCCGCCAGCGCTCAACCTGAAATCCGTAATTCTGCACCCATCACCAGCCCAAGCAAGGAGACCTGGGATGTGGCTTGGCGGAGGACCACCACCACATGGTCCACCACCAGGACACCCGATGCATGGAGTACCACACCCAGGATTCCCACCAGGTCACCCACTTCATCTTCCACCAGGTGTGACTCTGATGCAGATGGGGCCAGCAGGGCCGCATCCAGTTCTTCCGGGAATGCCGTTGGGTGCAATGCCGCCAATGCCACCAATGACACCGATGCCACAGATGAATGGAGGAGGACCGGGTGGACCACACGGACCACACCATCAACTTCAGCAGACTCGTGGCAGGCCACCTGGTCGCAGTTCGGGAGGTAGGTCGCTTTTTGCTTAGAGATCGGATTTCGTGCTAGAAGGAGTTTGCTGTGATGTTTCTGCTTGAGCCGACGAATCGTTCCTGTTGTCTAGTCCCCGCTTCTTATTAGATATCATTCTTAGAAATTTGATACTTCTAGACAGCTGATGCGGAAACTTTCTATTATGTGTTCCTCGTTGATATTCATAGAACCGGTAATGGTAGTGATCAGAAACTGACAGAAATAGACAACAAGTTTTCCCATAACTCATGAAGTTCAGCGAAGCAGGAAGAAAAGTTAGAAATAAGTTCCCATGGTTAATTTTTAGTTCCGAAAGGTTTATTGAAAGTCCCAGGATTAGTTTTGCGAAAACTTGCTCTCCCTATTTTTACAGCTGGGAAATTCCCATCGAGGGATTACGTACTTTGGATTCGGGGGAAAGAACGAAAAACAAGAAATATACTTGCATATCCGTCTACAGAAAGTATACTTGGAATCTAGGGGAAGTTCCAGAAGTTACCTTGATTGTTCTTGCAAAACCAATCTGAACGTAAACACATCAGCTCGCATAACCTAATTCCATATTGCTTTCTGCACTTTGCTGTGTACGTGTGTTCCACCTGCCCACCAGATGCAAATTTCGGCGTCCTCACATTTTCCTAATAACACTACACTCAATCCACCAGATGCTCTTTTGAGCCGCCACATCATCATCCATATATTTTCGCATCACCCACCCGAACGAACGTTTATATCTAGTCTCACGTAGGGAGAAACCTGTGATTCAGAAGACAACATCATACATCTACCCATTATTTTGGAAACCTTCATAATGTCTAATGTCTAATTATAGGCCCGTGAAGCATTGTTTTGACCATCCCCTCAAGGATAATCCAAATGGGATTTCGTCAAGCAGGGAGGGGATTTATTAGGGGTTTCCTACAATTTTTAAGCTGGTGGTCGGTGGGATTGAAGAAAATATCGCCAATTTTTGACGTAAAAATTAGAATAATCCTTCTGATTAGGTATGTGTCCTGCAGAAGGGGATTATGAGAGCGAACGAAAATCTAGCTCTACTGATTCTGTCACAAAATGTTTCGGGGGTCGAGAAGAGATGGAAATTTGACGGAAAAAATTTATGGTACAATTGAATTCTGAAATTGATATGGTCTAGAGCTGCTTGGCGAAAAAATCTTGAGAGCATAAAGTACGATAGATACCGTAAAAACTTGTAAAAAAAGTAAAAGAGTGCCTCTATTGTTAGGTGGTGATCGGGGTGGCACTGTATTAGGAGCTGGCATTCATTTAGGGGTAGCTATCTAATAGAGTTTTTACGGTAACCGAATTCTATGACTCAAAACGAAAATGGGAATCTAGAGATGCTTGGCATACACATAAGTTTTCATAAAAGTTGAAAATCCAAGCTGTATTTATTCAGATCATCAGAATGTATAGCTCTTATGATTTCGATATTTTTAGAATTAAGATTTCCGAAATTAGAAGATAAGATTTTCGAAAACTGAAATTTCGAAATCTCAGCGTACCTTTTTGGCTTTGAGTTAACAAGTTGAAAATTGTTTTTTCAACTAGAAATTCAACATTCCATACTTCTGTAAATTGCATTGTCACTATTTGTCTACATGAAAAAACCATTTTCATGCTTTGATCTCGAAGATTGAGCTCCTTCAATCTGTCTCCCCCACATTATTAAAAATAGAACAACGTTCAATTATATCCGAGCCCAATCTTCGACCAAATTCCCTCTCGACAGACAGATTTTTTTTTGCGTTCTTGTTTGCCCCGCTTTTTTGTTACACATTTCCGAGTGTCCCACGCAATATTGCAATATCCTTCCTCTTCCGTTCTCTGATCAGAACCAAGTTCTGAAGACTACACTAAAACGTGCTAGGCACTCGTTTTTGCTATCTGATATCTTATCATTTCTTCTTCTCTCGTTTTTCTTCTCATTATTTCTACTCTGATTTATCTCAACATGATCGATCACCAGACAGTTGCCAGCAAGCCAAAGTCCACCTGGTACTTTGAACAAAGCCGATTTTATCAGATTCCTTGTACGATGTGCTTACTGTAGTCACTGCCTTCCTATCAAAGATACCCAGGATAGCGACCTTGATCATAGAGTCATTAAACAAGAAGTAAAAAGGGAGGAGACACTGAAGGCGACACATTGAAAATAAAATGAAATATAAAATACGCGCTCGACCATCTGATGACACTGGAATGAAATGGGTGGGAGGTGGCTGGAGGACGCCATGTGATTGATTTGAACTTTGTAGTCTCACACACATTTCTGTAACAGAAAACAGGGAAGAAACCAGAGAGACAGTAAAGTGTGATGTGAAGTTTTCGTTGTCTGTAGTCGAATTTCCTGTTCTTCCCTACTCTCTTTTTTTAGTTTTGAAACTTCTGATTTCCGAAGTTTCTTTGTGTTTCAATGATCAAGCAAGTGATTGCTCCGATTTTCCCTGCAAAGATCAGGCACACAATATCGTTTGTTCCGTCTATGCTCCCCTACCCGGCTCTGTTTGTTCTTTTTTAATGATGGTAGAATACGCTGCACGGGTACAGAAAAACTTTCTCGGGAGGGAAACAAGAAATCATTTGGATCAGAATGATTCTGTGCTTGTTTGGTCTTATGATTGTAGGGAAAGGGTATCAAACATTGAGATGACTATTGAGAAAGTTTATTGAGGTTAAATTGTAATTACAAAGTTTGCAGATAGTCTAGGAGATTATTGGACAAATTGAAAGAAGGATTCCGGGAAATTTGTTTTCTTTGAAAATATATAATCAAGTGTGCTGATTCTGAATATTATATGGAAAACGGTCAAAAATCGTTTTAACGACCCGAGAACCGTCTCGAAGAAGCCATCGTTTAGGAAAGTTACCAAGCGAAGTTTAACATCCGCCATCAATTTCGCCCATGTTTCATGGTTCCGGATTCTTTTTCTCTAAAAAATACTTAACATTAACATCAATCATTTCCATGTCAAGTGAACCATTTTGAGTTAACATCAAGCATACCATGTGTCAACTTTGAGCAACCGAAAATGTATTTTTGTGCTACCGATTTTTGTATTTAGTTAGGTAGATTTATAAGGCAGAACCCTTTATGCTTTTAGAAGATAACGTCTTCTGAAACTTCTTTCAAATTTGTTAGATTGGAAACAGTAACGCAACTTCATATTTGGGCAAAGTTAGTAGACATCTGCACTTATATCGGCTTTATAGACTTTGAAGAATTTCTCAGCTGGTCAGAAAAATCATTCGGTGTAAAGGGAAGATGTAGAGTTGCTCAAATCTTCAACGAAAAATCGAAAAGCTGGAATCATTTTTCGAGTCTTCAAAATCATTCATTTTTGATCGTTTTGAACTAACTAGGTAAGGTTGTAAACAGGGATATACCACTTCAGTATGTGATTGGTACCATTGGAAAGAGCAGGTTTTAAAACGTCTCATGGCGTTTTCGAAAACTGCTGTCGACTTCTAGAACTTGTGTTATGACCTTCTGAAGTTGCCTTTCGCAGGCCAAAAGCTAGCCAATCTGTTGCGCGTGCAAAATACCAAACTTGAGAAGTTTATAACTCAACTTCTGGAAGTCGACAGCAGTTTCTGAAAACACCATGAGACGTTTGGAAACCTGCTCTTTCCAATGGTGCCCATCACAAACTGAAGTTGTATATCCCCGTCCACAACCTTCCCTAGTAAGAATCACAAAATTCCATACACTTTCAAGCAGTACTGTATATCATACTCCGACTTGCATATACTGTCTCATAACTAAAATCGGATACTCATAGAAATTTTGAAACGTATTTTTCGATAAACATCAAAATCATGTTCACTCGAAAAATGATCTCGATCTCTATCAATATGTTAAACTCAGAATCGTTCCCGTCTTCATCGATTCTCCTTTCCCCCGAATAATACCGCTGTTTCAATAAACCCTCAAAGAGTAGAGTCTTCTCCTCTCACCCGCCGTGACTACATAATACGTACTGTGCCACCCCAAGCCTACCTGTATGATGATGTTTAGAAGGGCGAAGTGGTCTTTCCTTTACTCTCGAGACTTTGTATATTTGATCAGCTCAAACATTTGCACTGTACCTTTTCTTTGCCCTCCCCACTCTCTCTCTCTTTATTTTTGCATGCCCTTTCTCTTTTCCCTCTTTTTTCTTTTCTTCCGTTCCCCCCGTCACCAAACCATACTCACCACGGAAACTACTTGAACTAAACGATCAGAAAACTTCGTCGAGATTCCTTCCTCTGAGAAGTTAGGACTAACGATTGAATAGTCTAGGAGTCAGATTTTTTTTTTCGACACAAAGATGAAATGTTAGTCAAATATTGACACTCTAAGAGGCTCACTCTCGGTTATTATTTTCCAAGACGTTTTTCTCTAACTCAATATGATCAGCACCCTTCCAGCACAGCCCACAGTCTAGTCGGTGATGTTGCGAAAATGGAAGTAAAAAGAGGACAGAGAGATGCAGAAAAATGGAACTGATAAAGAAACGATATCAAATTGACATTCTGGAGACATCAGCTAGCGTCATCTTCCACCATTACCCTAGTTATTTCCTCTTACTCGACAAGTCAACAACTTCATCCTAGTGGATGGATTTCATGTAAATCAAACTAGACACACATATTGTAGATAGATCTGTAGAACTACGAAACCGGTGCCGATTAAGCGGAAGAGATCATTAATCTCTCGATTCCTTTTGATTCTTCAAATTAGTTGAAGTTTAACATCGTGTTAACATATCAGTCTGAGCGCTTGATCTCACTCTATTCTAAGAAATGCTTTTGAAGGCTAACTGGATTATCCTGGTCTGGATTAGGTACCAAATGTGTGATGCAAATGCAAGAACACACCCAGAGACTAATCTATCGGTGTTACATGTAAAATTTGAACTGAAACATGGAAAACGAAAATCAGACCCCTTTTCGAGTATTACACGAGTAATCGCTTTCAACTCCCCGAATAGTCATTATTTTTGTAGATAGTTTGCTTTTGGAATTTCACACAAACCGCTCTCTGAAAAACTGTGCTCTTTGTAACCCCCATCTTCTGCTACATGCATGAAGTGTAGCTTGACGCCATTCCTTATCAGCAAAGAAGACTTGTCCCCGGACTCTTCCGGATCAATCGACCGATTATGTACTATCTCTTTTCTACACGTTGTCGTTTTGAATTCACGGTGATAAGCGGCTCGCGAAATGTTGCGAGTTTCTTCCATGGGGTTTGTAGTCTTCTGTGAGTTGGTTGTATTTTCCGTTCGGCCCTCCTTTTTTTTGTTGAATAGCGATCTATGAATTCACTACTCTACTATCATCCTACTAGTGACGGTCATAATGTTTTTGTACACCGTTTTTATTATTCTGTTTCCTCTTCCTATCTACTGACGTTACTTGAAAGACACTTGTCTACTCGACTGGCTGATCAGTGTGAAAAATTTTACAAGTTTTTCCTGCTTATCACAAATCACGATATTTCGACAACATTGGTCTGTAGCCTGGAAACGATTCTCATCAGATGTTCTATTGATAAGACTACTCCTGCATTTTCACTTTCTCTCGGTTCGCCTCTCAACTCAAGAAAGTCGCAAGACACACAAATATTGACATAGTCCAGGCAAAAATCATAAAGAAGTCATAAGAAACATTTCCTCCTTTTCTCCCACCCGACAACAGCACCCGGAACAGTGCAGTATGACCAAACTACAGAGAAACAATTGAGTGTGTGTAGTGGCAACATTTTCGTGCCGGAAGCCTTCCCCCCTCAAAGAATTTCCTGCCCTTAGATTCACGTGCGCGCTGTGTTCTTTAATAGCCATTTATAGTATGTCTCATTGACCTCCGACACAAGGGGGAAAGTGTCTGCAAAGAATGTGTGACCGATTGATTCTGATTCCGTCGCCAATCACAAATCACAGTTCTCAATGACAGTCTATTCGAACCTTCGAGAGAAGACGTCAAGAATTAGGGCACTTGAGAAGGCTTCTTAGAATTATACAGGCTGTGATTTTTTGCTGAAATTATGAAAGTTTAGCAAAATCATTTTTGGCAAATTCTTAGTACTTGAAAATGCTCGACCACTGATCTCAAAGATCTGTCATTTCGTTTGCAGCTGAAAATAAACACATCCATCTAAAAACAAAACGGGCTCCGACTGGAATATTGAATCAATCCCGAACCAAACATCTTTCCTCCCCTTTTCCTAGAGTCAATATATGGATGTGTATTTAATAACAGAAATACATTCATGTATGTTTTCTCTATTCAGATTACACGACGTTGGAATTGCTTTCGCGCGCCGCTGACTAGTTAATTAGTCGACATTGACCACTGGTCCGGAGCAATTCGGAGAGTAGAGAGTGTAGCCAGGAAATGAATGATCAAAAGAACAAAAGTATGGCCTCCAAAGTCCCTCCCACCCGCCGATAGGCCGACGATCGGGTCGCCACTAAGACCTCATGGGTTGGTGGGTGTTCTCTGGTTTTGCAGAGAACATGGATTCAGCTACGTGTTTTTACCAAATGTTGGTGGGGCCTTCTTGGAACAGAGAACAGTCGTAGTGAAAAATAGAAGGGTATGGACGGAAGTAGAGGAAGGAGAAGGAGAAGCCATCTTGCTTCTTTGTATTCCCTTCTCTTTTTTTTCATTTTCCAGCTCTCACGCATTCATCACATTCATCACGGAGTTCGTTACAGCTCCCACCCCCATAATCAAAAATATGTGTCTGGAAAACAAGTGTGTTCGGAATCTTTGAGTGTCTGGAAAACACAGCGATATTTTGAAAAACTGAAAGATGATTTTTACATAGAGAGAGTGTGTGTGTGTGCCAAAACTTTGATGTTTCGTGAAAAAATAAGCCAAAATTCTCCCCCCATAAGTCTATTAGTCGCTCATGCGTGTCGTTTTATTCAGAGAACCATTCATGTCAGAGAAACTTGATGTGTTTATCCATTGGAAAACGTTCCGAACTTCTGATCCTCCTTCGAGCCTGGTTCCCAAGACAGAAAAAAGATCTGAGAATTGTTTTGTTGCCTCGCCCCACAATTTCTGTCTAGCCATAGCTCTAGGAATGTCGATTTCAGAAAAAAAAACGAACGCTGTGTTGGCTCTGTCTCGTTTTCTTCACTAATCTATGTTTTCGAACGCCACCAGAAGCTCATCGTGTCTTTCACGTCGTTCCTCAGAATTCCCGTCTTTTTTTTTGTTCCTTATTTCTTCCTCAATCTACCAACGACATCTGACCTTGTTCGCGATGCCTCACGTCATTTTTATGTTGGTTCTGTTCTTTCTCCGATCCTACTACCATCACTCAAAACTTTTGTATGTGCAGGTTGGAAAGTTCAACACTGGTTTGTGTGTTTTCGTTGTATTACAATTAGTACAAACATTTGTGTACGGTCTCTCCCTGTGTGGTATCTCGGTGTTTTTTTGGATCCTTGAGAGACCTCCCAAGGTGGGCGTTTGTAAGTCTTCGAAGTCTAGGAAATCAAAAAAAGAAGATTTTCCAAAAATGCCTCTTTTTTTATCCAGATTCTCCCACCGCTCTCTTCTTGACGGATGTTCAAATCTATCAAAGTGATCTTCCGACAAGAATGTTCTTGGTCAGATTCATAGAACCTTTTCATTCATTCACCTGAAATCCGAAATCCACCAAACAATACACAAAATGTTCAAACAAGCTGTGCACACAGACCTGGGTCAACAAGAAATTGGGTGGAAGAGGCGAAGAGAATGGATAGAGAAAATAGAATACCAATGAGTCACAAGATTGGATCATCAATCTGTGCAAACGTGTGCTCCGGTTTTTGTCTGACGTTGGTTTTTTTTTCTATGACGGATTTTTTGCAATTTTCCGGATTTTTTGAAACTTGAACTCTGTCCAACATTTTCGATGTTTTCGAAATTGTTTCTGCCTAGAGACCCGGAACTTGTTTTTTTTTGACTCACCAATGTTTGCAAAGTCCATTTTTAAATATCCCCAGTACGAAAACTCTCAAAAAGCATAAGTTACAAGTGAAGGGTCCTTGAAGTCGCATTTTTCGAGGACCTTCTTTTCGCTACATGCTACGGCGTCGTGTGAATACTAAAGCCTTTACAAATTGCCTTGAAGTTTTCCCTATTGTAATTCATCTCTTCTATGTTCATAGAAACAAGAGCGCCCAAACTGAGTGATCAGCAACACATTGTGGATGATCAAGCCCGCAAAAACCTTCCGCAAAACAAAAAGCAAAGAAACATGGAAATATATTTTCATAATTTTTGCTATTGTTCTTTTCCATTCACTGTACATACTTTTTGAACCCTTAAAAAAGTTCCGAAGTGGCATCTAATACAGTTCCAACTCAATTAGGCTATCCTCCGCATTCCTGTTCTGGCGAACGTTGAACACTTGATCTATCAATATGTTAATGGACTGACTTCAGTGTGGCCTAGGCATCCAGGAATCTTAACAAACTGGAGATCGCTTGTATGGGGTCTGTACCCGCCAAAACCGGATCGAGAGAGAAGCGCCACACTTGTTTCGATAGTTGTCTAGTCTCCGCTTCTCTAGCTTTTTGTGATGATTCTCTCTCATTTCTCGATTCTGTTCTCCGTCCAACTTGCAATTCGAATTCTATCACAGTTCAGTAGAAACACTAAACCAAACCATATGACAAAGTATACATAAATGTTCATATTATGTTCCCTTCCGCCCGTCGGTTTTATTTCCAAAATTTTGTATAGTCATCGATTCGGTCACAACGAAAAAAGAAATTCTGATTTTTGCTACTTCGGATAATCCGTATTCAAGTCTTCGGCATTGTTTACCCAGCTTTGACTATTATAGAATTACAGACATTTGTCACAAAAACACTAGGAAAAAAACTTGCGGCTCAATACTGACACAGCTGTTTGGGACTGTTTGGGAATTTGAACAGGTGTGGATTTTAGATTTTTGGCTCAACATTTCGAAATTGAAATAATAGCCATCGCATTAAGTTATGTAGTTTTGCAAATTATAAAGTTCCAATGTCCCACCTCACCTCGGGTACAAATCAGAGACCATATATTTCTTCACCTGCCCCACTTCACCATCCTTGGAATTTTCCATCACTGCATTTTCAGTAATCTCGTTGAGCAAAATGAACCACCTGCTTCTCGCACATTCTTGATCAATCAGACTACTGCTCTTTTTTGCACTCCTACACCTCTATCCTTTATCTATTTTCAGCCGAAGCCTCGACCTCATCCTCTGTAGACGATAAGACAAAGAAACAGAGAAAATCATCAAAAGTATCGACGGCAACACCGCAGAAGCGGGCAGAAGGTTCGTAACTTTTTTTGGTTTTCTGCAAAAAAAACAATTTCAAACCAGACTAGAAATGTATTAATATGCATCACTAGAATATTTTATAATATTTCCCGCTCATCTTTGTAAACCTCGCCATGTAGGTCTCTTCGTGTGCGCGGGATAATATTTTCGCCTATTCTAATTCCGAGAATCCGCTTCTGTCTTTCCTCAAATAGAGCATCCTCCCGCTGGAAGAGAGATGATGAGAGGTCCCTTCTCTCCTCGATCTTTCGATTCTCCTTAATGCACATCTCTCTCTCTCTCCGTTTTTGAATTGTGCATCATCTTACGAAAGGTCAGATGCAAAGATCGGATTCTGGGATGTGTGAAAAACTCGAAAATGGTTTTTTTTCCCCACTAGGAAATTCGAGAGAGGCAAAGAAATACGATATGTGTTATTTGTTGTATCCTTATACATCAACATACAATGATGTGTCGTGATGTTTTTCCAACCCACGCAGCGAACCTAAAACTGTTGAGGGTTTCCAGACCGAATGTTTCTTTGTAAAAATAGAAACTAGGAGGCTCTTCAGAAACATTCCCAGCTGACAACCCTGAATCCATTAGGAATTCAAAACCTCTTCTCGTCTCATCTCTCATTCTTTGCCCTCCTAGACCTGAGTTTCAAAGAACTGAAGGTCCAAGTTCTCTTTTATTTTTTATCTTCTCATTTTCTTCTTGATGTTCTGACTTGGCTAGAAGACACAAAGTACGAATCGAGTGTGTCTGAAACAAATGATAGAGACGCTAAGAATCGAGGAACTCATTTTTTATTCTTACCATGAGGATCATTATTCTGTGTTTCCTTGTTGCCTGATATATTTCTTCCTTGTCTGTGAATCTTGAAAATGCAGTTCCATTGTCTTGCCTCATTTTGCTTTTAGTCTAGAGATCTGTCAAAGTGCAATTGCAATTCTAAGAATTTCAATCTCTAGTTCTTGATTACAAAGCGCTGTTAGATTTTGAAATTCTTGGTTTGAAATAGAACTCGATCAGAGATTAGAGCATGTTTTTTTTGCACCTCTAGAACCAGAAGAATCTAGTCTGGGCCAACCTAGATCTCTGTCAAAAATCCCCAACTATTGAAGATTAGGAGCATATACAAGATTACAACTCTTCTTTAAGGTGTACAGCTTAGCACCTACTATTTTAATCTATGATTCCGGGCTTGGCGGAATCCGATTATAGTATCGCCTCGTCCGGTCTTTTGCCTCTCTTCCTTCTCTGTTGCACACATCAGGATTCCAAGAAAGGTTTAGGGAAAATGGAATTGGAAATTAGTGAGCGAAGAGAGGAATTTCGTATTTTTAAGTGACATTCCATTCTCCTCTTTGCAACCCTCAAGTGTATCCATCTTCTTCTCGTCGGGAGGGCCCCTCTTGCTCTTCCCACACTACCCTCGCCATACGCAATTTTTTGCATTCACGTAACGTTTTCCGTGCCTCCCTTCTTTTTGCACGTAATCTTCCGCAATGCCTTTCCTTGTCCGGTCGAGGCAGAGAGCTTGACCGTCTCGACCTTTTGATATCCTCTGATGACCGTCCCTCCCGCCGATTAGTATCTCGCCCGCCTATCCACTCCGATTCAATGCCAATTTTCTCAATAACGTTTTTGGCGACCTTGAATGATCCGATGGAAGATGAAGATTTTGGGATAGCGAGGGACCTCCAAAGCGATTACCTTCAAAGATAAACTGTCCGCCTCGTTTCTCAGTACTTTCATGTTCGGGAGGCATTGCGATAGATGCCAAAATGAGATTACGATGACGGAGGGTCGGGGGTCTTCGCAAAATGGTTCATAGTTCACTACCAACTTTTTTCAAATCTCCCGACTAGAGAAGATCTATTTCAAATTTCTATGTGTACCGACGGTCGACGGGTTTCCAATAGATTCCCATCACACGAAGTTGAATTTGAATAAGAAATTGTGAAGCAATTCTCTTCAAAACAGTTTCCCAAAATTGACTTCTATCCAGTCATGAGGTTTTTCCATTTGGCATAAAAACTCGTGAAAGGGCATTTTTCCGTTTTTAGATAGTCCTCCACGATGAGGTCGGTGTCTCAAATTTCCAGACCAATACACAAACATTCCCATTTTTCTTTTTTTATTCCCCTATTTTAAAATGAAGAGCTCCCACGCATAAGAGTGTACTTTCTCCATCCGTTGAAAAAAAAAATTGAAAAAAAATTCCAGTCTTGACTTTTGTCTTCTTTCTCTTCTCTCTCTCTCTCTACCTCTCTTTCTCTTTTGGCTGAAAATAATAGAACATACGCTGATCTTTGGAAATGAAATAGAAGCAGAGACAACGGCGTTCTTGTTTTTGGTGTTACCCTCGCCGTTCTGGTTTTTGGTCATAATCGCCCCTTTCCAGTAATCCCTCATAGACATTGTGGGGATTTAACTAGAACCACGGGTTGATCCTACTTTTTTCCTGATCTCCTTGGAAGAAAACATAATAATATCAAGATCTAGGTGCATTTTTTGTTTTCTGCAAAACGAGAAAAGTCATGCGAGCAGAAAACCGAAAAATTGAGAAAACTGCTCTTTTAGCATTTTCAAAGTTTCCTAAACTAATTTGTTTGTGGATTCTGATAAAGTTGAACGATAGATTATGAAAAGTGAAATGACACCTTTTGAAGCCCAGTAATGAATGAAGGGAACCCCATGTGGTCCAAATATTACTTCTAGAAGATGTCCTTGAAAAGTGGACCAACCACGCAACTAATCAAATTTCCGCATTCTGAGTATCCCAAGAATCTCAACGGACGTCATCCACAAACATAAGAAAAGAGGAGAGAGGAATTAATTAGATTTTCCTCCCATGATGCACACTATATATAACTGAAAGTGAGCCCTCGGAATCTATTCCGGATCTTGTGTGGACCTCGACGCTAGAATCTAGTGTAGAGAGAGAAAACTCATCGAGCAACCAACGTTTTCACATTTTTCACTACTCCTCCTATGCTCATCTTTTTCGCTTTCACACACACACACACACACACACACACACACACACACACACACACACACACACACACACACACACACACACACACTACACATTGCGTCGCAGTCCGGCGCAGCAGCACCAACGATCACTTCACGCAGTTGGCCCTCGGGGCGAGGGTCCCCTCCCGCCGTCTCCAGAATCTTCTCATTCTTTTTTCTCGCCAATGTTACATTCGTCCTCCTCGTTTTCCCTCTGGCTCTATCTCTTTTCTTGTATCTTTGGAAAAAGGTCAAAGTGTAGAAAGTGTGTAGTTTGTTGGCGCGTACCGCCAAGACGGGACAAAAGGCAAGAAGAATAGGTCAAACACGGACACACACATACATACTATATCAGGCGGTAAAGAACGGCGAACGCCGTGGGGGGAGGAGGAGAAGAATGGACAATTATAACAATACCTTATTTGCCACGAGAACCTTCAGTATTCTTCTTCTTCTTTCCGTTCTTTGACGTTCTCTACTGCTCTTGGTCTGCCATAGTCTCTCACTTCTATTTATAGTCTAGGGACCTGAATTAGTTTTGAGTTGTAGGTCTTTGTTACCCGTTTGCTGTCACGTCCTTCTGAATTTCATCCACATTCCATTCCACTTTTCATCCGTCTGTTCACTCCACACTGCTGATCTCTGTTTTTCACTAGGATTTTCGAGTTTTCCCACTCTCCCTAGCCTATTTTCAACTCCTTCTGTTTTCTATCTGTTAGTCATCCCATCCTTGCAATTCTCACGTGTCGTTCGGGCAGACATGTACAAGTTTGGGGCGATCAAAAACAAACAGTGCAACATCTTTATCACTATCATCAAGTTCTCCCCCATCACTAAACTTCTATCTTTCAATCGTCTTTTAATGTGATCTTATCAACTCGTCGCCATCACCCCCCTCTACTACCTTCACACCCCCCGACATCATGACTATCAAATTGCATCAAGTGTTTCCATTTTACCAACTGTCATCCCGTCATTCTTCTTGGCTGTCATTACACTTTGTACACTCTCTCTCTCTCTCTCTCTCTTCCTTGTTTCCCGAGATCAATCGCAATCACCTGTTCTCTGGTGTTTCTGCTAATCACTGCAGCCAACCTTTTTTTCTTTGTTTCTTTTTCTCGTTCTCTTGATCTCCAACTCGTGAGAAAAATAACCTTATCGTAACAGCTGTTTTTTTGAGAAAGACAAAAAAAAAGATAATTCGGCCAGTACCAATCAAACTCGTAGTTTGTGTGACAGGTTGAATAATTCAATTTTTTCAGAAATGAACGTGGGAAATGGAATCAACCCTGTCCAACATCAAATGACACAAGCACAGTTACAAGTGAGTCGTTCGTTGCGATCAAAACAGAGATGGGTGTACCTCTTGTCTAGAAAATTATGTTTACATTACTACTTGAGTACCTTTTGAAAGATGACTGTGTGTGTCTTGGTTGAGGAGGTCCAGCAATGCGGAAAGATGACAATTCTATTTGATTTTGTATTTACAAAACAGAAGGCACATAATGAGTCATTTTCGTACACTGGCGTTCTTTGAGAATACATCATGCCTTCCGAATATTGTTATATTAAATAATTTTCCTTTTTCTAAATTTTTTCAATTTTTCAGAACCTACACAGCATCGGCCTAACACCTCATCAACTTTCATTGATGGGAATACAGATACAAAACGGCACGATACAGATGCAAGCACCTCAACCTACATCATCTAATCAGAATCCAGCAGTAGTTTCGTCAGCACAAGGAGTCAATGTTCAAGCAATTAATCATCCGCCAGCACCACATCAAGCACAACCGCCAAATCTAGTCCACGCACAAGTACATGCGCAGGCGCAGGCTCAAGCTCAAGCCCAAGCTCAAGCCCAAGCTCAAGCGCAGGCTCAGGCTCAGGCTCAAGCGCAGGCCCAGCAACTGGCCCAGCACCAAGCCCAACAGCAAGCCCAACAGCAAGCCCAACAGCAAGCCCAACAACAGCAACTTCATGCCCAACAGCAAGCTGTACAGGCTCAAGTACAGGCACAACAAATGCAAGCCCAGCAAGCCGCTCAGCAAGCAGCTCAACTTCACGCTCAGCAGCAAATCGCAGTTCAACAACTGCAAGCGACCGCCCAGCAACAGGCAGCACAGAATGCTGCTCAGCAGGCTGCTCAACAATCTGGAAATACACCAGTATCATCAGCTCCACCTGCACAACCACCGAATCATGCAGCTCAACTGATGCAGCAACTACAAGCAATGCAACAAGCTCAACAGGTAGCAGCGCAGGCTGCTCAACAGAATGCACTGTTGGCGCAATCCATGCAGCAGAGTCAAATCATTCATGCAGTCGCCAATCCACCATGTGCGCCGCCACCGCCTGGAGTACCATCGATGCCATGGCCGGTCAACGCTCCGGTGTGTCATGTGCCATACTTTGACGCAGAAGCATATAGACACGTGAACATTGAATCAACGCCAAGCCACGATACATCTGGATTTGATTTGCCTCTTACGGATATCTTCACCTTAAGGTACAGATTCTGAAAGTTGAGACGTGATAATACAAACTTTTCTTTCAGATTTTTCTTCAACCTTGGAGTTCAGCAATCGCGGAACTTAATAGCAGCTAGACAGCACACTGGAGGACACGGACCTCTTCATCCAGTTCATACGCCCCAGCCTGCACAACAACAACAACCACAACAACAACAACAACAGCAAAATACGAACATTCAAGCAAACAATGGTGGAGCACCTCAACCTGGAAATGCCAGTCTTATTGCTCTGGTAAACCAGGCATCTAACAATGGACAAGTCCCAAATCAAGCTCAAATCGAACAATTGAACGCATTGATCGGGCAGAATCAACTTCTTCGTCAAGCTCAGCAACTTCAAGGACCACAAGGTGCCGCTCAGGCTCAAATTCAGAACCAGCTTCTTCAACAGCAACTCAGCCAAATCCTGCGCAACCAGCAACAACAGCAGCAGCAACAGGCTATGCAGCAACAAATGCAACAACAAGCCAACCAAAATGCCATTCAGCAGCAAATCAACGCATTGGTCAGCGAGCAACAGAGACAACAACAGCAACAGCAACAAAGTCAAAATCTTACCAACGCCCAAATTGCTCTTGCTGCCAATAATGCCGCTGCTGGACTTCCAAACAACCAAGAACGCAAAGCTCCAAACTCTGATGTTACCACAGTCACAAACTCATCGGTCGTCGGACTTGGCACCAATCCAGGATTTCCAATCGCCGCGTCAGGCATTGGACAGACGGCAACCACTCCGGTGCCACCAGCGGTTACTCCAAACCAGCAACAACAGCAATTCCAGAAACACATCGACGGACAGACCATGCTGCTCCAGCAAGCACTCCTCCAGCACGCGAACAACAGTAAGAATTGATAATGTCGTGTTGTAAAGTGTTGTGAACTTCTCTCCTTTCTTTCCAGATGGCCAGAATGGAAATAAAGCCAACCTCCATGACGTTCGTTTTCAAGCTATCGCCCAACAACAGCAACAAGTCGCTGCTTCGGGACTCGGACAGGGACCATCCAACCTTCATCCATTCATTCGTCCCACCGAGGTGAGGCTTTTGTGTTACGTGACGCGCATGCATTGCCTTGTGCTCCTCATCTTTCTTTCTGTCTGTGAATGCTAACTTTTTCAGAAGGTACCATTTTTCCAGGCCGTAAGACAGGCGGCTCTCGGAAATGGTAGCCATTCTGAGCCGAATGTGTCGCCACGACCGATCCCATTAGACCCAAGTCCACCACGTGCCACTAGCGGAGGAGCTACCACGTCATCGACAGATCAACAGAAGGTATCTATGGCTTCCGCCTTCAATGAAGTGTGTTAGATTCAAAATCTCAATTTCCTTTTTCCCTATGCTTCCTTCAGCGATCGTATCGAATTTGATCTTTATCCACTCGTTTAAGGTCACACTTTGAAATAGAGTGTAGTGCATTGCATTCACTAACGCGAGTGAATACTCAAGATGATCTATGAAAACGGAAAGTTGATCTTATTCAGGATCCCATCATCAACGTCGAGGACGAGAAGCCAACCACGAGCACCGGATCACACCATCCATCGATCCCTCATCCGATGAATCCAATCGGCATTGCCAACCCCCTGAACGCAGCCGCAGCGGCGGCGGGGTTTCACAACTCCAAACCCACACCCGCGTCGGGAAACGGAAATCCGGGGTCGAATGTTGCGACCCCTGTTCTTTCAATAATCCAAATGTCCGAAGACCATTTCACTGATACGTT
Source organism: Caenorhabditis sp. 40 LS-2015 (assembly GCA_900536305.3). NCBI lineage: Eukaryota > Metazoa > Nematoda > Chromadorea > Rhabditida > Rhabditidae > Caenorhabditis > Caenorhabditis tribulationis. The sequence goes on from LR544221.1 coordinate 249,686, forward strand.
CCGTAAAACTGAGCAAAAGTGAGTGGTGCAAACGATAGAACTACTGAGAATCGAAAAGAGTAACATACGTGTTATTCTGTTTCCTCATTAGATTCTCTACTTGGTTCAGTCCTTCACGTAGCTCTTTTTCTTTTTAGATTGTTCTTTGGACCGCCTTTACTGTAAGTAGCATGTACAATTAGTATCGTCCGATGGTCCATTCTATGTGTCCTTCCTATTACGTCCTTCTCGATCTATCTATCCTACTTCTACTCCCATCTCTTTCTTATTCAGTGTGTCATTTTTCAGACGCGCACAGGGTCAGCTGGTGAACGCAAATGGACAAGCCGGTGGATCACCGAAAACTGAAACAGTCCCAGAAGCCGATGAGCGACCACCAGCGGTGAGTAACTGTAACTGGTGTAAACCTATCACCTAAGTTGCCCCCCAAAGCGCCGAATATCCGCTTCCCTACCCCCCGTCCCCTCCCCCAACTGTCGCCTTTGATGACTTGACCGACAATTTTTCTATTTCAGTTGGCACCAATTTTGATGATGTCGTATTTGAACAATTGCATGAGTCACGCAAAGACACACCTGAACCAGAACGGAGTTCAAGTCGGAGTCGATGACAATGGCCAAGTTGTACGTTTTGTGGTGAACCCTTTTATTTCTTTCCCCCCAAATCTCTTCGATCCCCCAACGAAAAATTCCAACCTCTGTCGCCTCCCCGCTATAGATGTTCGTCGGTCTACCATGTCGGTCGAAGATGTAGTTGCTGCATACACATCTTCCTACTGGATATTCGGACTTTTCGTTCCTATTGGTTGCCCCTCAGAAAAAAAACGAAGTGACCACATTCCTCTCCTGCCCATCCCAAACCGGGTGAAAAAAAAAATCATAGCAAAACAAAAATTCCATAGAAGTAGAGCAATTTTCGTGTAGATGATGATTTTTGTCTTGAATGATTGCTACCGGTAACACTGTTGTCACTTCATGCAAGCACACACGGCACCAATCGAGTCCATATGAAAATTGCTCTCTTCAGGTTGACTTTGCCGCGCGCCCAATTGATCCCATTTTCAAGGACGCCCGTGAGGACATGAAAGCTAAGGACGTTAGGAACATGGAGCACTCCGGCAAACGACCGTACCCAGTTTCCGTGTCAGCGCAGGCCAAGAACATCTTCACAAAGAAGAGTCCCTCTCCACAGAGGCATCGTAAGTAGATACTGTTGAGACGTAGTCTAAGAATTCTGATTTTCAGCAGGACGATCACCACATCAAACTCCATCACCAATGAGGCAACCAATCAATCACAATCCAATTGGAATTAATAGAACGGTGAGTTGAACTGAAATTTTTCTCGAAGTTGGAAAATGTAAACCTAAATCTGGAATTCCGAATGTTCTATGTGGCGACCATCACAAACTTTAGGGTATTGAGATATCCGATCAGAAAGAGAATGCATTTTTACCTTCCAGTTTTCCAAGTTCCATATCACTGATAGGCTCAGAATCCACCACTTTTTTTCTTCTTTTGAGTCCCTAGTTTCTCAAAACCTACGCGTTCGGAAACATGGAGGTCGCCCCCCTCCTCCCGATTTTCGTTCTTGTTTCGTGCATTTTTTGTTGCAATTTTAATGCGTTTTTCCGCACTACTTCATCCTGGCACAAATCGGGCAAACGTTTCGACGATTTTTGCTCAATATACGCACTCATAAAAGAAACATACAGAAACAAGGAGAAGCTAATGAGAATTTTAAAATCGTCATTTTTTGTTCGCTCCACTGCCATTCATGCATTCTAAACAAGCAAACACAAAACAACTCACTCGAAAAGTGACAGTGTGTGCATTTTCACGGGGCCCTCCGGTTTAGCCAATCCATTTCACAAGTCTCATCAATTATGCACATTTTGACCTTTTTCCAGCTCCCGGACGCGGCGCCACCAAAGATTGATCCCGAAACCAATCGATCACCGAGCGAGGATCTCGATGAGGATGGAGCCAAGAGGTTACGGATTGCTACTGATGAAGAGTAAACTCTGGTGAAGATAGCAGCCAAAAGACAACTACATCAAACGTTCAGTGCTTTAATTGAATTTCGCGTATCAGATAACATTGCATTTTCCGAATCCCATGATTTCAAACTCTTATACTGTGTATCGTTGCTGTCCAAACATCCATCATTTGTGCTCAGGGACCCTCAAATCTCCAAGATATTTCGATTCCAGAAAACCAGTCTCTCATTGTTCCGATCATCTCCCGATTGAATTCCTTTTTATTGTGATCCCTACCTGTCATTTCTCAAACCTAAGACTTTCCCAGTTGTTTTCATCAGTTCTGCATTAATCCATAGTCTCCATATATATGTATATTGCTTTGGGTCAAATTTCATTGTTCAGAATCTTTACCGTTGCTTTAACTGGCTTTTTTAGCGCTAGTTGCTAGACTTGTGTTGTATACCATTCCTTGACATCCTATTGGGTTAATTTAAGTTGTAAACTATATTGGTTTTTATTTCTGCGTTACCTGGGCTTTTTCACTTTTTCTCACTTGCTGCTTTCTCATTGTACTCGCTGGAAAAAAAATCGACGCGTCTTGCCATCTATTACAAGAACACATATCGTCGAGCTGACCCGAATTTTGGCGGATTCTTGTCAGTGAGACTTTAGTGTCGTTTCCATTTCAAAACTTGCAAAACTCCTTTCACAAATGCTCCATCTCATTTCTGCTGCTTTCTGTGTTTTTCTCGTTCATCACTAAATTGATATTCTCATTTTAAAATTATAATAATAAGATGAATGTAAATAAAAATGTTAAGACTACGTTGTTTGCTCACGACGGTTTCAGGTGGAACAGACAGTATCAATTGAACAAAAATGTAGGTTTTCGGAACAAACTTGTCAATTTTGAGTAGTTGAGCAGAAAAATAGATCAAGCCAGCCCGATTGTTTTTTTGAAATTTTGCAAGTGTGTTAAACAATTTGAGTTCATTTTTTTCGTGGCTTACACTCTCTGAAAATCAGACACGAGTCAAATACATTTAAAGTGGACCACTACAAAGATGGTTTCTTTCTGTCACACAGCTTGCATCATGGTTTCACAGTTCTTCGTCAAGAGGAAAAGGTGGACATCATTTTTACTTAATAATATTTCGGTTTGGAATTCCATTCTTATTTATGCAAGCAATTCTATGTATTTTATATCGTCTGGAAAATGAGATCCAAAAGATATTCTCACATTTCCAAAATCTCCTCTTGATCTACAGAAATCGACTGATGAGCCGCAGAAGCACACAAACCTTTTATGTTCCATTCTACCTATCGCACACTGGGATATCATGATCCCGAAAAATAGTGACCCTGTTTGGCCTGATTAACTTCAAAAAACATTACTCTGAATGTTGGCACCACTCTACACTTTCATATTTATTCCTTGCTTTCCTTTTTGATCTCGATTGAATTTCTGGTTTTATAGTCGATTTTTGTTTTAAGCAGTATTTGATGGGGATAATTTGAGAAAAGAAGATCTGAAACGTATTCATACGTTGATTAAACTTGTGATGGACATCCAGAAATTGAGTTGTGAATTTCTGAAGTTTGCTTCTCAAAGCAGGCAGCAGGTAAATTAGTCTATAACAAACAAGTAGCTAACTTCAAAAATTCATAATTTGACTTTTGATAGCCGATGGTCGTTTTGCCACATCTAGTTCTGTTACGACAGTGAATTGCACAATATCAATGCACAAATACTAGATAATTATTCAACTTCTTGAACACAATTTTATCCTACGCGACAACTTTTCACGGAGACACCCAACAACGATCTTGACCTCTGGGACGTCTTTAGACGCTTTTTATAAAACGAAGCAGAATTGTCAAGATTGTCAGAATTCATGTGGAAGCAAAGCCACGATGCCCGGATGTCGAGCCAAGCGGGCCAGAAAATCTCTGAAATCGCCCGCAGAAATAACACGGGACCTTCAGCAGTCACTCCACCGCCAGAACTTGGCTAAGTACACCCTGCGATGCCATCAACGCCCCATTTACATTCATCTCGTTATGGAACGTCGTGGAAGCAACGCGATGTTGTTTCGAAAGAACCATCATCGGTATAACATTGTTTTTGAGTTGTTCAATAAGCTATGTGTTTTCACTTGTATACAGTTTTGACATCGGGCTCAGCAACCCTAGGATGTTAAAACAAGTGTTTCATGCTGAACAAAAATGGATACAATTAAAAAAAGACATAATCGATGTCTGGTGGTCCATCACAAGGATAATCAACGTGAGAATATATTCGAGACTTTCTTTCCTCAAACGGTACCCATCAAATACTGCAATGTTAGTACCCGTTCCTAATATTACCTAGTGAGTTGGAGGTATTCAAATGCTTGTACTTTCAGTTCTCCCATTTTGAGTGGACTGTTGAACAAATTTGAAACTCTGTTTCAAAGCAAGTAACATGTTTATTTCAAAATCGGACCACTGAATTCGAATTTCCCTTACTCTTTCAGTTTTCCTTCTTGTTTGTTGTTTCAAGTTTTGCTCATAGACTTTTGATGATGCTTTCATATTGTTTCTAATGATATCATAGGTCCGAAAGATTGTTTCTAAAACCGTCTTCTTATCCATGTCCTCGGCAATCTTTGAAGTGCCGGATACATATGCATCCCACACGATGTTTGATGATGCTTTTCTCAATTTGCCTAATGACAAAGACGCCATCGGAGATCAGAGAAGTCACAAAAAAGGTACCTTAACTTGGAAAACAGCCTCCGACCAGATCATTACGTCACGGAGACGGATGGAACTACAACGTGGTTTCGTTGAATACGAAACCAATTGTTATCAGTGTGCCGAGTAAACCGTTGTTGTCTCGCATTATCATCTGCAGCGCCGCGAACATTAGTTTTGTGTTCTCTGCTGCCCTTGCAGATCTTTGTTCAGACAACTTGTGGCCTTCACGCAGTCAACCTCCATCAATAGCCCCTTGTATCTTCTTTCTTTTTCGAGTTGCGGGATTTTTTCTATAGAAGATTTTCAAAAGTTGGCAAGGACTGTATGGTGTTGTTGCCCATTTGTATGGAACCAAGAATGGAATGGATAACTTTGACTGTATGTGAACGAATTGCATCGAGAATGGTGTAAACGTGATCATGGCACCATAGGATGTATACCATTGGAAAGGTTAGATTTTGAAACGTATTCTCACGTCTTCGAAATCTGCTGTTAACATTCAGGAGATGATTTATGAGCTTCTTTAGGTTTTTTATCTCGCAAGATATTAAATAGCTTATAATCTTCAAACCAAGTTTCATACAGTTCCGACCAAATTTTAGATAGCTGACTGCAGTTTCTGAGACTGTATGCATATGTTTCGAAATTTACTTTTTCAACGCAACCATCTCTCATTGATAAATCCCTAGTGACCGAACATTGAGCCTCAATGGAAAATCATTTAGTTTTCGAAATTCCTCTAATTTGGATTACGGTCTAATCATTCTCACATCCTACACGACATTTTATTCCACGAAAATAGTTTGGAGACTTTCGAAGAACTGAATCATGAAGCATCCATCAAAACACAAGTAGGTGGTGAAGTGTGTTCTGCAAATCTCATCCAAACGAATGAAAAAGTGTTCTCATCGGGATGAGAAGATCTGCTAGAACCGGAAGATTATCCGTGATTTTGAAAGTTATTAGACTCAATCAAAAATGATTTCATCCTCTCTAATCCGATAATGAGAAAAATGTCAAAAACTGGGTGATCAGAACTTTCTCCACAGTATACTTCAGTGATGACCGTGTTGAATCATTCTACTATATGAAAACATATTTATTCGGGTCGGATCCTAAACAACAACATGAAGGAAATTTTAGAATGTTCCTCGACTTTCCTTTAGATTATCAAAAGACATCATATAGTTTTGACTCACGCTGAAAGCACACTGGAAAATACACCAGTTGTATTCTGAGAGATTGTTTGATCACCCACTAAGTTATTTTGTTGGATTAGACCCCGTATGTGAGGTATGAGAGAAATGTCCAATGTCCGCCGAATCAACAGTTTAATTTTTCGTGAAAGAACATTCTAAAGAACGTGTTATTTGATCCGGTGGTCTTTTGGAGGTGAATCGAGAAAGGAAGTCAGCATGTTTCAAAAGAGCGCTGAATTGATTCGACGTTTCGATAGACACGGAGAGAGCAGTCCTTCCCGAAAGCAGATCATACACAAATCTCACTTCCTGGAAGTCCGTGAACTTCCACCAACGGATCATTCATCTCCGATTCCTTGAACCAGGAAACACTTGTTTAGTGGATCGAACAACTTTCTCGAGAATTCCGAAATTTTTTTCAATTTCAACACTGTTGATCATTTATCTGACATCATTGAAAAGGTAATATGATAGACTTCTGACTTCGAGAATACGTAGTTTGATCTGTGGGAAGAGAATCGGGAAACGCAAGATTGTTTGCGGAGAAAAAACAATGGATGAGCTAATTAGATAACCTTCCAAGGTCGGAAGTCGGTTCAAAACACATTTGGGAGATTTGCAAAACATCTCGTTCATATTAAGAACGTGGAATGGAACCAGAAACTGAGTTCTCGAGAATTAGAAATTATCTGTAAATCCCTCTCGGTACGACAATCTGAAAGCGTTTTCTCCAATCACCTGTTTAGCCTGATCACAGTAACACATCATAATTCTCTGAATAATTGTTCTATTCGTCACTCCATACCCGATCGGCAAATATTCATTATTTCTCCAAAATTGCCGATTTGTCGCCTCTTTCAACTGACGTCAAGTTTACCCCACCCACGAGGTGATGTTCAAATTTTTTAACAACGCAAAATTACAATGGTCTGATAACACCCCTCATTGACTCGGTCGTTCTGTCTCCCCAGTTGCAGACGGCGTCACGAAACCAAGAAAAGCTGAGATGATGATGACTTGAAAAAGCGAACACAGGCCCACACAGATGATCTGATCAAAATAGAGGAAGCGGAGTGAAAGATCAGGTTTTAGGAATGGAACGCCTGTCACCTCCCGAAAACGTGATTAAGTTACGACTAGTCATCATCACTAGTGCCTGATACCACCCGGGAATAAATGCCCAGGTCCAGACACGGACTTGTCTGAAACAACACCCCTAGGCTGACGCAAACAACAGCATTTTCGAGAGTTTAATTTGCTTTTAGAAAATCAAGTGGAAAACAGGAGCATAAGCGGATTGCGGGTCCAGAACACACGACTTGAAGAATGTCGATGATATGTATGCTCGAGTGGTACGACTTGCGTAGGAACTTGTGACTGAATGACTGAACAGTTTCAAACACTTTGAGAAAAAAGTTAGTGACGTGGAACTCCCTCTTTCTCTATCTTTCAAAGTTTCACCAAGAACCACTTGGACCCCCAGGAAGCAGTTTCTGGACACCAGAAAGAATAGGATAATAGCCGAAAAGTGAAGAGTGGGTGGAAGTTGAAGTGAAATCATTCCCAACGAAAAACGCCGGAACAATACCTATTTCAGTGCGGAAAGCGGAGGCTCGCTTTTCTCATTTCCTGAAAAAAAAACAATAGAAGTTCAAAACACTTTGATGGAAATATGCAAAAAGGTTTAGGAAATGAAATCATACTGAAAATAACAGCAAAACATCGGAAATTGAAAATTGGGATTTGGAGGTGTTGAACTGGTGATTGAGAACTCTGGAAAACAGGAAAGTAAAATGAAATCATTCTGAAAGAAGATTCCGTTTTTGGGTGTCTGAAAGGAATAGAAATCAAAAAACTGATGGTCAAAAAAAGTTAGATTTCACAATCTCACACCGAAGACGAAGTACCGTAATCTGAAGAACGCCGAATGTCTTCTGAACCGTTGTCAAGTAGGGAAACTCTGAAAATTGGTCGTTCCAAACAATTCTGGATAAATTTCCATTTTTTTCGGTCCCCATTATTCCACATTTTCCGTCTTCCGTTCCGGAGAAAGTGGTTTCATTCCATTTTCCAATTTTGCTGAATATGATCCCGGTCTGTTTTCCATTACCGGAGAAAATTTGGTTGAGGTCCGTTCTTGAATTCCGATGAGAATGGTTTCGTTCTTCCTACCCCATCAGCCAGCCAGTGACCCGCAACACTGATCCCACTGCACCCGTATCCGCTCTCGAAACTTTTGACTCACTTCTTTTTCCCACAAACTCGCCAGTTGTTTTCTCTGCCCAGCACAACATATCCATAAATCAGAGAGTCCAAAAAAAGTCAGTCAAACTTTGATCTGGCCAATGAATGAGCCATGTTTCGTTGATCACTTTTTTCTGCTTTCAGAACTTGTGTTTTAGTCTTATTTCAGCCATGAATGAACTTCCAGACGAGCACAAACGAAATTCTAAATCTTCATCTGAATAATAACATCACCAAATGAGTAATTGAAATCATAGGAAACTGCCCCAAAATGAGAGCAGGTATATGGAAGCACTACAACAATAACAAAGAAACTAGCAGAGAAATAATATGGAAACAAATTTTTGGGAGGGAAAAAGTGAAATAACAGAGATGGTACGATGGTCGTGTGTGGCTGTGTGTGGGAGTGGGATCGGGTCAGTTGGAAGTGGTTCTGGTGGACACATGAAATTGGGGTCATATTAAATAATTGGAAACTAGTAAAGAAATAGGAACTTAAGACCCGTAGGGGGCTTTATTGAAAAAGTGGTGTAACCGGAGATACATTTTGAGTATCACAAGAAAAAAGAGGAAGAAAAGTTCTAGCTGAAATAATAGATAGTAGATGGTGTGGGGGGGTTGGTGAAGAAATGGGAAATGAGAATCGGGTGCGAGGTGAGTTGAGAAATGAGGAAGATTATCATGTAAAGACATTTGGTTATGGTTGGTTGGGGAACGAGAATCATTTCAATTTTGGTATAGAAAAGTCAGATGATCTAGCAAGAGATCAAGAGTAAGGGGGGAATCGAAACAATTATTCATCGTACTCGATGTTCTCGGAATGAACCCATTTCTGATCGTTGAGGTGGATGATGTTGTACTGGTCGGCGGCGGTCTCATCCTTGGTCCTCATGTGGTTGAGGCCGGTGTAGACCTTGCGCATGTCGGAGTGTGGGACCAAAGAAGTATGGCGTCCCCATACAAGGTTGTTGGCTCCGACAACTTCATCGTCTAAAAATCAAATGTTGATTCTTGTGTTATTAGTTTATTCTCTAGATGTGTGTGCTATATCCGGAGTGTGGGTGCTAATGGTCGTTAGTTTCAGTTCCGATTGCTATTCGCTGAACTTAGGCTCCGGCGCGCTAATATGATAATCGAATGAAGTGCTACCGCGGCGCCCCTTACTCACCGACGCTCCACAGACTGGCAATGAAGTTGGCTTCCTTTTTCTGGTCCTTGTTAAGATCCATGAGGAACGAGGAGTAAGTGACGGTTCCGCAGCTTTCAGCTTGAGCGTAGTCAGTGCTGCTGCACTGAACGTCCTCGCAGTGTCCTGGCCAGAATCCGATCTAGAAGAAAGAGATCGTAAGATTGATGCATTCTTAAGTTCTTTATTTTTAGATCTCATCGTAAGAACTACTACGGCACTTAATAATTCATAGGACTATCAAAAACACAATGACGCAGTAGTACCACAAAAATATATCCTTACCTCGGCTCCGCAAGCCTCGAAGGCCATTCCGTGCTGACATGGGCACATTCCGTAGTTGGCTCCCGCGACAGCGACAAAGGTGTGAATGCGGTGGGACAAGTCATGGCCGATGTGGCAGGATTCGGTCTTGGTCTCGAACTGAAAACAGATACTGTAGACTCATTAACCTTCCAGGGATTGATATACCTTTCCTCCCTTGATGGCTCGGCGAGCAACACTGACTCCCATTGAGTGAGCGACGATGTTGACTTGATGGGCCTTGGTGTAGTGGAGGACGAACTCGATGAAGCGACGCGCGGTTTGCAAGTCCTTGCAGTTGAAAAAGTTGCGGAAAGATTTCGAGATGTTGCGGTCGCCATAGGTGATTCCGTAAAGCTCGGCGAGGGTGTAGTCCTTGCTCAAGAAGTACTTGATCACCTCGTTCCATCCAGTTTGGAATGGGTGGTCTCCGAACTTGAGGGCTGAGTCACTGTTGCCATGGAGGAAGATGACCGGGGTCTTTGAGAGCTAAAAATACTTTCTTGCATGTCATGTAGTTCTTCAGTTTCAATCTTTATCCCTTCTTCGGATTGTGTTTTCGAAACGTCATGCTATGTTTTAATCCCCGCCTTTGATGTTGTTTCGCAGTTGCTTACACCGAATTAGAAGGACGTCTTCGGCTGAACTCCGCCACCGCAAAAACAAAGTATCCCGATAGAGATACGGTAGTGAGTGACAGCCCGTCAATCATTTAAAGGTTGCGGGTTTTACGCTCTCTTGCTATTCTTGGACCTTTTAAGGAAATGCGTAAAACGGAAAAGGAAACGCGCCACTAGTTTTTTGAGGGTGACCTTATAGACGTTACACTACAACACAAACACAAAGTAGAGAGGTCCCAAATGTTGTCAATCATCACTGGTCCGGAAAGGGAATTGCGTGGGGACCGCCTAGGAATGTTTCGTCATATTTGTTGTATGTGTGTTTTTTTTACCTATGTCGTTTTTCTTTCAGAATGCATTCGAGTACGCTTGGGAGAGTGCGGTCCCACGCATTAAGAGTGGCTACCGCGCTCCTCTGCCCTGATTACCTCCCACCGCTGGTGCACTTGAGACTTTTTGGAAAAAGCGGGTTTCCCCCTAAGAAGACGTCAGAATCAAACTTCGCACTAACAAGGAACAGCGGCTGCGCGCCCACCCCCCGTTAAAAAAGCGAACGGAACAGTGATCTCATTCCACTTTTCTGACCACCATGATCCTGACCAAAACACAGGTGCCCCTCTTCATCATCGCTTTCACCGACTCCGACCCAAATCCCCTTCCCGCAAGGACGAACACCATAATTAGCCCACATTACACTCGTACCTTTTCCTCGGAGAACGCTTTGCCACCGAACGATCCGGTGTCGCCCATCTCGTCCACGACTTTGATGAGGTTGCCGTAGCGCTTGTCACGCCTGAAAGTGTAAATGATAGATCGGTGACACTCCAGAAGTATTTGTCTGTGTGTGTGTGTTCTGATCACTGAACCCCTCGTATCTTCTTTCCGTATTCATGAAACGTCAACACAAACAAACAAGAACCAACAAGAAGAGGTCGTGGCCATAAAAACTATGAAACAAAAAGTGAGTACGCACTCGCTCCTCTGAATGTTTAGGTTCCCTAGAGATGGAGAGCTCTGGGATCTTTGAGCCGACGTTCTAGGATTCACAGGCTCTTAGAGCTCCTATCATTTCCTTTTGCTCTGTTTATCCTAAATCATGATCTGTGAATGGACAGGATGTGAGGGTGGATTGTAGATAACTAGAATTTGTGTGGCATCCTAATGTGAATGAGTCGTAGAACAGGAAGGGAGAAGCTCAAGATCTAGATGAAAACATCTTAAAGGTTCTTGATCGGAAAATGTTAGAATTGAGAGGATGATGATCGAGGAAATAGTCTAGACCCTGTCTTCAAGTGTTCCCATCAAACCATTCAAATAGGAGAAGAAAGGAGATCAAAACACAAAGAGTTTCAAGATAAGATCAGCGATAGTCTGACGCGACCGCGTGTTGAATAACTATTGTTAATAGTTCTGTTATTCTAAACTCTGATAGATAAGATAAGACTGTGAACCCTTGATGTCTTGATGTTTGTACTCACTTGTTGAGATGGCTGATGAAGTCGTCCGAGACCGGTCCGAAGACGTCGGCCATTGCTCCGAAGATCGTGATAGTTGAGAGAATAAGAAGAGGCTTGTTGAACATCATGGTTCACAGAAGGGGAGAGGGTGTGGGATCAGACGAGGTGGTTCTGCGCCCGGCGACCGCAAAGTGAAAGATTGGAAGATGAAGCGGTCGGTGGGAGGAGCCGAGCCTGAGTGGGGGGAGCGTCGAGCAAACTAGAAGACGTGAAGAAAAGGGGCAGGGCCAGGCGGCGGTCAGTGGAAACCAAAACTTTGGCGCTGCTGCAGAGAAGAGTGGAGAAGAAAAGGAGGCGGGGACCGGGAGGAGTTTGCCTTCGATGCTCTCTGTTCTAACACAGAGCTAAAACACAGTCGGATAAGCGGGGTGAGCGGAAGAGGGACAGAGAGAAAGACCACGACGGCGACATCACGAACGCCCCGCCCGCCCCCCCGGGAGGGTTGCCAGGAGAGCCATCACATGGAATGGAGACTGTAGAATTTCGAATGTTGAGAGGAAAAAAGAGAAGACAGCGTCAATGATGACGACACTTTCTCGCATGTGAGGAGGAATAGGAATAAGACAAGTGGTTCCAACGGAGTGTCCGAAACGGGCAAAGATTGCGGGAATCAAAAGTTTTCCGACGACGGGAATCAAAGGTCCGATTAGCTTGAGTGTCTCAGTCCCCATTCCTGCAAAAACGTTCATGAACATTGCGAACTATCCTCTAGCCTACGAGACCTTCGTTTCTCAACATTAGTTACCGTATGCCCATATTTGCGGCTTTCCGCTCGTTCTCATATTTGTTCGATTCGAGCATCGCGTGTTACATTTGCAAAACGAAAAAATCAAGTAGGGTTCGAGGCCACTTGATACCCTCGTTTTTCCAACAGAATTCAACCTTGAATGTTTCGGGGTCCTTTTATGTATGTATACACAGCTATATGTCAACAGCGCAATATTCGCAATTTTCGTAATATTCGCGCTGGTTGGCAAAGTGTTCTCTCTCAAATCGTTTTTCAATCTATCCCTTCATGGTCATTACCGTAGTCATGTACACCGGTCAAGAGCGAATTGTGAAATGGATATGGATTTGCATAAAATTGGTTGGGGGGACTGTATGCGAGAAGAGTCCTTGAATTAGTATTTAGTTTGGAGCGAAGTAATACGCGGGGAGAATGCCGATAATGAATGCCGGATGCCTATTATGCGATGAAACGGGTAGTCGTCCATATGAGATTTTTCTAAAAAATACGTTTTTCGATCTTCGCCGGAAAAAATGTCGGGTGACGACGATTCCCCGCTCGATCGTCACCGATCGAAATCTCGAACTGGGAATTTGCAAGGGATCCACCGCCGGCTGCCCATGAAAAACTTTCAATACTTTCCCAGTCCACCCGGAACTATTCGATTGTTTGGATGGATTTGATTTATTAGATTTTTGATTTGTGAAAAATGGGTTTTCAAATCCCATAAGGATTCTTGAAGAATCTACAAGTGATTCGAGAACTTTCTGAACTCCACTTGGACGCCATCCGATTCTGCCATATATATCTGATCGACCTTGGCAAATTTGACTCCCGACACTGCTGTCCGACATTTCGGGGTGCCTCTAGTTTGGTGTACCTACACCGCAATTCAGATGACGTTGATCCTCATGTAGCTACACTTCCGTCTCCTTCCGAGAGGTCCATTCACGTAGTCGTTTCCTGTTGTGCTTCTGATTCGTGCACGTCGTTGTTACCTGCTTCTGTAGTTCAATGCACAAACTTTTCTGTTTCAGGACACCGCTTGTCGGATTTTGATTAGCCATGTTTCTTGGTCACCAGGAAAATGCAAATCACTCACGAGCCATAAAGAGGGAAAGAGCCAAGAGCCGAAAGGTTGCGCTCGGTTACATATGTTCTTGGGAGATACCTCCATGTCTTTTGAAATACCACCATGTCCTTGGAGAGCACCCGAAATGCAAGAAAAAGACATATAATTGCTGACATCAAGAACAACGTCATTTCACCGGACCCCAAGCGCTGTGCGGTCGCCATACATTTATGATTGCCGCGCTGACGCCGTTACTTGTTCCTAATGGACCCATCTGCACGCCAGCCTAGTACTCTCATCAGTTGCATTCATCAAGAGGACCCCGGCACCGCAAAAAAATGGACCGCTTTTTGGTTCAAAACACAACACGACCTGACCGTGACTTATGTTAGTTTTCCTTTTCAGGGGGCAGCTCTGTTGCTCGGTGAGCCGCGATGAAATCTGCATTGGCCTTTTCAGAGTAGGCGGTAAAGGGTCACAGTGAACCATGGTTTGTTGTAATATTTGTTTGGCAAAGCATTCATTTTTGAACTTGTTTCATGATTACAATAAATTACGGGGCTATTTGAGGTGTCAGGGGGGCGATGGGAGCATTATGGAGCAACTGAAGAACGACTTGGCAACGGATTGAACTGTTAAGGCACAATTTGTAAGGGGAACAAGTGATGGGGGAGAAGTAGGGAGAGGGGGTGAGACGTTTGGATCAAATCGACCAAACATTAAGAGAAATCAGGGACCCTATTTTTGTATTATCTATATTCAACATGAGTAACGTAAAAAAAAGAAGAAGGAGGGCATTAATGTGGAAAATCTTTGGCTCCGGTTATATTTAGAAACATAATGTTTCCGATGTTAAGGTCACGTCGGGATTCGAATTATTACGACACGACACACTCACAGAGTAGTGTAAAGATGAAGTGGTATAATACAGATGTTGAAAGGGGACTGGAGACTGTGAGCTCTATTTCTTGATGAGCGACAGGTTGCGAAGTGTGTCCGAAAGTTGACGAGCGTGTTTGGCTATCTTGCTCCCTTTCGATGTATCCTTGACGACTAGACGAGCCGCTTTACCATCCCGAATGTCCTGGGCATAGGCGACGATTTTGGCGACGTCAGAGTCTGGGTAATTCTGAAAACGAACTTTGTTAGAGTGTCCAATTTGAAATCGTTCGATCTATATTTCGAGTGATCATTTGTGACAAACACCTGTTTTTGCCATTTTCGCTTTGTCGAGATTACATACTAGACACGTACCAATTAGAGAGAAAGCGGGATTTGTAAAGTCAAAGAGTAGATTTGCCTAAAAAGGGCAGCCCTGATAAATCTCATTAGATATACTATTCATGAAGAGGATTGATCTTCACCCCTTGGATTTGGGATTCAAGATTTGCTTCTGATTTTTGATATCCTGAACGATCATAGGTTGGGAGGGCTATTAGAGAGTGTATTCAGTCCTTCTATTACCTAAAACTTCTCAGGTAAAGTTTTCGTAATCCTTGGGAGTTCTCCATTAGAAAGTTCATTATGATCATTCAAATGTGATCTTTCAGTTGTTTCACAGGCTCACCAAAACATATTCCCAAACATTCTCATTCTTATGTTTTGCTGATAACAAATTTTTGATATTGAGCAGTGATATTCGGTTTTCGGCCTGGACTTTGTGTGAGAGCAGCCTTTGGAACAATTCTCGCTCTAATACTATCAGTGTTGCAAAGATCGCACGAATTCAGCCGCCGGGCGCTGGACTTTGGGGACACTCAATGTTTCCAGTGTGTGGGATGGAGAACAACAAGAGAACAGAGAGTGTGGGTGGGGGGATGATCAGGGGCTGAGTGCAGATGACAGCATTCTTGAAATTAGTGAAAAAACTTTTTCAAAGTCTCCGTCTTTGAAACTGATCTGATAATAATGGTCTGAGAGCATTACACATCTCTGAACACACTGTGTTTTGATGCGTATCCCTTACCTGAAGAAGGCGAACACAGAATGGGAAATCGCCTTTGAGAAGGGATTCTCTCTGCAACACGATCATCGAGAGGCACACGTAGGGGAGAAGAGCAAATCTGAAAGTTTAGAATGTTCCTCTCGATTACTCATCGAGTTCTTCAATACCTCTGCGGATCCGAGAATAGTGCATCCCACAAAGTGATAACATCCGGAAGTGGGAACTCTTGACTGAGCAACAATGAGAGCCAGCGGAAGGCGTAGAACTGCAAAAATAGCATTTTAATCCGAAGCCAGTCGAGTTTGAAGAGTGATATCACTGCACTATCACGGTCTACAGAATCGAATTCGATACATCAGTGTTGCGGCTATTGTAGAGTGACGGCATTATGATAACGGATTAGTCAAGCGTCATAATACACGTGTGCTTGCTATTATCCGTTTTTTTTTTCTGTTTAGTAGTTTGGTGGAAAGATGTTTTCATGAAGGGGGTCAGAAAGTGAACTTGGAAAGAACTTTTGTTTGAAGTTTTTGAAAATGCAAGGGCAGACTGTGTTGTTATTGCTAACATACCTGTGGTTTGATTTCGAGAGTCAGCGTGAGATGCTTGTGAAGCTCGGGGTCGAACGTAGAGATCATGTTGTGGAAGGCGGACATCGAGGATTCTGGAAATTTGTCTTATGTGACACGTAGTTGAGATATGAACTTTCAAAGTTCGCTTTTTACTATGCGAAACCTATTAGCTAGGCTAGCTGGCAAATCCCAGGTTTCAGATGCTCTAAACTCGACTTCTGGAGGTCCACCGCTATATCAGAAACGAGGGAATACGGTTCAAATGTCATCCCTTGTTTGCACAATGCCCCAGTGAGATATACAGTATCCCAGATTTTTACAATTCTAGTTCCTCGTTTAATGTGTTTTGTTCGGTTTCTAATCCATGTCTCATTCTCAGCAAATGACTCATTGATCACTATGTGTGGTGAATGTTTCTTTTCTCTTCTTCTTCTTCTCCAGAAACACATATCTGTTGTCCTCACAAACAAAACCAAAGCACAATGGCATTTAGTTAATGAAGGGGGATACACCCTCGCGTTTCTTCTTCGCCCATAAAGAATGTTTTAGACAGGGAGAAGGGGGCGCATTGTTCGGTAAATGTTGCAGCATCATTCAAAATAGGGATTTCGCCCTAATAAAAAGTTCATCCATCCCCCGCACTTCCTTGTCCCGACGCCCTTTTGTACCAAACGTACCAATTCCACAAATGCTATCGTCGAGGGTCTTGATGAAGTTGTCCTTGACTTCACTCATCAGTTGCTGAAAAACATTGCATACACTCGACGGAGCTCAAAGTTGACACGGTGGTAATTGGATTGAGATTGGCCATGAGGCAGTAAAGCACAAAAACCGAAACACCAAAAGTAATAGATCCCATAATTGATTCGGTCGGTTGGCAAACCAATAACGAAACAACACTTTTCTAGGAATCGAAAGGCGCGTGTTGCAAGTTTGTGCCAGTCGGTACCATCAGGACTCTAGTAAAGTACCTGGAAACAGAAGAAGGTGTCTGCTTCCGCGTACGCTGCCCACTCCTCGTCGGTGTCATTGGCGAAGACGTAATAGATTGGGGCCACCAGCTCATTCATTCCTTGCACATATTGGACTCCGGGGTTGAGCTTGGCGTAGATGAAAAGGATGCGCTCGACGATCTGAAATGATAAGCGTTCGATGGGGGATAGGAGAGGAAATTGGTTTGGTTATGATTATACATGTACCTATTGAATGAGGAGGTCTAGAAACAAGTTTTCTTTCAAACTTGAAAACCGTGGTCAACTTCCAGGAATCGAATTATGAACTTTTGAAGTTTGAATTTTGCTGAGCAATGTACTCTACATAAGCAGAAGTTCAAAACTGTAGAAGCTTATAACTCGACTTATGATTTAAGATTTTGATGAAGTTAGTATAAATTTCCGATTCTTCAGTTCTCAATGGTATCCATCACTTACTGAAAAACTTTTTTGTATGGGTGGGTTCTCGCAAAGTTTTTTCTTATTGAGAACATACGGTCTCTTAACGATTTCCAAATTGTATTGCTTCTACTCTCGAAAACTATGACCTCTTCACTATTTTGATCTCTGAATATCCAAGTGTGATCTCTCACTTCTATCCCATTTCCATGTTCCCCTTAAAACGTCCTTACATGCCAATGGAACTCCGAGTTTGGTGCTTGATTCTCGTCCTGATTTCCCTTTGCAAGATTGGTCTTGACACACTGAAAAAGCGAAAGGTCAATTTATATGGTTGTTTTCTGTTTTCTTCTTTTTCTGCATGTTAACACGATCATCTACACATCTCGTACGTGTTGACTCAGAGCTGCTCGCACATACATTCACATTTTTTTAATCCAGTGCCCTACAGAAGAGACTACACATCTAAACGACTTGATTCCAATTTGAATGCATTCATTGAGGGAGACCAAGGGTTTCTGCTAATCCGATAGGCGCCGCGCGAAAAAAAAAGTTTTTTTTTCTACATATACTTGATTATGAGCTGCATAAACATTAACACACAAACATCTAGTAATCCGAAGGACATTCGCAGGGACTTACACCGACTATTCCGTCGCGATTGGCACCAAACTCTTGGGAGTTGAGCTCCTGGTGGTTGATGACTCGGCGAGAGAGGGGATACTTCATACCGTGCCTGGAAAAGAAGAATTTGGATTGGTTACCTAGGAAAGGTGACTACGATGGGATGGGGAATCGGTATATGATGAGTATCATTGGAAAAGAGAGATTCTGAAACATCTATTAGCGTTTTCAAAATCTGTTAATGACCTTCAGAAGTATAGTTATGAACTTCTGAAAATCACACTATCTGCGATAAAAAATCAACAAGTGCAAACTTCAGGAGCTCATAACTCGACTTCTGAAAGTCATCAACAGCTTCTGAAAACGCGAGTAGACCTTTAAGAATCTCCATTTTCCAACGATATCCTTAATCCTTGGTAACAGGCACTGAAACTTACACATGCGGAAACTTGGAGAGCAACTGGAAGAACTGTATCTCTGGGTACAGTCTGCGGACGTCTTTGTCAATCTGTGAGAGCACTTTGTTGTCTTGGAAGAACGCTTGCCAATCGCTGGTCGGGTGGTCCGAGAGGGGCTGAAAGATCAAGTTGGTTCCTTGGTTACAGTACACCTTCAATCTCATTCCATTCTGACGTTTTTTAGACACCATGAAACCCATTTTGAATGCATGACAGAACAATGCCCCACACGTGCATCTCCTTGCTTTTTATCCTCATCACTTTCCTTTTTTGCCTCCCACTTTCGCGTTATGAGATCTCCAACAACATCAAACTACGAGGGTCCGCAGCACCCGTTACATATGTCATGACGTAGGTTTCTGTCTTGTGTCGCTATTATTTCTGAATTAGCTATGAAGGAAGAGATGTCGTCTACGCATTCCGCGGACTACTTGAGATGGGTCCTAATGTCCTGACGGCATCTGTGTGTCGGGTCAAACTAATGTCTGATTTGTGTTTGAAGGGGGGCAAAGTAACAAAAAGTGACATTAGAAATGTGATGATTTACAAAATCGGTTTGCAAAACTTGAGAGCGTAGTGACCTCCCAAGAAGAATCTGTTAACTATTTCAAGTACCGTTCCCATACACATAGGATAAATTTGAGGTTTCTATGGGGACCGAACTATTGAAACATGCTCATGGTAACTCTGTAAAATTTATCACTATCTTACAACCATCATTAATATGAACTCAAAGATTTCCATCTTACAGTAGTTCACTTTATTTCTAGTTTGATCTCATTTTCGTATCAATTGATCTCACACTGCCGTCCATGAATGATCGCGGTTCTTTCTCTCTCCCATGTTATAACCACGAATCCCTACATTCTATGCACGTTGATTTTTGATTATTCCGCTGTTCTACCACCCACATTCTCTTCTCATTGCCTGGGAACAAGAAATGTAGAGGATTAAAGATTTCAAGACTGAAGATTTTGCCCTCTTTTCCGGCATTCGGGAGTTCCCACGTTGGCGCCAAGTCTCAAAGTTTATTCATTCTTTCTCATGGAGCACCCACGCAGGAGAACGAACAAAAGTTGATTTGGTTCCGGGGACCTAGTGATAAGGGAGGATGGGAAGAGGGATCATGGAACCACCCAATGCTAAAGTTAAGAATCAAAATCTGAGGGAAAAAGAAACTGTCAACAATAATTTTTACCGGAATCACTGAATGGGGATATTTCAGTGTCTAGTGCCGCGTACTGAAATGTTTTTCAACAATGGATCAATGCGGTCATACAGAGTACATTTCAAGAGAAGCTGAACAAACGATGGCTACAAGTTCGGACGGTCTATAAAACTAGTTGAGAGTTTGAACAGCACAATCATCCAAAAGTGATCTACGACTCATAGACAAATTGAGTCTCAAAGGATGCAAGACTTTCATGTTGCTCAGCCGGCTGACATGAGGGTAAATCACGGGTTTTGAAAGGTCAACTTCGGAATGAAATGTAGCAGTTAAAAGTGAACCACATTTATGGTACACTTTGTCCAGTAGCTTTCTAATATTTGTCAGGGTCATCAAGAACCGTAAGGGACAGTCCAGCATAGTTTGAAGGTGATTCAACTTCTAAGAAAACAATCTGACATGGTTGCTTCACACCGACCACGATTTCTACAAGCTCGACATTTGGTTTCTGACAATTGATATTTTTTGCTTACCACTGGAAGACGGATCTAGCAACACAACTTCCAAGTAATCTACCACAGACTGCTCTGTGAAGCAGTATGCAGCATTACTGAGAGAATATGGAAGCATTTTTTATCTGATCTATTTTAAATGACTTTGAACATGTGTTTCTTTCAGTTTGTTCAGCCTGATCAGGCCAATTTTTTTTTTCCTCATGACCATTTTTCCTTCAGTGCGTCTCTGTTCAACAACTGCTCCCAGTTAAACATGTCGTTCCATTTCCCAACACCCTCCAAACTTACATGATCGCTATCCGGATTCTGGCTACAACTTTGCTCCTCCAACGCGGCGGTTCCTGGCTCCACAATGACCTCCTCAATCATCTGATCATAGTTCTTCCGCTGTTCGGCCAAGAACGGTTGCCACAAGTGACGCTCCAGTGGCAGGTAGTGAAGAAGAAGACGCCAGGCAAGTGGACGAAGCGACTCTGGGACTCCGTAACTGCATCCGGCACGCAAATCATTCATATCGATCTTCTTGTTGGCGATGAGAAGGACCTCCTCGATTTTGGCCAGTCGTTCCATGTATCGAGTCGTCATGCTATAACGGAACTGGGTAAATGAGGGATAGAAAGAAGCGAAAAGAAGGATAGGAAAGAACAGAGGTAAGGAACACAAAATAACACAACTAGTAGAGAAACCAGTGCGAGAAACTGAGAAAATCCTTCGGATTTCAAGCGGATACCGCTTTTAAAACTTCATTAATGCAGAAAATCCCATTCAACTGCAAAAAAAAAGGCGGAAATTTGAAACAAAATTACCCTAAACTTATATAGAAAATCGTAATCGAAAAAAGGCAATCAAGAAGTGACACCAGAAAGTTTAGAATGGTGAGATTAGATGGCGTTAAATATCATCAATGGTAGGTGAGTGGATGACTATTTTGTGACACAGCGGAAGCGCAAAAAGGGTAGCTAAATTTTTACATGAAACTGACTGAAATTTTGATGCGGAAAAGTATTGATAAAACACTGAATTTAGCCAAAAAAGCGATGCGCGCGCAGATAATGAATGAATGCATAACATACATTAGCATGGAGTGTATGGTGTGTGAGAGACAACGTACAGTGCGGAGGGTGCGAGGGGGGACAGAGTAAAAAGACAGGACCTGAGAAAACAGTGCGAGTGCGCGCAAGGAGGGGTGAGAGACGCAGAGGAGAAACGGGTAAGGCATCGAGCGTTTTGATCGGCACTCGGCGATTTCAGAAAATGCATAATAAATAGAACATGAGTGATCGATAACTACGTGGCGGAAAGGTGAAAAAAAGCAGAAATACATTCGCGGAACATGAAAAATTACGGAGGAAACCTGCGAGGGTAAAATGGAATGGAATCATGGGAAACGGCAAGTTTCCTTGAAACAAAAGAAACAAAAAAAAAGCTTGAATCAAATGGCGGGGTAATAAGTTAAGAAATAACATAGATTGCAGAATAGTTTTAAGTCTTATGGCAATAAATATGAAAGTTGTTTGTTGGAGAGTGTCAATTGCCCGGTGCCGGTTACTTCGCAGTCAACTCGCAGGAGGGTGTACTGAAATAAAATCATGGTTTACAAACGTTTAGGGGACCACAGTATCTGTTTGGTGCCAACAAAGTAATAGTATTGGATGGCTATGATCTGACACAAAAGAAATGGCCTTCTCGAGTTTAGACGTGTTCAACATTATTGTTTAGTCGCGAATAGCTGATCAAGGCCTGATCGGATGCTGACTGATGGTCAACTTCTGATGAAAAATTGGCGATGGGGCAATCTAAAACCCAACCGGCCTCACTAGGGACTGGTTCACACATAGGATGGAGTTTGAGAATGTGGCCAATATCATTCCTAAGCTTTCGAAATTTCCAATCCAGTCATCTATTCAATTTTTGCGGCGGAGTCCGCATTCTTGAGAAAATCGGGTTAGAATTCCAAAAAACCAGTTGATTTGTACTGAAAATTACACGTTAATTTTTCAAAACTAATCGTGCGTGATTTTCTGTACAAATTGACTGGTTCTCTGAGCTTCTAACTCAATTGTCTTGAGAATTCTGAGTCCGCCGCGAAAACTGAATATGTGAATGGATTGGAAATTTTCTAAGCTTTCAAATGGTATAGGGCACATCCTATAACTCCAACCTGAGTGTAAAACATTCCCTAGTGAATTTCTCACCAGAGAATTTCCAACAAATCGTTTGACTATCAAGTTTTCCATAAACACTCACCTGATCCTGCAAAGTCCCATTCATCGGCACACTGGGCAGCAGGAAGGAAATCTTCGGAATCGAATTGGCTCCTTTCTTTAGAGATGGCAGAAGAACATAATCTTGCAACGTCATGATGTACAGAGTATCTCCTTTTTGGCGAACGATAGATGCAATTTTCGCAATATCCTGACTCTTATTCTCCACTTTTTCATAGTCCGATGGAAGCTTGTTGCCTCTGCAAAAACAGTCCTGGTAACTTTCCGAAGATTTTTTTTTTGATTTTGAAACAGGCAACGTCAAATACGTTTGTCTTGTTGAGAACCAACATACGTTTTGATTTGATCCAACGTCTGCCATGTTTTCTCTCTGAATCTCCTCGCCGCTTGCTCGGATCTCTGTTGCACTGTGAGTGTCTTTGGGCCATAGACAGCTGACTTCTTCTGCTTCTGCGCCTCGTTAAACTTTCTCATGGCCTCTTTGTTGAAAAGTCCACCAATGTGCTTGACAGGAACATTATCAAACGAGTGGACTTGCACCCATCTCTCGATGTCGTTGTTTACTCTGCAAAAAGTTTTTGGTGAACGAGAGCAATTGGTTTACGTTACCTTCTGGCTTCGGTTGCATTGAGTTTATACATTTCACAGTCGTTATGCGTAGAGTTCGAGTAGTGATGATTCGTCAACTGGGGTGGAGACTGAAACAAGATAAGATACTTGTAAGACTTGAAGCTTTAACTGTACCTTTTCGACATTGGCTCGGTCAACGATAGCCCGATCTTCCAGAGCCAACACTCGACTGTGACGGGCAATCATCAAAGTTTCATTTTGAACCGTTATATCAGGAACTTGGGAACGGAGTTGGTTCTCAGCGTTGAATGGAGAGATCACAGCGAACAGCCCGAGCATCATAAGTGCTGATCCAGCAGCGAACATTTTCTTCTTCATTGGATTATTACCTCTGCTCACTGGAAACTCACGTTCTGGACTATCCGGCTGAAATAGAGCATATTGAGTTGTCATAATTTGGTTGATTTTGGTACCTCGTAAAAAGAAATACGTTGCTTCAAAACCGTGTTCTCGGTTTTCAAGATTTCATTCTCAGTTTGCAGCTCTGCAATAGTTTGCCTCATTGTCTCCTCCAGTTCTCTTTTTCGCATTCGAGAGGCTTGAGCATACATACGGTTGCGAATCTTGCGGTTCTGCTCGCTGGTGAATATCTAGAAATAAGAATATGATCGTAAATATGTGAAGAACATGTTAACTTACAGTTGGTTTAGCTTCACCGTCTTGTTGGGGTGCGATTGGAATGTATCGTGGTTCCTCAGGTTCAATTTTCTCAGTTTTCCGGTGTTGCTTAGGAGCTACCGGAGCTTGTCTGTGAGCAACCGGAGCCGAAGAATACTTGACAGCCGGTCGTTGTGTAGTTCTGTTAGGCGGTAGATTCTGAAAAAGAGAGGATATTTGAGTTACACAACTCTTAAAATCGACCGTGCAGAATCTGTTTCTGATATGGAAATTGAGGCTCACGTGATTAAAAATGACCTTGCACAGTTTTTCTAATAGGTCAAAACGTTTTTGTTACAAACTGAAAGTGTTTCGCCAGGTTATAACTTGAATTACATGAGTATTCAGCTAGCTTATATTTCTCAGAATCTGAGTCTGCAACGTTGGGATTACTGACCCCAATTATGAGAAAAATTTCGAAAACCTCCTTCTGAAACAATTCAATCGAGAAACATCACTCACCAAAGTAACTGCCCGATACGTATCTGGTCTTCTGTAGATTGGAGATTGTGGCTCTTGTTTGATCCGATAATACTTTTGGATGGGTCTGCTCACAACACGTCTAACCACAGGTGTTCGTTTAGGTAGAATCGAAACGTATTTGGGAGCTTCATATCGATATTCTACTTCTTCCTCGTATGGTATGTCATTGTATTCAACGTATTCCTGCGGGGGACTGGCTTTGAAGACTTTGTGATTCTCGATTTGTTCGTCGTAAAGTTGATGCGTTTGTTGGGGAGGTGAGTTGTACTGTTGCTCGTAGTTCTCGAATGGATTGGGATTCTGAAAACGATGCAGTAGAGAAATATATCATAATAATGGTTTAGTACTCACTTGAAATCCAAACTCCCACATTTCCTGATCAGTTTCGGCGAAATTCGTACAGCTCATCGGTGGAGAGCTGTCCGACGATGAAGACGATTCACCTAAACTGCCGCCATCTCTCGATCGAAACCCGGCATTTTGATCAGTGTATCCAAAAGAGGCGGATGAGTCAGAAGCGTGGGACTCGTCTTGTCCGTCGAGTAAGCACTGAACAAAAATTAATTTTGTAATTGTCAAATGAAGAAAAGTCTACTTACATCCAACTCTAACTCGTTGAAATTAGGCTCAAAATGAGGATTTTCAAGAAATTCGGCTATTTCTGGACCCAGATCTGCACAATCATTAAAATCCATCTGAAAAAAAAATTGACTTAGAAAAGAAGAACCTGGGAACAACATAAAGGAAAAGATAATTACGAGCTTAATACTTACGAAACAAGAGAAACAAAAAAGCCAACCCAGAATTACCGGCTTATTAGGTTGCAACGAAAACATATGGCTAGTGGGGAAGGAATCAAAGAGAGAGAGGGAGAGTGACCCCTAAAAAGAGGAAGGCCAGGACGATTTATTCGCATGTAGAGCGCACTTGCACACACACGTACGTCACCCACATACAGCCGGCCAGGCAGTTCAACAAAAAGACCGGAGAAGAGGAAAAGAGCGCAGCGAGACAGAAGTAGAGAAACGAGTCGACCCCGAGAGAGAAACAGTTGGACACAAGAGGGTCCATCCATCCCTCGCTCGGGCTGGGGGCTGTTTGTTCAGACGTGAACGTCCCTATCCAAAACGCAAAAAGAGTCGCAGTAGACGCGTTGAAAAAAAAAGAAAAGACGGATCGAGTAGGAGAGAACGAAAAATGGAGAATGGAAAGTAGGTCACTGAGAGTATACAAGTAAGGTGAAGAGGAGAGACGGATAATAAAGACACACACCTCTTTTTCGACCCTCGCTAATTGTAGAAGTAAAACATGCCGGGAGGTGAAAAAATGGGTTTTCATTTATTTTTGATGAGGTCAATGAGGAAATTTCTATTCTTCTGAATAAGTTTTGGGAATTAAAGTAATCTAAAAATCGTAACGTAATGTGTGAGTTTGGGCAAATTTTTTGCTTCAAAATATGTAATCAAGTTTATATACCACATTATCATATTATCATAATGTGAACGTTACAGAAATTTTCTGAAGACCTGAAAAAGTTTTGAGCGTTCAGAGAGTGTTTTCTAGGAACAAAACTTTGAGTGAATTTTTCTTGAAAACTATTTTAATGACCAATTAACAGGAAAAGAACAATTTTTTCAAAAAAAATATTTTTCCGAAAAAAGCTTCTAACATTTGAAAAGGAAATCAGTTTTAGTACAAACGCTTATAACTTTTGCAAGTATGGCTATGACCAGCTCGAAAGTTTTCTTGGTACTCCATCAAATCGAAAGAGGCAAAACGAAAAGTGCTTCCAAAGGATTACAAAAAAAGAAGAAATTCTTGAAGAAAAGAGAAACCCACTGGGACGAAAGGCTTTGCAGGATGATTCTCCAATAGTGTTCCCCGACCACTGAATATATTAGTTGTCCGCTTGGTTGTGTGTCCCAAACGTCTAAGACATGCGTGCTCCTCCTCCAAGAGTGACGAGTCGGGCGCTTCCTTTCTCCTAATTCCAATTTCCTAAATTGACCACACCCAAGAAGGAGTCAAGATGTCCTAGCCGAGAATAAAAGCTGTTCTTGGCTTGGTTTTCTTCTTCAGCGAGAAAAACGGAAATGGAGGAGGAATAACAATACGGTGAGAGACTCTTGTGAAATGTAAACAAGAAAGTGAAGATTTTTTTTCTATTTTTTATGAATTTTTACACTATTGTAAAACTTGGGAGAAGAACGACTCGAGTTGATATCAAAAAGTAAAGAAGAAAAGTTTTGGATTGGATTCTGTTGAGAGACTTGTGAGCATCTGTGTGCATCGTCTGCATCGAGTGGGCATTTATTTTATTGGAATTGTATTTTTTCTAAACCAAAAGTCGACTCTCTCGGGGTATAAACAAAGAACAGGAAATGTGAACCGATTGTTGCCTATCTCTACTCCCCCGGAAAAACAAACACTTTCTCCCGTAGCTACTTACTATGCGAAGTAATACTAACTACCTGTTGAAAAAAGATGAAGCCATAAAACACAAAGTATATGGAACTGGATCACACAGCTGGCTCCATTGTCGAACAGAGTGCACTTTTTGGCTTCAGACAAAGGGAACGATGGAGATGGAGAAGCAAAGTGGGTTACTAGGACATTGAATAATGGCCCGAAGAAGCACTTTCTCTGCATTCGAAAGGGAAGAGCCCTCACTCTTATTCATAGAATACATTTGGTCGAAAAGGATGAACTTTTAGGGACTCGTTGAATGGGAAGTACGAAAATCAGTATATCAAGTCTACATGTTATTGAGGAGGCAAATGACCCTCTTCACACAAACACTCTTCCTCCTGATAGGGCAATCCTATGGACAAAAGTGCTTCTTATCTCATTTTTCAACCATCTCTGTCACTAGAAGACCGTGCCCAGTTTCTGTTATCAGAGTGGTTGTAAAGTACTGGTGGAGGTTGGAATATTCATAATACACATTTATATGGCTGCATACACTTTCATATTGTTATTAGTGCAACTGCGGCCAGAGAGGAAATTGAAAGTCGGACGGGGAGGATAGTGGGCGAATGAATAGAATTCATGCATGATGTGCAGTTGTACAAGTG
This sequence comes from Caenorhabditis sp. 40 LS-2015, assembly GCA_900536305.3. Taxonomy (NCBI): domain Eukaryota; kingdom Metazoa; phylum Nematoda; class Chromadorea; order Rhabditida; family Rhabditidae; genus Caenorhabditis; species Caenorhabditis tribulationis. The sequence continues at coordinate 277,015 of LR544221.1, forward strand.
GCGTACTTTTGGAATGGAGGTGCCAAGAGTCCATCCGGATATCAGTCTGAAAAATGTCGAGGGAAGTTCAAAACAAAGCTCTGAAAACAATCTGCAAACTTCAAAAGATTTCGGAACCATAAACAAAATATCTTAAAAACAAGTTTTGAGATCTGATTCCGGTCGGAAACTCCGACACTATTTAGCTCCTGAACATGAATTTCACGGAGTTCCGGTATTCAAAACTTTGGATATGAAAAATAAACTTTGGATATTCGAGATATGTAAGAATTTGTAACAAGGAGAAATCGGAAGGTTTCCATTTTGAAGACTTGAATGGAAGTCAAAAGCGAGTTTCGCTTCCGACAATTTAGGTTGATGCCGCACAACAAAAGAAGCTGGTGTGATACATTCATACTCTGAAGGAACATCTTGAATTTCAAATCTGTATTCGATTTCGGTTAATCGCTGAAATTTTCTGGAAAGTCAACTATTGTTTGTCCTTTAACAGTTTATTGTTTTCATACTTTGAAAGAGCATGTTCGATTTCGCATACCATTTTCAATACTGTGATGGCTGACTCGTCAGAATCTTTGGCCGTTGTCGACTTTCATTCAAAGCACCTTGATAGCTACGCATATTTGACAATATTGACCTTCTATAGTATTCATAAACTTATTTTAACTTCTAACATTTGAGTTCCCAACAGGTGAAAACGAAAATCAAAAATAGTAATTAAGGACTTTGAGACGTCACAAACATCTGACTTTGGACGAAAAACTTATTGTTCTCAAACATTGTCTCTTTCATTTGAGCTTTTATTTCAGACCTCACTAGAATGTCTTTTGACGATAAAAGTTTCACTGATTCTTCTTCTTCATTACAAAACTTTGATGACGATCTTGATGGCACCATATTCTTTACTTTCATTGGATCCGTACCATATTCCCTAATTCTTCTTCTATACTGTAAATCCAGAAAAACTGACCAAAGAGTGAGTATTCATGATGATTTCAATTTGAACATTTGATTCTCAGCATTCTCATTATCGTATCCACAATCATTTGGCGATCCTGAGCGCTGTCAATGTTTTTGGAGCACTTATTTTGTCTAGTCTTATATTGATATCGCAACACTTCCAAAATCTGATTCAAAAATTACCATTCTTTTTGGGGATGTTCAAAGGTAACATCTAACTTTTATCAACATCAACTTTAAGTTTACAGTAACTGTTTGCACCTTCAAAAACTTTCCCTTGATTACGGTGACAGTTTTTCACCATCTTCTTTTTTTATCAGCATTGCAACGGATTTTTTTGATGTTCAACGCTAAATTAGGTATCAGGACGATGACTGGTCGTCGCTTGAACCTCTACATTATGATGGTATATCCAGTAGCAATCATATCAGCTATTAATAAGATTATGTCAGTAGACAAAATGCCTTGGGTAAGGTAGCACTGACTAAAATTTCATATCCGAAACATTTTTCAGCTTGAAATTGGGATACTTGTGCTTAATGTGATTGTTACGATTTTCAATTTATTTTCGGTTGGCCATATTGAAAGACAACCTGTTTTTGTTGTGCACAAAACTGCTTTGGCTCAAACTGCACCACTTGTTTTTGTTCTCATGGTAAGTATCTGAAGCAAGTCCCCCAACCAGGCGTCAGCTAATACCAACCGAGATTTGACTAACTTTTGACCGACCATATAAATCGAGTGGGTTGAAAGTTGCAGTGTCTGACTGAGAGATGTTCAAGGTCTGACCTAAACCCTCTAAACTTCCACCCAAAAGTTGAGTACTGAAAACCGGAGATGAATGAGGTGTTCACTCTGAGTTTAGTTTCCGGAATCGCTTGATTGATAAACTTCATCAAATATTCTATTTTCAGACACTCACTATTCTAAAAATATACCTACTAATTATCAATGACAGATGTCTTTGGAGTTTCCAGTTTTTCACTGCCAGTCTCATGTCTCTAGCTACTCCATTATTTCTTATTATTGGAAGTTCAGCAAAACGGAAAGCAGTAGTCAATGTTCTAATTTGCAAAGAACATCGGAATGTTGTCAGAGACTCATACTCGGGGGAAGGAACTCCCATGACAGGATCGAATGTTGTGAGCATGGTTCCGACTAGGTATTGAATTGTATTTTTCAATTGTTTTTCCTTGTCAAAATGTTGGGAGAGATGATAAAGTTTTTGAAGATTTATTCTAGAATTGAAAACGAAGAAGAGTATGTAAAGTTATTTGTTTTCTGTGGTATTTACAATGATCTTCTAATGCTCAGAAAATCAAGGGTTTATTGATCAAAACAAATGATTGAGAAGTGTCGTCACAGAAAGACCGCTTCGACAAATTTCCACTATCCTACAAATCCGAATGCGTTAGAAAACATTATTAAAATTGAATTGAGAAAAGTGAAAAAAAAACAACAGAGAAGGTGTTGATGGGATTTTATTGGTTTGTGACACGTTGAATGTGTGTATAGGTGTTACTGTGCAGCAGTGGGGATTGGGGGAGACGTGGTTGGAGAGAGAGAAATGGAGGGGGAAAGGAGATGATTGAAAGAATAAAGAGAGAGAAAAATAATTGGGAAGAGCATGGGTTATTTACTTCTGCTCGGCGTTGGCACGTGTCCGGCTTCTGATTCTGACGAGGCATTGTTCAGCAGAGTCAGCTCTTTCTTCGGCAGTCTCCAAGGAGAGTTGGACGGTTCTGTACTTGCTCAAATGGCTGTTGGCTTGCTCCTCCTGAAAGTGTTCACAATGAGATCGAGAACCAACAACAAGAAACTTACAGCCTCCTCAAGTTGTTTCTTTTGGAGTTTGAGTTTAGCGGTCAGCTTCTCAACCAACTCTTGGAGCTTGTCGTAGTTCTTCTTGTCCTCGGCAACCTGGAACTCGAACTCGCGGACCTTGCGGTCGGCGCGGGCAAGAGTCTTGGAAGCCTCTCCAGCACGGCGGGTCTCGGTCTCCAAATCGGTTTGGAAGGCCTTCAGACGTTGTTCGGCCTTCTGGATAGCCTTGGCTCCTCCCTTCATGACGGCAGCCTCAGCAGCGTCGGCGCGCTCTTGAAGATCCTGGAAGATCAATCGGGGGATGAAAGTGATAATATTGCGGATAGTGTTTGCTCAATCTCTGACGCAAGAGATGGAAAAAGATGAGTAGTTGCGGATGGGCAAATTTAGCGCGCACACTAAAACAATCACAGACGGAGACGAGTAAAAGTGGATATCGCGCAACCAAAAAACTGAAGTCACAAACCTTGACGGCGCTCTCGAGTTGCTTCTTGAATCTCTCGAGCTGTTGGGATTGCTCTTGCTCGTGGCGGAGATCCTCGGCAAGCTTGGCGGCGTCGCTGGCGGCACGGCGACCACGGTCTTCGGAGGCGGAGAGTTCAGCATGGGCTTCAGCGATGTCGCTCTTGAGAAGGGCGATCTCGTTGTCGAGTTGGCTCTTGGCGGCGGCGAGGGCAACGTTCTGGGAGTTGAGCTCGTTGTTGTGCTCTTGGTGCTCCTTCACCGAGCTCTCGACGACACGGCGGGCGCGCTCGATCTGAAAATGGGTAATGATGAACGGAATTTAGGGGGTAGATTATCTTACAGCCTCAAGCTTGACGATGAGCTCCTCTTGCTCTTGCTTGGCGACAGCGAGTTTTCTCTCGGCAGCCAACAAGTGCTCACGGAATTCTTCACGTCTCTTTTGCTCCTCATCCACGGTTTGTTGAAGCTCGCGGATTTGGTCCAAGTAGCGTCTGAAGTTTTTTGATGGTTTTAGATAATTCTGTGTGATCTTTATACCTGATATTCTTCTGGGCATCTTCGTTCGCTTTGTTCGCATGGTCGAGAGCGATCTCCAGCTCGTTGATGTCGGCTTCCAACTTCTTCTTGACACGGAACAACTCGGACTTGGCCTTGGTCTCGGAGTCCAAAGTGGCTTGGATGCTGTCGATGGTTTGTTGGTGGACCTTGCGGTGGTTCTCAAACTCCTCTTCCTTCTCAGCAATTCTCTTCTCGATCTCGGCACGGATCTGGGAGACCTCGATCTGGCAACGGAGAGCCTTGCTTTCCTCGGACTCGAGGGCAGCCTCGGCCTCGTCCAATCCACGTTGAAGCTCTTCCTTCTCCATCTCGAGACGGCGGAGGTTCTTGGAGAGAGCGTGGGTGGCACGTCCTCCCTCGGAGAGCGACTCGGTGAGGTCACGGGTCTCGTCGGAAAGAGATTTGTTCTCGCGACGGAGTCCCTCGACTTGGTCGGCAAGGGTGTCGTGTTGTCCACGAAGCTTGTGGGCTTCTCCGGAGAGTTGACGAGCATCACGTTGAGCTCCGTCGAGTTCGAGGTAGAGGTCGTCGACCTTCTTCTTCCACTCATCAATAACCTTATCGAAGGCCTTTTGCTTCTTCTCCAAGGAGGAAACGGCTTGAGCGTGGTGCTCGGCTTCGAGACGGTTGGCATCAGCCTCAGCGGTCAAACGGGAACGGGCGTTCTCAAGAGCAACAATCTTAGCGTTGCAAGCATCAAGGGCATCTTGGATCTCGGAGTTCTTTTGGTTTTGACGCTTCTTGACCTCATCGAACTCATCGGCTCCGATAAGTCCCTCGGTCTCGAACTTGGTTCTCCATTGGTCGAGCTCGACGGAAGCCTTGGCAAGCTGGCGAGAAGCCTCGTTCTTTCCAGCAACCTCGTCCTCGATGGACTCCTTGAGCTGTTCGAGCTCGCGGGCCAAGTTCTTGGACAAGTTGGAGAGGTTCTGTCTCTCGCGAGACTCCTCCTCGGCTTGTCTCTTGGCATGGTCCAATTCGTTGGAGAATTGAAGCTTGAGACGGTTGGCGGCTTGGATCTTGGCCTCGAGCTCTTCGACTTGGCGAGCCAAATCGGAGTTCTCGGAGTTGAGGCGTCCCTTGGAGGAGACGAAGTCTTGGAGTTGACGGGATTGTTCGTCGGCCTTGAGGCGGAGCTCGAGGAGTCGGACTTCGTGTCCCTTGGCGATTCTTTCCTGGTCAGCACGGAACTTGGCTTCTTGGTCGAGAGCAGCAGAGGACTCATCGAACTCGCGTTGCATGTGTCCCTTCTCCTTCTCGAGTCTTCCCTTTTGCTTTTGGATCTGCTCGATTTGGTCAGAGAGCTCTTGGATAGCATCAGATCCCTTCTTCTTGAGAACGGTCAGTTGCTCTCCGAACTTGAGTCCAGACTCTTCGAGGTCACGGCGGAGCTTGGTGAGCTCAGCATCCTTCTTCTTTCCGAGCTCGATTTGAGCGGCAGTGGCGCGTCCTTGATCCTCGAGTTGCTCGGTGAGCTCATCGTACTCGGCTTGTTGGTCGGCTCTGGAGCGGTCAGCGCGTTGACGGGCATCCTTCTCATCGGCAAGTTGATCATGAAGATCCTTGACTCTAGCCTCGTCCTGCTGGATTCCCTTCTGGAGCTTGGCAACAGCGGCTTGCTCGTCTTCGAGCTTCATTCCCAAGTTGTGCAACTCGGTCTCCTTACGTCTCAAGGCGTTCTCAGCATCGCTCTTGGACTTGTTGAGCTCTTCCAAGGTTTCTTGAGCAATCTTGAGCTCTCCCTCGGCCTTTCTCTTGTTCTTGTCCATATCAGCACGGTTTCTCTTCTCGCGCTCCATGGTCTGCTCGGAGTCCTCAAGGGATTGCATGAGCTTGGCCTTGAGCTTGTTGGCAGCCAAGTTTTGCTCCTCGGCAGCTTGGAGATCCTCGGTAAGCTTCTTGTTCTGCTCATCTTGGTTCTTGCGCTCCTTGTTGAGCTTGGAGATGTTCTCGTCGGCTTGTCTCATTTCATCTTGAAGAGCACGGATCTGGTGTTCCTTGGCGTTCTTCTCAGCCTCGACCTTTCTCAAAGAGAGATCCACATCTTGGCAGCTCTTCTTCAAGTCAGCGCACTCGGCCTCAACAATCTTCTTCTGCTTGTTGATCTCAGCAGCGCGAGCCTCCTCGGCTTCGAGCTTCTTGTTGGTGTCACCGAGCTTTCCTTCGAGAGCCACCTTCTGCTCATTCATGGCAGTCATACGCTCCTCAACTTCACGGGTGCTTCCCTTGCTTGCCTCCAATTGCGCCAAGAGGTCAGCCGTCTCCTTGTTGAGACGTTCGGTTCCCTCTTGGAGTTGGCGTTTCTTCTCCTCCTCTTGCACCACGGTGTCCTTGAGGGTGGCGACGGTCTCTTGAAGCTTCTCATACTGAGCCTCGATCTTTCCAGAGTTGACGAGTGGCTTGACCTTGCCGTAAAGCTTGAACCACACCCAGGTGCGGAGCTCGGCCCAGCTGCGGACGTTTCTTTGGATGACCTTGAGAGCGGTGATCTTCTCGACACGTCTCTTCTTCTCGATCTGAAATACTTTTATATTAGAACCGTCTTTCTTGATGCTTGAGTGAACTTACCGTCTGGTAGTAATATCTGGCTTGAGCTTGGAGTCCAGTGATGAGGAAAGCAAGCTTGGAGTCACGCAAGTCTTCCAAGTGGGCAACGATTCCGGCCTTGAAGAAGACCTTGGTGAGACCAACTCTGAAGTGGTCCTCCTCGAGCTTCTTCTCCTTGACCAAACGGCCAAGCATAAGAGCGGATCCCTTCTTGGCATCGGTCTTTCCAATGATGGACTCATCGGCAGCGAGAAGAGCGTAACGTTGGACGAAGTCTGGATGGAGGGTTCTGTTCGGGAATCCCTTTCTGCAAATTCTGATTCCTTCCAACACTCCGTTGCAGGTGAGCTGGTTGAGGACAAGAGCAGCGTCGATCATTCCGGACTGCTTCTTCTCGTTTGGAATGATGCAACGGATGAAATGAGGGTGAGTGGCGTTGAGCATAGTCATCAAGTTGTTGAGGGACTCTCTGTAGAGCATGGAAACAGTCATGAAAGATCCAGACTTTCCCTTCTTCTTTCCTCCTGGTCCTCCCTTGGTGGCGGCAGCAGCGGCCTCCTCCTGAGTGGTGTAGTCTTGCCAGACCTCGACGATGAGGGCGTGCACCTTGGAGGCCTTCATGACGGTGACGACGGTGTCGTTGAGAGGGTCCTTGTTCTTCTCGAGCCAGTTCAAGCAGTTGTAACGGACAGTTCCGGCGTAGTGCCGCATGGCGAAGTGAGCCTCGGCTTGCTTTCCCTTTGGTGGCTTTGGCTTCTCGAAGTTTGGATGCTTGCCCAAGTGCTGGTCGATGAGCTTCTGGGCGAGGGTCAAGTCAGTAGCCTTTGGCACAATGCACTCCTCATCAAGCATAGCAATGATTCCGAGTGGCTTCTCAATGAGCTCAATACAAGCTTGCAAGTCAAGACCGAAATCGATGAAGGTCCATTGGATTCCTTCACGAGCGTACTCTTCCTGCTCAAGAACGAACATGTGATGGTTGAAGAACTGTTGAAGCTTCTCATTGACGAAGTTGATCCAGAGCTGTTCGAAGGAGTTGAAGTCGAAGATTTCGAATCCGGCGATATCGAGCACACCGATGAAGTAGTCACGGGAGATTCCCTTCTGATCAAGAGTCTGGTTACACTTCTTGACGAGCCAGTTGAAGATTCTGGAGTAGAGACCCTTGGCCATGGCTCCGACGGCCCAGTTGACCTGCTCAACGTTTTGTCCCTTGTTGACCCACTCATTTCCGACCTTGACACGTGGACGAGTCAAAGCCTTCAAGAACTCCTCGGGGTCAATTCCGAAGCACTTGGCGGCTCTCTCAGCATCTGAAATTTTGGTACTACTAGTACTGCCAAAAAAGTCTGTCGTCTCGAGGCTGCTATTTTTATAAAATCCCAAACGATTTCTCTCAAATCTCAGAATCAGAGTCTCAGGCAAAAAAGTGAAGAGTCGAGTAGGTAAACTTTAAACTTCGCCGCCGCTAAATCCACTCAATATGCCCCTCGCACATCCCACGCTCTCATGAGATCTTGAGTAAACAAAGGAAAAGTTTCCAAGAACTCAAAAATCTTCTGTTCTTTCTCTCTCCTCTTCTCCCAGTACATGCTTATATCTTACCATCTGTGCCATCTGGCTCAGCCTGCTCTTCACGTGGACGTTGCTTGAACTTCATGTTACCCATGTGCATCATGGCGGCAACCAGGCGGTAGCACTCCATCTTCTCGGTTGGGGTGAACTTGAGGATGTCGAAGGCCTCATCGGTCAATTGATGCTCTTCCTGTAATGATTATTTGTTGAGATGTTCGACATCATAAAAAGTTTACCTTGTCATTGATACCATCGATGACCAACTCAGCTTGAGCGATGAACCAGTAGTCCTTGACTGGTTTGTTGAGAAGGAGATCCTTCTTGAGGGTTGGAACGAAGTCGGAGAAGACTTGGTAGAAGATGTGGTAGCAACGCTCTCCTGGAGCTTGACGGATCACACGAGACTTCTCAAGAAGATCTGAAGAGAACGAAAATAGATAATTATACAGAGTACAGAAGAAACTCACAATGTTCAATATCGCAAGAAGCGACACGTCCTTGCTTGGAGAAGTGGATACGGATGAACTTTCCGAAACGGGAGGAGTTGTTGTTACGGACAGTCTTGGCGTTTCCGAAAGCTTCGAGAACGGGGTTGGTCTGGACGATTTGGTCCTCAAGAGTGACCTTCTTCTTGGTTGGATCCTCCTCGGTCTTCTTGGCTCCGAAGGTTTCTTGTTGGGCGGCACCGACGGCGGCGAAGTAGGAGATAACCTTCTTGGTGTTCTCGGTCTTTCCAGCTCCGGACTCTCCGGTAATGAGCATGGACTGGTTCTCATGGTTTTGGAGCATGTTTCTGTAGGCCTCGTCAGAAACGGCGAACAAGTGGGGTGGCATTTCGGTACGGCGCTTGCCCATGAACATGCGAGCAACGGAATCAGTGTAGATAGGGAGACGTTTGTATGGGTTGATGACAACGCAGAAAAGACCCGAATAAGTCTAGAAATCAGGAATATGAAACAATGGAAAATAGATATAGTGACTCACGTAGATGAGCATAGCAGCATAACGAGCTTTCAAGTTGTACAATACAGAGGCGTCGTTGAGGAAAGTCAAGTTGGACATGTCTTCAGTTTTCTCGAATTTTGGTGGATTCATCTCTTGGACGATATCCTTCTTCACAGTCTTCTACAAAATCAAGCAACATAAAAACAACGAAAACATTCCGGATGGTACAAACCTCGGATCCTGGTCCAATGGATACAGTAACGTTTTCTCCAGCGGTTTTAGTGATGACACCCTCAATGTATCCGTCCTCCGCATCCGGAATCCAAACGTTCTTCTTGGAGTCATAGGCACGGGATTGGTCCTAGAGAAGAAGAAAAAATAAAATTTGCTGAAGAAGAGGTTGGTGGTATGGCCCTAGTAGGAGTAATACCAAAATATGTTACTTCAAAAACTATCAGAAAAATTAAAGAAAAAGTACCTCGAGCATCTGCTCGCGACTGCGGCGAAGGTACTTCCATCCTGGGTCGTTTTCGTAATCCATTGCTGTGTCTGGCGATCGAGGGTAAAAATGAAAAGTGGTGGTGGAGAGAAGTCAACCGCTCGGTGGGATGCGCGAGCCTGGAGATAACTTTGATTCTCGGCGAGCCCTTCTTTTTCCCTCCCCAGGTGGGTGGATAACTTGCTACGCGGGCTGGGGGCGGGGCAATCCAATTGTAATTCTAGGTAGCTGGAAAGTGTCTGCACAATTCACTCTAACACACAGAACCGACGAAAAGTCTCTTTCTCAAGTGCAAATAGCAAAAATCTTCTCCATCTCTCTCTCTTCAGAGGGGCGCCCCCACGGATAGTCGTTGGCGGGGGATAGAGAGAGCTGAGCCTCATCGGTAGCGGGGGGATACGAGAAAAGAAACGGCATTTTGGGTTAGGCTAAAGAAGCGACAAGAAAGCTTGCTAAATGCGGAGATACAGACATCGGCAACGGTAAACACGGCCAGAGAGAGAGAGAGAGAGAGACTTTTATCCAGAACAATGAGTACAGTGTGTGCGCGCAAAGTGCTCTTCCTGCCATTTTGCTACTCTTATCCACACAACCACTTTAGCGATTACCAACCTATCTTGAGACTTATCTTTATCCTTTATTTTCTCTCTCGCCGACAAATAAGAGAGTAAGAGAGGGAAGGATCGGCAGAAAAAATTGGAAGGGGGGGAAATCGGGGGCACTGATTAACACACTTACCAATTTTTTTTTTCTCCGTATCATTTTGGAGCAGCACACATAAGTGTTCGGGTGTAAAGTTCAGGAATTGATTGCAAAAGACCACCGGTACTGGTAATATCTATCGATCTTCATTGCTTCCAGGAATGTGTAGAATACAGTTCTTGCACAAAGGATAATAGGTAGACCATTAATTCGAAAAATATGAGAAACATTGGCAGGAGACATTGGAGGAACTAGGAGGGAAATCAACACTGTGGGTCAGTCAGAGAGGAGTCACATTTTCCGATTAGGAAACTGAAACTCGTTGTTTCAATAGACGTTCTCTGAAAATAAGTGCAACCACAATGTACAATGTATAACAATGTCTGTCAAAATATAGACACCTTCCCACAGTCCGACAGACCTATCATCCACCCGGGGTAATGTTCTAGTTTCTGATTGATAACATTCTCCCCGGTCAACGCATTCGTCTCCACTACTACAACACACTCTCGACGAGTTTCTCGTTGATAACAACACCCATATACAAGTTGCTCAATTTCCCTGTGGCACGTTTTGTGCTGTACACAACACTACGCTACTCGGTTTCTAATTTGTTGAGTCAGCAACAAATTGCTGTTTTGTGTTTTCCAACCTCTTGAATCGATCGATACCAGTTTAAGCTTCACATTCGACAGATAATGAGTTCCGAACGAGCGCCGCTACTTGAGAATGGGTGAGTTTTTCGGTGTATTCCGTGTTTATTTTTCGCAGTTGTTCTGTCGATCGCCAGTTGTGACGTATTTCGAACTGTTCTCGGAAATCAAACCAAACACTTTTCAGAGCGTCGCATATCTATACGACGGATGAGGGCAGGAAGACGACGGTGACCTATGCCAACTTTCATTGTCACGATGAAGTGGCGTCCACAGACTCACATGACAGTAATAAACGAGGTGAGGAAGAAGACACAGACTAGTAAACTCGGTATCAGAGAGATTTTTTGTGGTACGGTTTAGAGTTCCAATTCCGTGGATGTTCTGACGATAGAACCCTTGTCATTCCGGAAATTTCAATGTTCAGAGAGCTATAAAAATGTTTGTTTCAGCAACTCGAATTTTATGGCTCACCGTGGCGCTTTGTCTCTTTTTTATGGTCTGCGAGGTGATTGGCGGTGTTCTCGCTGGCTCACTCGCAATTGTCACAGATGCCGCACACTTGCTCACTGATTTCGCGTCGGTGCTCATTTCACTGTTCTCTCTATACATTGCAAGACGGCCACCATCACAAACAATGAGCTTCGGCTTTCATAGAGCTGGTTGGAAATGGTTGATAGTAACACGGGAAACATGAATTCGTTACAGAGGTTCTTGGAGCCTTCTTCTCGGTTTTTCTCATCTGGATTGTGACAGGAGTGCTTGTGGTGCTCGCAGTGATGAGAATCATCAGTGGAGACTATGAGGTGCAAGGGGGCATCATGGCTATCACTGCTGCTCTGGGTGTTGTTGTGAACCTAGTGTAAGTGGAATCACTCTAAAAATCTCACATTCAAAAATTACAGTATGCTTGCTCTCCTTTACTTTGGTGGTCATTCACACTCTCATGGAGGAGGGAGCTCCCATTCTCACGGACATTCTCACGGCGGAAACGGAGATAACATCAATGTCCGAGCTGCTTTCATTCATGTCCTGGGTGACCTTCTACAAAGTTTAGGCGTTCTTGTGGCCGCCCTTTTTATCTATTTCCAGGTGAGACCCTTTTTTTGAATTTTAAAAGCTTTTAAACCTAATGGCAAACAATGACCAGTCAGGTGTTGTATCTTATCAGTGATAGTGCTTCTTCATTTCTGTTGTTTTTTCCAGCCATCATGGGTTATAATCGATCCTATTTGTACACTGCTGTTCTCGGTGATTGTGTTATGCACCACTATCTACATTCTCCGAGATGCGATGATTGTTCTTTTGGAAGGTTTGTTTAGCACCTTACAAAGGAATATTGTAAACAAAAATATGAAAAAGAAGAGGTATTGAAACTTATAATCGAATTTTCAAAAACTGCTGTAGACCTTCAGAAGTTGAGTTGTGAACTTCTGAAGTTTGCTTACTGCCAACCTGTTTTCGACTTCTGGAGCTCGACAACAGTTTTTGAAATCACGATAATAAGTCATCCTATTATGAAGTGCCTCGTTCATAACATTATACATAAAGCCAAGCGTTTCAGGAAGACCCAGTAACATTGACTTTGCCAAAGTGTTCACCTCCCTTGAAGACATTGAGGGCGTGAAGAAGGTCCATGACTTGAGAATATGGAGTTTGACTATGGACAAGGTACGCGCTGTACTAGAGGATTAGGCGACTTATTCGAAATTGTTTTCCAGATTGCGCTCTCCGTCCATCTGGAGATTGACTCTAATAGCCAATCGCAGAGTATTCTACGCGAAACTCGCAAAATGTTAAAGCAGACGTATAATGTGCACGAGATCACTATTCAAATTGAGGAGTTCGGAGCTGACCGATCAGATTGTGATAAGTGTGATGTTCCGTTGAGATAGTTTGATACTTCATTGTTTTTTAACGCAACTTTGTTGTATTATGAAATCATATTTGAAATGAAAATCCAAAAAAAAAGACTAAAACCATCAAGGCATTTTCGCAGTGATTTTCTTCTCCTCATAATAACCGCAACATCCATCGGCATCCAAATCTCTCTCATACTTCTCGCACAGTTTCTGGAACATGTCATTGAAGTCCTTCTCGACCCGCTCCAAATGTTTATTGGTTTGCCGTCGACTGAATCGATGTGAGAACTCTCCCTCAGTCACTAGAGTCACCTAAAGCAAAAATAAATGAGCTACAAAATGATATCGACGAACCGATTCCCCAACATAGAAGTCGTTCATATGACGTAAGGCGAAACAAAACAACAGGCACAGGATGACCACGAGCCATACATCCGAGTTGTCTCGCGACGCCTCGTTCGCTCTGAAGGGATCGTACTAGAATACAAAAGCGAGAGACTTTGGAGTCTGTTAAAGTCAGAAAAAGTACAATCTGTTCTAATCCGTACCAAGGGTTCAAGGCTGTACCGGTATGACAGCAAAGGTTGCACTTTTGCAATTACCTGGGAGGGTGTAACTCTTCTTCCGACTGAGCATATACCAAATTAATTTGGAAGATTAGGAGAATAAGAAAGGAGGTGAGACAATCGAAAGTCATTCGGAGGCGAATGTATGTGAGCAGAGCCGCACCCTGCCGCTGCTGCTCATTTTGACACATTTGCAAACATGAGAACCTTTGTTATTTGCCATTTCCATATGATTTTTGTTGCAGGTTGATCGTTTTTGTGGTTGGTATTACTGTAACTTTGTTCTACAATGAAAACCTGAACGCTTTACACTTTGAAATATGAAAACACCGAAAATATGTATTCACAAAAACAAGAAAATATCCGAACACTACAAGACTCCAATTCGTTCCACATAGATCTATGATTGGTTGTTCCACTCGACACACTTCATCAGCCACTATGGAAGCTACGGTGACTGGAAGCCACGCCTTCTGCACGCCTTCCCTCTTTGTTTTCGATTTATCCACGCACACGCACAACTTCGTCTGGATATCCTGATAGCACATGCTCAATTTTTCTCTGACTTCCAGATCGCATCAACGGAATTGAATCCCTCCTCTGGAAGACAGGTCAGTTTTACCAGATCCAAATCGCCGGTGTACCTACAACTTTTTGTTGTGCCAAATAATATCGTGATCCTTGTTGTGGTATGTCCCAGTGTAGTTGAGTTTGTGTTCGGTGGACAATAAAATTTGAAGTATCGGCTACTGCAAAACGACATCTCGAATTTGGAATTTGGAATCGAGGTAAGGAAAGAGATACAAGAAAATGTATTGGTATTCCATATATTTCATTCGGAGAGATTGCAGTCGAAAAGTCAGAAATGTGCAATGTCGGACGCCGAAAAAACTTTCGTTCATTTTTGGTAGTAGGATGATTTCATACTTAACTTTGATGTTATGGCTACTATCCTGTCAGCGACCCTCGTAGAGTAGACCAAGCTGCACTCGAAAGTGTACGAGCCTACTGTGTTCCTTCTTATATACCGGTATCCCAATTCCTATAATTTCGTCCGGTTTTTTCTCGGTTCCTGCAGTAGTTATGACAGAATGGTAAATTGTCAAAATGTCGAATACACAGTTTCGGAAGGTTTTACAGGAACCTAGTTGAATTCGATCTAAGCGACGGGGAGGTCTATTAGAAGAAGTACGATATTTCTGATCTGCCTGCTCTGAAAAATTCGCGAAAACGGTCTCACTAAAGATTGACATGGACATTTAGTTGTGGAACAATAATTCTTCCGGAACCATCATTGCACTTCTGGAAAATGTTCTTGGGTTTGAAATTGATTAGAGGTTTGCTACCTAAAAAGTTTCGTACTCAAATTACTGCTTTGGTTTGTTATAGACATTGGAAGTTGGCTCCGTTCAGCTGGAGCTGCACTTGTACTTTTTCAAATACTCTCAAAGTTAGAAACCTTGTTCTCCTTCATCAGCAGAAACTCATTCTAGCAGTCACTATCAAAAACCTCAGTTTTTCCTTCTGACTCAAACTTCCCACCGTAATCTTGTTTTTCGCTTTTCATTATTCGTTACGTATAGCGCGGTAATTGCTATATTTTTCTTCCGAGAATTTCAACAACCGACGGATGTGAAGAATCTCACATGCCAACGAAAATTTGTAGTCCAGCAAAACGGACTACAATTTGAAGCAATTCTTGTTTTGTCAGAAAACTCCATTTCTTGGTACGGTAGTCTTATTATTCTAGATCGCGTCTCATGGTGTACAGTTGTGAGTAACCGATCGCATAGACCATTGAAAAATTTCCCAATCTTGACGGTGTCTTTCTAAGAGTGCAGGTACAATCTGATCTTGAATCTCGAAATGTAGCGTTTCTGATTTGAAAAATAAGGTTTTGTCCTCGGATTACTTTGATCAGTTTATAGTCGTTTTTGATGTCAAAAATTTTCATTCAGAACACTTGCAACAGGATATGGTTGTGCCGAGCGACGTGCTGTCTCCGATGCATGGAATCATGTACAAGTCTTACTGTATTCTATGTTGCATGTCGACACCTCATTTTGTATGTTACCCAACTGTATTGCCAGATTCGGATGTGACGGAAAAGCTTCTAAAAAGCATGTCAGAAAAAGTCGAGCAAGGTAACACAAACGGACAGCAATGGATGCCGTTCCCACCACCATTCAATTCGAGGGCACCAATAGAGCCGCACCCGTTCAACTATGAGCAGCAGCACCGAGCCAGAGAACCGGCTCCAATTGATTTTGATAATGATTTGGCTCGGCAGCAGGCTCAGCCGTCTTTTGTGCCTAACTTCTTCCCAAGATTGAGTGAGTGTAACGCTGAAGACAACACCTCAATCCAAAAATGCATTCAGGCATACCCTTCACAGATTTCGCTGAATACCAACGATTCAATGGTTTTCAACGCAACGCATTTTTCAATCCGTTTGGTCAACAAACGTTCATCAACCCGGCATGGAACACGTTCCAATTGAATCCGGCTCCAATGCCTGCAATGGACGGTTTTCATTTTCCACCAAATGGTCAAAATCCGCCACCGCTTCAAAATATTGTAAAACAAAAGGATAACCTCCCACTTCCACTGCACCCACCACGAGTACCAACCGCCGAAGACAAACCTCCAGTATTGTCAGCAGAGTACAACATCAAACACTGCCTCGATCATAAGTTCGAAGCTAGTCCTCAGCAGCTACTGCACGTTAAGGATGAGCCATTGGACCTTGAACACAGAAAAAGTGGTTCATACCCGCCACCTCTCCCGATTGAAAAGCCATTCGAGTCGATAAGGTAAAAACTATAGACAAGTTCTCACGATTATATTTCTTTTAGCCGTCCATTCTACAATTCCACTCCACCGGAGATCCACATCAATCGCGACTTCAAGCAGGAAGTTGTTACTACTGTAATGAACAAACTTACAATAATAATGATCAGCAATCTAATCATTTCAGCCCCCGGGAACTCTTCACGATTGTCAGGTTTGTCTCTCCACTCACGCCAATGGTCTTCACTTTGGTGCTCGTACGTGTGCAGCCTGTGCTGCGTTTTTCAGGTAAGGTGAACGATAAAATAACAAACAGGATGACACAACTATTAGAATTCTAGAATAGAGAGTAAAAAAGTGTTCATTCTGAACCAACCTTTGAGCATTCAGAAGAACCGTCAGTGATCAAAAGCGATACGTGTGCAAACGCAATCAACGATGTACCAATGCAAGTCGAGATGGTACAGGTTACCGGAAAATCTGCAGAGCATGCAGAATGCAGCGATGTATGGATATTGGAATGCTCCCAGAAAGTTAGCCATACCGGTCATACAGTCCACTAAAAGCATAATTCCAGATGTGCAACACAAGCGGAACCGTCGAGAATCTGGCAGCACACCTCCACCTCAGAAGAACTCTTTTGACACTTTCTTCACTGGCTTCTACCCAACATTCAATCCTCCACCAGCTCCAATTCTACCGATCCCTCCAGCTCAAATGCCAGTGGAACCTGCACGACAAATTGCAAATTGAAACAGGACTCAACGATCTCAATAATTTCGATCTCCCCCAGTTCCCGGTTCTTTTATTTTTTCTCTCTTTCGCTCTCTTCGTCACAACTTTCTTTAAACTCCTGTAAAAACTACGAGATAAAATCAAAGCGTTTGTAATCTTGCTGTATTGATGTCCAACTCCTTTAGCATACTCTCTTTACACATATTCTTGTTTCAACTTGTATTTAGAATGATTTCAATAAAACAATCTGTCCAAATTAATACTAAAAAACTGATTGTGAATCTCAATTCATTCAACTTCCCACAGGAAACATTCAGTCTGAAATTCCATGAAAAAGTGCAGGCATCGGAAGTATGACTGAATACTATTGCGGACCGCCCATTTTCAGTCTTTGAGTTCAACTCAGGTTTGCGCATGAACACGAAACGATGACAAAACAAGTCGCTGTAAGCTTTTCCCAAACATTTATCATTGAACTCAGAATAGTTTCACACTTCTCGAACCAGAAATTTGTTCTGGAAAAACCTGTGAGACTTTTTCCGAGAAGGCACATATATCGAAATGCAAAGAAGTTCTTGAATGTGCTATGTGGCACCCTGCTAAAATTTCTAAAACTTGAGATATGTGGTCCGAAATGTGTTGAACATTGAAAAGTGATGTTTCGGAGCGAAAATCTCGATTTCTGAAGGTTTGTACAGGACTACACATAACACATTCGAAAAATCATTTCCATAGATGTGCCAATTCGAAGAAAAGCTTTAATTGTGTTCTTAAACTGACTTCCTGGTAAACCTCGAGCCCTCGTAGTTCGTCAAGGGCCTTCACCTGAAAATGG
Source organism: Caenorhabditis sp. 40 LS-2015 (assembly GCA_900536305.3). Lineage (NCBI taxonomy): Eukaryota > Metazoa > Nematoda > Chromadorea > Rhabditida > Rhabditidae > Caenorhabditis > Caenorhabditis tribulationis. Next base: position 294,528 of record LR544221.1, read on the forward strand.
AAAACTCCCCCAAACGAAAACCCTTTCCATAAAAATAAGCAGAGATTAGGCTGCGCCCAAACTCTTCAAAACCAACTCTAAAATCTACATGTGCATGTCAAGTTCTTCATTTTTGCATTCCTTGGAAGGGATCTCAAAATAAATTGAAAGCGAAAACATAATGTGGTGAAAAATAGTACGAATTAGAGATCAAGATCACAGCGGGAATGAGTAACGGGGGTAAGCTGCCAGAAGATAGATAATAAAAAAGATGTTGGAAGAAAAAGTGTTGTAGGGACAATGATAAAAGTTTTAAGGATGCTCGAAGAAATATAATAGAGAGAAAGGACATGGCACAATTAGAGAGAACTGAGAGACCCCCGTGAACCAAACAGTTCTAGTGGGTTTTAGAACGTTTAGAAGGAGTTCCCTCATCTCTCTCCTCACGCTTCTGCTTCTTGCTCTTCTCACGACGCTCCTCTTCCTCACGAGCAGCTCTCTTCTCTTCACGAGCCTTCTGCTTGCGGATGGCACGTTCCTCGGGAGTTTCAGCCATCTTCGCGAGCATTCTCTGCTCGCGCTCTTCGTACGCCTTCTTCTGCTCGTCGGTCATCGGACCTTCAGGCATCTTCTCGCGTTCCAGTTTGCGGCGCCAGGCGGCTTCTCTGGTTGAGTCTCCGTCGTCGTCCTCCGACTCCTCGTGCTTTTTCTTGGATTTTTCCTTCTCCTTCTTCTTATCGGATTCAGACTTGGAGGACGAGCCAGAAGAAGTTGATGGACGATCCTTCTTCTTTTCTTTTTCTTTTTCCTTTTCAGCTTTCTTCAACTTTTCTTCCTTCCTTGCCTGTCTTTCCCTCTCCTTCTCCTTTTCCTTTTCGCGTTCTTCCTTTCTCTTCTTCTTCTCTTCCAGATCCTTGCTCTCGTCCTTCACATCCTTCTTGGACTCCTTCTTGTCTTCCTTTTTCTCTTTCTTCTCATGATCCGACTTTGAAGACGAGGAAGACTTCTCCGACTTCTCTGATTTAGTCTTCGAAGACGAAGACTTCGACTTCGATGAGGATGCTTCAGACGTGCTCGGTCCGGCAGCTGAAGGCGTTTCTGGTTCGGTGTCCTCTTCATCCGACTTGTCGCCGTTCTCCTCAGAATCGGCGATGGCTCCACGATTGAGCGTCAATCGATGATGTTCGATGGCGTCTTTACCGAACTTGGGATTCCTGCAACATTGAAACATTGAGAATTGAAAGCTATTAACAGCACTCACTTGAAGTTGGCAATTTGCACAACGACTTTGCCATCCTCTCCTCCAGTGAGCAACAGCTCCTTGGTGGTCTTCATACACTTCACTTCTCCAACGTGTCCTTTGTAGGAGAGCAGTGGAGCATCTTGGCGGACTCCGAGTTGGTTCATTGCGGTCAGGGAGATCTGAAAAGTTTAAAAGTTAGTTGAAAATTTGGTTCGCCAGCAAAACTCACGAATTTCTTTTTCTCCACTCCATGAACGGCGACGATCGGTATGTCGTCAGTGACTCCTTTGATGAGTCCAAGGCACCATTCTGGCTTCTTGAAGTAAGCTCTGAAAAAAATCACATCATAGTGGTTGATACAACTGTTACACTTACTTAGAGCGAGTAACGATTGGCTCCTCCGCCGAGTCGTTAACGCTTCCGTAGAGAGTCTCGAGAGGAGTGTTCTTGTTGTCCAAGAAAACCGATGCCTGCGCATGGTCACTGATACCGTAGACGATCCGTTTGTTGATCACTCCAACCTTCGTAATGGGTCCGGCAACCCATTTCTCCCAACGGATGGCGTTGTCCTCATCGCGGAGTTTGGTGTCGAAGGACTTGATGGCTCCCGATGAGTCTCCGACAATGATGTTGTTGCCACCGACGTAGAACTCCATGCTGGTGATGCCGTGTTTGATGCGTTTCTGAAAATACAAATAGTGTGTTCTTGAGTCTTTTTTCTGCATGAAATATATTTAGTTTTTGGTTTGACAGTAATTAGAGTATGTTGTATAGAACCATCATTTCTGACAATGTTTCGGTGTTGTCGGCAACATTTAGTTGGAAATTGGTTGCATCTCAGACAAGGCCGCTGCTAATGCTGACAAAATATGTGATTCGACTAACAGTTAAGACAGATACACAAATTGAATAGATCGAAAGTTGCAACTTCTGACCAAACGCTGACCAACATCTGACCCAATGCCGACAGACGGTTCCGACCAGAATTTGACCAAGGCTCGACTAAAAGCCGAACCCCTCTCAACTTCCAAATAATTCTAATTGTAACGCGACACCTGAGTGGATCGTAATTTTCATGGAGACAAGTTTCAAAAGTACTCGTGTCCTCACACTTTTGAAATTGCTTTGAAATTGAAAAACACAAATTGCTATTTTTCAATATCGAACTACATCTAGTTCGATGTTGCGCCAAAATTACATCCAACAGCTGCTGGGCACAAGTTGCACCACCGGTGATAGACCGTGATAGACCGGTTCTCAGTTGGCCAGCAATTTTTTAAATCAGAATTCGACATTTTCTGGCTTAATTGTATAGTTTAAGGCAACACCTAAGATGCTAAGCGAGGCGATTATAATTTATAATGTTTCTTGGACGACGTTCTGGTAACTCTAACTACTACAAGCTCAGCGCGAATCACATCCGTCTGAACGCCGTATACTTCACTGTATTTTCGGCGCCAGACGAAAATAATCTCGCCCGGTCCTCTGATATCTTTTTCACATAATACTCAAACTCACGTGGTATGTGGTGACGGGATCTGTTGGATAGCGAGGATCGTAGAGCGAGATGACGTGTTCATGGTTCTCACGGCGACGAGATCCGCGCACATCGAGAATTCCTCCGCCAAATGTCGAGCTCGCAACCGCGATAAGGTCTTCTTCAGTCGACAAGGCAGTACAGATGACGTTGTGATTCTCGCACTCCGGATTCAGACGAAACTTCTTCTTGGTGTCGGAACGAACGTCGAAGACGTGTAGTCCGTACGAGTCGTCGACCGCATAGATCACGTCTGAAATCCGGGAGTTGAGATGAGATTCAAGGGAAACCGTCAAAACTCACTCTTTTTGTTGTAGCTGAAGTGAATGCCGGCGATCTGGTTGGGGACCTCGTAGCGACGAAGAACCTTCTCGGTGTCCAGTGTGAAGATGGGAATGTAGAGATTGGCCAAATAGGCGCAGGCAAGATTATCCACATTGAGCGAGATTTGCTTCACAGAAGCATGCGGGCTCAGGTCAACTCGTCCTGGCATGATGATCAAGTGAGTTTGTTTCCCTGAAAGAATATCAATTTTGAATGATAGAAAAAAGCGCGAAAAATTCGGGAAAGAGTTCAAGAAACATTCCAGCGCCAATCGGTTTGGCACAGAGCCAAAAAACTCTTCAGAAAACCTGAGAACCAACGAGAAGACAGTTGTGTGGGAGTTAAAATCAATAAAAAGAAGAACAGCGCGGAGAAATGGGGTCAATCGGGCGGGGGCTATGGCCGTGCGCACACCATCGACTCTTTGCCTCCCTGCACACCATGCGTTTTCTAGGCCGCGCGTCCGCGGCCCCGGCGAGTAAACGCGCTCTATGGAGAAAATGGAGAGAAATGAACTTTGGTGTTGCCGAAAAGCGTATTTCTCACGTATTGATGGCAGGAAAATGCATATGCTTTTGAAATTCAGCTATTGGAAAAAAGCGATCGATAAAAAGAACAATTTGAAAGCTTTGAAATGAGAATTTCGGCATTTCTACAGCGGCAATTGGCGGCGAATCCTCTGCCGACTCAAATGTGCATTGCTGGTGAGTGGAACAGAAATGAAAAAGACCAAAAAAAACCCTCGAGATGAAACTAGCGGAAAACATAACTAATTTAATGGAGAGACTTGTCGATTTGCACCGAAAGTGAACTATTCTGTATGAAAATATTGGAATTCTATGAAACACCGATGTAAAACACCCGAAAAGAGAGTTCGTAGGGAGAAATTCAGAGCGAACAGTGGCGCACCATTCGGTGCGAATGAAAAAACGGAGAATGAGGATAATGAGGAGGATAGTGAGGAGGGGGGAGGGACCTAGATGCGCGGTTGTTGTTTTCCCGCGCACTCAATACTGCTACGTGGCAGGTCTAGGATTTTCTCGTCAAAATTTTTTTCGATGTTAGTCGAATTATAGGGCATTTGACACGGAAACTTTGAATGCTCTTTTCCATTTGACCACTGAAAAATTGAGCAGATTTTCGTACTACACAAAAGGATGAAGGAAACACTTTTTTTCTCAAACCAAAATGCTCGCGGTAACTCATGAAAATGTTTGTATATGTGAAGTTTTAGGAGCTCCCTCGCAAAAAAATCAGCTAATGAACATAAAAGGCGCCAAGAGAGTCTCTGGCGCCAGGCGGGCTCTTGTTTGTAAATATAACGAATGAATCGAGAGATGAGAGAACAAATTATTGGCTTATAATGTGTTATGGGACCTTTGAAGGAGCAACAGAAGTAATGAAGCTAATTTAAAATCGAATGAGTTGAGTTTTCAGGAACGATCAGCGGTTGTGGAGACTGTTTTGCTCAGTACATGGCACATAACAAGGAGTGGGATAAATGGAGAACTGCAAGATTCTCATTTCTCTCCAGTTGTTTTATGGTAAAACAGAAGAGATTTTCGATGATACCACACAGTTTCGTTTAGGCACCTACCCTATTTGTATGGTTTCGAACACTGGAAAAAGTGAAAGGAGGTAGTCGAACGCTTCTGTTGGCCAAGAAACTCTGTATAGATCAGGTACCACCGTGAAGCGGAACGGTGTGATAATTTTTTTCCCATTTCAGCTTTGCTTCAGTCCCTTTTTCAACGCAGCGATTTTGTTTAATCTTCGTTTCTTACAACATCAATCTGTGGAAAAGTCATATGAACTGTTGAAGGAGGATTGGTTTAATATCTACTCGACTAGTTTGAAGGTATGTTCAGAAAAGATTCATCAACATCAAATGACACCGGGTTCAATCGAAATCTTAGAGCTCCAGAATTATAGATGAGATGTTGAGTCTCTCTCTGTCTTTTAAGTCGACTAATATGAAATGTTCCCATTTATACGAATGTATTTTCGTCAATTTCCAATTAAACACATCAATGCCATATGCCTGTTTCCCTTTCACAAAAACAATCGGCTCTCTTCCTCTTAATTCTTTCTCATTTTCATCTCCTTTCTCCATAACAAGAAAACGACTCGGCACTAATACATGGGAGGTCTCTTCCTAAACACTGCTCTCTCCTCTCTTCCTCTTCAATAACGCTCCACACAGAAGACGCGCTGCTCGCCAACACCGGCGACGCCGACGTCGTCGATGCGATTCGACGTCGGAGTTGCGAGTCGCCGAAGCGACACCGCTTTCGCCAGTGCGACTTTCGCCGTCGCGAGATGTCGCAAGTGCGAATTTCGGCTCGCCGAGTCGTCGCCGGCGACGTGAGCTGCGAGTCGGGCAGAAGAGGGAGAATGCACAATGATGAGAGAGACATTGAATTCATATTCATAATGGAGGGTATCAGGGGGAAGTTGGAGAGAGAGAGAGAGAGAGGGAGAAAAATGATGAAGGGAAAAGGGATTATAACTGGAGTATTGGAAGCATAAACCTTGTACAAGCAAATGAAGAAATGTTTTTGTTCATTGGCACTTTGAACGAATTTATCTTGATTCTTGCAACAGATATCAAGAAATTGCCTACAGTGAATATTTTGTTCATGCTGCTTCGAACATTTTCTTGACATGCCGTTTTTGATACATAGCACAGAAACCGAGATAAGTTCGATTCTTAAAATTCAAATTATTCGAAGAAGGTCTGAACAAGTACATGAGATTAACTATTTCATATAACTTTAGAGTTCTGACAGACTCAAATTTCAGGTTTGGCCACTCGTTCAAGCTGTCAATTTGAGCTTTGTCCCACTCAACTACCGGGTGATATTAAATCAGGTGAGCATCTGAAAATCAAGTCATTGGCGGCATCCGGCCATCCGGATATGTTTGAGTATAGGCTTATGCGTATGCCATCGTCAGCTCCAGTGAAAATTTGCAATCCTCAACTCATTCAATCCGGGTGGAAAGTCGGATGTTAGTCGGTTTTCAGACGACTTTTCAGCTGTTCAATTTTTCTTCCTCCAGTGTCCTACTTGAAAATGACAGCAGTACACACTTCCAACCTCTCCTTATTTCCAGATCGTTGCCTTCTTCTGGAACAGCTACCTATCATACACGACACAGAAGCCTATTGACCATGTTGAGCAATTCTATTGACCATTCTTTTTCTAAACTCCCGGTTCACCCAGCATTCCATCCTCCCTGATTTCTTCACCTGTTGCTATTCACTTTCTAGGTTTTTCATTTTTCCAGTTTTATTCGTCGGCAAAGCAAAGGTTACAATAGGTTTCTGCAAGGCAAGACATTTAATGAAGCGTAAAACTTATGTTTTTGTGTGTGGGGGAAGGAAAAGAGGGGTTCGACTATATTAGAGTCATGAATCTGAGAAGAGATCACATCAAAGTTGTGGGTGGGAGTGTTGGGAGGGAGAAATGAACTAGGGGAATGATTACAAAATATGGGGGGAAAATGAAACAGGAAGAGAAAAGAGACATGTGACAACTATTGTTCGGGTGAGAGCGTCGTTCAGAAGTTTGAACTCTTGAACACCGGTATGGGTTGGGAGAATGAGATGAAGATATGATGATACAGCCAAAAAGATAAACTATGATCATAATAGAAGTTCAGGCGCACGAGACGTTTCTCTGCATACGTGATGGACCTCCGAAGAATCCCTCGTCGTCATCCTCGTTTTCTGAAAAAAGTTAGAGGTTTTAAAGTCATTCAACGATTCTTTGTTACCTTTGCGACTGTTTCGAGAGTTGAAAGTACCATTCATTTCCTCCTCGTCGTCAGAGTTGGCTGCCTGAAATTCATCTAGTGAGATACTGTACTTTCATAACTATTACTCACCTCATCATCAGAGTCAGTCTTGAATGTGACTCTCTTCTTCTTGATGACAACTGGCTCTCTCGAGTTCTGACGCTTGCGAGCTTTCGCATAATTTGGTCGCATTTGCTCGAACTGAACATTGAGCATCTCCACGGCCTCGTCCACGACAGCATCTCCTCCCATCATTGGCTCCTCGTCCTCGGAATCCTCTGGTGTAGCTCCTGGAGATGGGGATGGCGATGGAGAGAGCACTCCGTCGAAGTTGCGGAAGTTTCTGTTGTTGTTATTGAGCTGGTTATTGTTTCTTGGAATCGGCTGTGGGAGATCGCCCAGGACGCGACGAACGTCACGACCAAGCTCTTCCATCAAATGATGAACGAGTCCTTGTGGGATCGGAGCGGCTCTGTGATGCATGTAGTGGTTCCACTGATGTCTCATGCGACGTTGTCGCTGATGCGCCTCCATCACCTCATCAGGCTCATCATCACTGTTGTCCGGCGACAATGGACGGTAGTCGTTATCATTCGGAACGTCCTGTCGGATACGAAAGTTCTCCACCCGGAGCTGAGCCATTAGATGCTCACGATGATCGTCGATCATCTCGACGTTTCTGATGTTTCTCGGCGCGAATTCAGCCTGTGGAAAGGGCAAGTGTGGAGCGGGAAGGGGTGGTAGATAGAGTCCGTGACGGATCGCCACCTGCCTGGCCATTCTTACTTCGTGACGAGCTGCTTCATCTGCGTCCACCTCACGAACGACGACTTGTGGTACGACTTCCGGCACTTGCTCTGGAGCAGCATCCTCTGGAGCAGGAACCTCTTGGGGTGCTTGATCAGGTTGATTCTCGGCGGCAGCTTCCATGATTACCCAAACGTCAACTGTAAATGAAATGCATTAGCTTTGATGATGTGGAAAGTGAAGAAAGAGAAAGAGAAAAAGAAACAAAAGAATGTGAAGATGTGGTGATGTGGCTGATGTGAGTCGGAAAGAAATCAAGAGAAGTCAAAGGTGGATGTTTTAACAATGGTTGGTTTCCCCCTTTCTCTCCACCCACACTCTTCTGTTCGGAAAAAAATTGGAATGGACTGTGAAAACATTCGAGAGAGAGGGAGGGAGAAAATTAAAAACATGTGACCGCCCACTTTTTCCCCGGGGGTACCCCTCTCTAATCTGTGACGTTTTTCGGTTTTTACTTATCAAACTGTACATTTTGAAATTTGAGGGAATACCCCTCTCTCCGCAAGCACGCGACCTTTATCATCTGCACTGACGAGCACAGTTTGATTGTTTACAGCACCCAACGGAGAGTATAGAATAAACATTGAGGGGCACTGTAGAGAAAAAGAAGAAGAGTAATTAACTCTTCTCTGCAACGTATCAAAGTTCTTCTACTGACAAAGTGTAAACTGAATGTTAGAAGAACGAAACGTTTTCACTGTCTCTCAGAATCACGCACCAGCTGAATTCGCTTTCAAACCGTAGAAAGAATGGAGAAGTGTTTGCGAGGAAACACTTGGGGGCGAGGAGAAATGGGGGGAGAAAAAAGGGAAGAACACACGGGGCAAAACGACGGACGGACGGTTGGTCTCCGTCGCCCCGCGCCAACAGCACTGCCGGCCTGTTCTGCCTACCGCGGCGACGACCGCGGTTGGTTCGTCTCGTCGTCTGCCGTCTCTAACCATCTCCCTATTTTTTTTGTGTTTGGAATATAGCAGATTGCCTACATTATGATGTGTTCTTCTCTGACAACAGTATCAAATTAACTTCTTTACCAAGAAGTCGACACGCCTGAGGACCGAGGGGGCGGAGCGAATTTGGGGAAGACGTTGGCACGACTACTGTTCTTAGGGCACGATGACGGAAAGATCACTTACGAGTCTGATCGCATGATCAAACCTGTAGAACACGAGACGGGGGAGAGGAGAAACATTATGGGTTCGTCCTTACAGTATGGACGTTCGATGGAGTAATCAAGTAATTCAGTTACTGATTGCTCAGCCCTCGACTAGTCAAGCTGAACTAGAAAACCTCAGAATTCTCATTAGCAAATCCACTTCACGCCTAGAGATTTTGTTTTATTTGACTGCTGAAATCCGACTTTCTAATCCGATGATTTTGAGAAGCTATCCAAGTGTAAGGAGATCTCACGAACTAGGCTAATCATGTTTATAACGAGCCCTACTTTGAAACAAGGAAACAAGGAAGACTTCCAGCGAAGTCCGTTTCTCTGAAATCTCTGACGTGCAAAAATGAAAGAAATGCCTGGAATCTAAGACTTGCGGACATTGCTCTCGAAAACTTTGTCTTTCTCAATATTGGAAACGGCTCAAAATGCATTAAGAGAAGCGGAAAGAATGAATGCGCTGACATACCACTTTTGCCCGAGGTTTTTTGTCTTCGCATATCCCCCCTCCTTTCTTGCCCTCTTCCGACGTTTCCGATTCAAAGTGGTTTGATTGGCTTTGGACAAGAAGGGGAGGAAAAGGTGGAATAGAGGACGACGGAGCGGTTAAATTGGAAATTGAGAAAAAAGGAAAGCAAGGGGCAAACAAGACAAGATGAATGTTGTGAGCCCTCTTGTTTTGTGTGAAGAAGACGCAGTAGATGAAGTATTCTCCGGACAAGATGAAGATGCAAGACGACAGATTTAGGAGTAAAAGGTTGGGGATGACAAATTCGGATTGAATTTTGGAATGAAGAAAACAGCGGAGACCAGGGGGATTATATATGCTCTATCCGACTGGGAAGGGGCGGAGCTTACCACGCATTCGGGTAGGCGGTCCAAAGGAGATACAGTGATTTTTGAAGAGAGCTAGGGACTTGATTGAGATTTTATGTGCTGTACAATGTCTGGAATATACACATTTTTGGGCGGAGTCCTCTGAAATATACTACGCATTGGGCTAGACGAGTGGGTATCTTGATTGTTTCTGGAAATCTTGTCTGGGACCAAATTGACTTTCGGGGGTGTTAAGTATGTCTGGTGTCGGGGAATATCTGAAAATAGACCAACAGTTTGAGAAATAGGATCATTTGGATCGAAGAATAAGGCTCTCAAACATTATAACCGAATTTTCGAAACTGAAGTCGGAGGTCGCAAATGGAGATCAGGAGTCAGAATTCCGTGCAACCCTGGATTTCCTGCAGTAAGCTATCCAATCCAACAATAAATGTTCTATAAGGCATACTGTATCTGTTCGTCACCACAAAGACACAAACACCCAAACAAGTCTTGTCTCCAATCTCCGCATTCTCAAACTCTATCAAACTTTGCATCATCTTCACGTATACTTCTCCTCTCGCTTTGCAGCCGAAGAGGGGAAACCCCCCTTCTTCTAATCGTTGACCGTTTGCCTCGTTATCAGTCGTAACGGTCGTCCCCACTCCGCACGAGAAAAAATTTTACATCTGCCCAGTCAGCTACCCCAACAAAGTGACTACAGCAATTGTGGAGATTTCAACGAATTACGTCAGAAACCAAAAACTAGGTACATGTTCGACAAGACACAAGATCAGATAATGCGATTGGAAACAAACTTCAAGTGATACATGACTTGACGTTCTGATTTTGACAGTAAGGGATTCGGAGAGAAATGCGTGCAGAAGTGAAAGCGAAAATTGATGTTTTGGTTTTTCTCTTTGTCGAACGAAGGAAATTATGAAGGATTAGAGAATGACACACTTAAGTATCTAGAGGGACCAAATTCATTCGAAATTTTCAAAAGCTGGCCATGAAGCTAAAATAGTGAGTCTCATCTTATGCAAACCAGTGGGGTTAAAATGAATGTGTTAACTTTGTCAAACTCCATCTCGGCTCTATGGATCACAGACTTTCAGAGAGAAAATGTTGCGAAATCGGAATCTGAAATGTTGATTCTATTTTGGTTATTCGCAATTTCAGGACGTCCACAATTCGCTACAGTACACCTTTCAAACACTGCTGACTGGTAAACACGAATATCAGCTCCTCTCTACTCTACCCACCGACACCGACTAAAGTTGCAAAATCACTTCTCAAGAAAAACGTGTCTTTTTTCAATATGTCAACTCATAATCTTCACTCCGGAAATAATCAGCATCTTTTGATTCGACGGCGAAACTGATAGTTTGTCACAAGTGGAGGGACAAAAGTAGCAAAGGAATTTGTAGAAAAAAAAACTTGGGGAATACCCCTTTGTTATCAAATTGATCGGTAAATCGAAACTGAAACTGAACAAATGGGGGAAGACACTGGCGGTGACTTGTGAGGAACTTGACTTGAAGAGAAAGGAAGTTTCAGATTCCTTCAAGAACAGATACAGTACTTTTGTTAAGAATTCTAGCAATTCCCAAACAGCCTCGAACGTGGGTGTTTATTACCGTAAATAGAGGACGGAAGTTGAGCACAAAAAGTAAATGCTAGGCTTGCAAGAAAATCGGGACGTTTTACCACTTACTACTGATAAACAAAATGCGTTTCGTCGAAATAGGTGCTTATGAGTTTCTCACATTTCACGATTCGACGTAAAGCAGAAACTTCGAAAAAAGCGAGAAACATAATGCGAAGGTTATTCTGTGGGGAAAACGAAAAGTGAGAGTGTTCGAAACGGACGGAAAACTTTCCAAAGCGAATAGCATGAACACGTACTGGTTGAAAGGCGAAGACACAAAAAAATAGCGCTTGCGGTTGTTGGCCGGTTAGTTGGGATGCGGAGAGGGCGCGGTCGGAAAGGGAAATAGAGGGAAGAGTGCGGAAATAGTACGTGAACAGGATGAGCAGAGAAGGGAGAAGCTGAGAATAGAAACATGTGAAAGAGGACGGAATAAAAGAGGATTGAGGACCGCTAGATATGAAAATTAGATGACCTTGGTGGAATTGAAAGTCAGCACGGGCAGAAAACCCGTTATGCAATAAAAATGTTGATGGCAGGGGGAAGACGTGGTAGGTAACTTACTAGGTACATCGCGGGGAATACCTTTGGAAATCAAACGATCACTTTCCTTACTTTCATCAACAGCGGGCGAAACACGAGATCACAAGTTACAGGATCACTAACCTCACGTTGTCAGTAATTTTTTGTATCATTGCAGACAACTGGACATTTTCAAGGGATGTTTTTGGAATGACAGTGAATATAGCATGAGCCAAGTTTCCAACAAGCTCCAACTAAATGCGGTAGCTGGATGCAAAAATCAATCAAAGAATAATAAATGGGAAGTTGAGGACGTCAAGTAGTAATAACAGAGAAAAGAAAAAAGAAGCATATGAACTTCTGCTACACCAAGCAGGAATTGGAAAAACACATGTTTTTAATATGAGATTTGCCTCGATTTGATTATGATTTCTATGATTTGGTTGCAAGACTTGGAAGCGCCGTGCAAAACGTATTGTGGAAGGTTTTTTTTTTCAACACCGTTTCTGGTCTGGTACATCCGTTATAGTTGTTTTGAGGTAGCATACAGACCCGCCTTGTTCAAACTGTTTGAAAAATCCACAATCAGTTTTTCTACGGTAAATGAAAATATTCCCATACGTATAAAACATTTTTCATGACCGTATGAACAAAACCACAATTATGTATTTGTTGAATTTGTTATTTTCAGAGCGAAGTGATTGAAATTTTGTTTTTGAAGACTCAAAAAAGGCATCCAGGGCTCAAAGAACATGAAACAAACATTTTCAACAAAAACTTCCTTCATACATTTTTTCATATTCTCCGGAAAGATATATTTTGCTGCTGCAAAGAAATGCACATTTCATATTGTAAATTTTTAGCCTTTCGTGTGACAATAATTAAATCATATATACCCGTCAGCGAAATGAGCCTAACCTTATTAAAACAAACGATGACACTAAAACTGATGTTCTTGGTGTAACCGACTACTTGTCCCCATCTGCAGATAAGAGGGTTCCGGGACCAAACAATGCAAAAAAGAAAGAAAGATGTTTTTGGAACTTGTGAACAATCCCAAAATTAATCTAAGTTCAGCACAAACATTCTAATCCAATTGTTTGAATCACGTCAGACGTATAAAAAAAGTGTCATTGGAAATAGAAAATCGCTCACAAACAAAAAGAAAAAAATGGATTAAAAGAGATTTTGGTAAACCTTTGTGTAAGATAAATCCATCCCAAGAATATCCTAGTGTATTCATGTTCATGTATATCATGTTCTAATCTTGCAGAGGCGGCAGATATTGTGAGTTTTGGGGGACCGGAAGTTTGGAAACATTTCTATTCAAAATACCATTTGATCTCTAACAACCTGAATTTTATAACATTAACAGATTTTGATTTTTCTCCAATTCCCGTTTTTTTCATTGAACTAATGAGATCCATGCTGCAAAGTTTCCAGTAGCTCAATTGAATTACAAAACATAAATCGTAGTTCTATTTCGTCACGTACTTTTCACAATGATTAGGCAATAAAGTTGACGATACTGTCCTGTCTATTTTAGGCGTCTACTTTTTAGTAAAATTATACACGTGATAGAACTCATGTGATGCCTTTTGGATGAGTTTGCCTTTGCCTGACATTTTACCTACAAACATTTTGCAACATAAGGGAATGACTCTTACTTAGAGAGCTGACGATTATATTTTGGAATAAGTAGGACGAAACATACAATACTGGCATGAAATGTATTAGTTTTGGTTATTTCCTGTGCAAAGTGGTCAACTTCGAGCAGTTGAAATTAATGTTCCGAAAAGTATGTGATCAGCATGGTAATGCTTCTAGTTGTCTATTGGACGAATACAGAAAGAAGAATAGTAAGAGAGCGCTTGATTTGATGCACTTGATCAAGCGAAAGATGAAAATCCACTGTGGCCGAGTTTTCAATTTCTTGCATTTGAAAAATGCACTGAGAGTCCATTGAAGGGATTAAAAATCTCATCTGGCGTTGCAAGCAGTTTTTTTTTATATTCGCACAGTTTCAAGAAATTGGATAAGTGGACAGAGTGGGTACAAAGATGTAATAATGTTATAGAAAGCGGTCTCTCCTGTACCATCAACGCGGGAAAAATTTACAGGACAATAAGAACAGAAAAGGAACTGAAAAGATAGAGAAAGGAAGGAAAAGATTATCGAATGCGAATAAATAATTTTGTTTCAAAGTTTGATGTTTTCAGACGGGGATGGCGGGACGAGTGGGGATCGAGAAGTATGGGCGGAAATCACATGGAATGTTTGCAGGGAGTGATGAGACCTGAAAGCTATTGTTAATTATTTTTTCATGTGACATTGAATATCAAGCGTTGTGATGTTTTTCATACATTCTATAATCCTGTTGAAAAGCAGGATTGGGAACAGTAGGCTAATCCGAGCTTTGTTTGCTCCGAAAACAATGATAGTCCAACATTGAAGATTTTTTACCGTAACTCAAAAGAAATCATACCTTTATTCAACAATTTGTTTGTTTGCAGTAATGAATGCCAGGACGTCTGGGGCCACATTTTCGCGCAAGAGTCGGTTCTCCTCACGAAGAGCGTTGAGCTGAAAATTCAAAAATTTTATCAGAAATCAAGAACTCTTTTCTCACTCTGGTTTCCAAGTCAGTGATAGTGGATCGGAGAGTCTCCACCTCTTCTCGGACGGCAAATGTGAGATGGGTCTTGACCAAATCCATAGCCTGGACGATTTTGTTGTCGATAGCGACGACAGTGTTACTGGTGGCAGTGGCCAACTCGGCGGAGTTGTCCACCTTAGCCACGGAACTGTCGAGAAGAGTCACAGATGACATGGACGATGTGATATCGCTGGATGGGGCGACCTGGAAAATGTATGAATTGGAAGTGTGAAAATGCGATGGAAAACGCTAGAAATGAAAATGCAGACAGGCTTCTTTCATTACACCATGCGGCTGCTGGACCCATGTCACAACTGATGGCATTCTCACAACACGCGCTTTTTATTCGCAGAGCAAGAAATGAGGATTTCCCAACTGACCCACACCCCGAAGTGTGTAATTTTTGTTTGGTGCCCAAGAGAAGATAGTATTGTTTTGAAAGTGCACTGATCTTTGAAGTTTGAGAAGTGTTGACCAGTGATGAGACCCAATCTACTTGAGTCCCTTTAGCCCAGAAAATGTTTTAAGGTTGAATAGGCCTTTTCTGTTTCTAATTAGTGTTGAAACATGAAACTTTGGGAGAGTATGAGGAAAAGAAACTATCGGATTACTGACACATTCTCTAAAACCATGCTCATTAAGATCAAAAATCTCACTTCTAGGGTAAAAAGGCTGGACTAGAAGTCAATAGAAATAGAATGATATGAAAGAGTGAGAAATGAGGAAGGTTTTGTAAAACATGCTCCGTTGATATTCTGAGCTTCTGTAAAATATAAAGGTTTTCATAACTCAATACAACCCGAATTGGGATGTTTTCTAAAAGAGAGCATTGAATTAGTGACGCATAAGATTTTGAGATTCTAAAGGAATCTCGGTTGAGATTCAAGTGCAGTTCGAAACCTACGCTAGACAAAATTTCGAATCTTGTATATTTGAAGTCATTTAAATTTCACAATGAAGTTCCTTGACTCGTCCAGTTTAACTTTTTCTAACACTCCGGCACAATTTATCCTTACGGTCTCTACAAAAATCAATTCTACTGATTCAAATCTTCAGATAAAAATCAGCAATGTCCACACACGTTTTGACTTTAAAATTCACAAAATTGCTTTGTTGTTTCAGGTCAAATGAAAAAAGCCTTAACCATAGGTGCATTTTGTGAGGTCGGGAGAATTACGCCGATTTTCAGTTCAGACACTGAATCTGAAGGGTGGAATAACACCAAATTGAAGAAGACAGTTCATCGAGAACGGCTGGAAAACTTCTGAAGTTGAGTCAAAATGTGGGCAATTGAGAGATGCCACAAAATTTATCATGTGAGAGGAAACATATCATTAACCTTTGCTCATTCTAACGATTTCCACTTGCTTATAAAACGCTTCCACTTCTTTCCACAACCTAAGCCTTTAAATCCGAACACTGAATTCCGAAAAACGCAAAAACCTATTAACGCGTTTTCCTTCCAGATGCCTGGTTGTACACCATGTTGTTTAATGATCATTAGTGTTTCGTTCAAGAGCCAGCGCCGCCCGGGTGGTTGTTGTAGGGCAATTGAGAGTACGGCTTTGAAAAGTGTTTAGGACCCGCGCCGTGGGAGAAAACTCAAAAGGAGTATGTTGAACATACCTCGGTAACCGAAACTGCATTGTCAACAAGATTCTGAGCAGTGGCCGCCGCTGTCTCCGGGTCCATGATGAGGATCTTGATTTGGTTGGTGACTGGAACCTGATCGAGGCTGTAAAATGAAACGATGTGTGAGAGGAGGGAGTGTGGACTTCATCATCATTTTTTTTCTCACACTTGAGCCTGGAGAGAAAAAAGAAGAAATTGGTTATTTTTGCGCCAGTGGAGACCCCAAAGGCCTCCGTGTTTCTTCCTCTCACCGCCGCTTCTTCTTCTTCTTCTTCTCTTTCCAACGTGAGAATTGAGGACGCAACGAAAAACGACTGGGTGCGATGAGAAGAAAAGGAAGACTCAGTGAGAGCTATGAGGAGCTCAGGCTCAACACGGCAAATGGGGCAAAGGAAAAAGCCGGCATTCACCAATATTGACTCTTTACTACTACTACTACAACTGCTACTGCCTTCTTCATCTTCTTCATCTTCTCCGCCTTCATTGCTCAGTATCCACCAAAAAGCCATTATGACATAATGTATTAGGCGCTAGAGCCGAGCATTCTGTGGCCAAATTGGTTTGGCTCGCGGTGGATAGATGAGAGAGAAGAAAAAAGATGGGCGCCGGAGCAATGGCAAAAGAAATGAGATATAATCCCTATTTTTTACTGCTATGACTCGTTTTTTTCTCTTTTTTTTTCTTGTTGCCATTTTTCTGGCTCGCGGAGCTCATATTTATTGTTTTTGTGTAGAGACACCGAAAGAGGGCAGCGAGTCCCCTTCAAAACCAAGATGAAGAATAAACACTGGATTTTTTGGACCTCCCACTTTGGTGGCATGGCATCCCTATGACACTACGGAAAGAAGTGAAAAAGAAAAGAATAGTAGAAAGAACAACAGGACGTCACTTTCTCTAACAAATCGGAACGTTATGGAAACCTTCCACGAGGAACAGGTGGGTTTTGCTTTCAGGGTTTAGACACTGTCCAACAAGGAATTATACTGGGGTTGGGATGGCATTGAAGTGTCAAGGACTCTTGAAAATTATGGTGTCTAGAGATGGCGCCTGATGGATTGGTGGCACAGTTGGCGGAATTAGAATTTTTGGAAGACGAGAGTATGAAAACAGATTTGAACAATCAATTGTTGGAATTAAAAGTAGCGCGAAAGTCGGAGGTTACAAGACTAAGTCGGATGCTACTGGACTGCATGAATGTTTATATCTTTGAAAGAGTTTTATTTCCAAACCAGGGTGGCCAGTATAACTGACATGAATGTGATTTACAAAAAAGTTATCGAGTGGAACAATTAATATCTAGAATTGTTTGGTTGGTTGCGAAAGCTATCAAAGTTGGTCTACTTTTGATCGGTACTGTAATATATAGAAATCTGCGCTTTTGATCATCCAAATCATAAATCAAATGAGCGGTTAAATTGACTGTTAAAACGCGGAGGTTTTCCTATAGCACATTGATTTTTGATCTCCAGAATACTTTCTCACAGACTTTGACTCTTTTCGGAACATTAATTTCTAGCGCAACGACTTCTGAGTGAATCGAAATTCGTTTTCTGAGATTGCTTAATACTCACTGAGGTGTGCAGATTCTAATAATTGAAGGTTATAAGGTAGGTACTAGGTACTACCATTCCCACTTCCTAGCCAACCACAATTTTTGATTAGAAAGCCAATAATAACTGAATGTATAAGGTAGGTACCAGGAACTACCACTTCCATTTTTTTTACTAGACAACCACAATTTTTGATTAGAAAGTCAAAAACAAGAAAGCTTCATCTTCATTCGAAACTCTGAAACCCCACAAACGTTTTCTCTCATGTGGGTGGTCTACTCTATCCGGAGCTCTGAGATCGAGATCATGTGAGCCCGCCAAAAAAAGAGGAGAAAAATTCAGTGCGCCCACTCATGCAACCTAGTTTTCTTTCTGCATCGCATGTTTGTGGATTCGAACTCGGATGGGTATGGGAAAATAAGATGGTGGGGGGAATAGAAGAAGCACAAAAAATGAAAAAAAAAACAACACTACCCAGTTTCCCTCTCCATCCCTTTTCGTTCTAACAACTGGCATGTTCACTTCATCTCTCTCTTTTTTTTCTATTTTTCTACCCCCCACACCGAATATATGACAGGAAGTGTGGTCCCCAGTCAGAGAGAGGAAAAAGCAGAAAGGAAAACAAAAACAAAATTTGGAGAGTACGAACGGTGTTGACGTGGCAAACACACTGGGTATTACTTACATGAACATTTTCTTCGTGAAGGTGATCGGGCGAAATCAAAGTGACAGAAATGGTTATACAGAAGCGATTTAGAAGAGAGGACGCGGATAATGGCGTTTTGGACGTGTTTTTAAGGTCAATACGGTTGATAGGTTTTTTGGGCAATAATGTGAAGGATAATTTACGACTAACTATACACTGGGCAATGATTTTTATGCAGGCGGATGCGAAGAAACACCCACCGAGGTCGTAAAAATGGTGATGAATGAGTTTTAATTATCTGTGAATGAAATTGAGACTGTTTTAAGAATGTTAAGAAAAAGAGAAAATGGTAAAACCCAAAATCCATGGAGAGGGTTACAGATTTCAGAATTCGGATAAAAATTTTGGGCCAAGATTTTTTTCTCCCAAAAACGAAAGTCAACAGCTTTTCATCTCCTTGTCAATTCTCCAGAGGCTTTCTTCATTTTTTCTCGCTCTCTTTCTCACTCCGTATGTCTCTTTCTCGTCGACTCACGCGTGCGCACATTATGACACGTGATTGCTCAGATTTGGGATTGGCATTAGAGACTCGAGAAGATAACCCACTCACCGTGGCTGACTTTTTTGGAGCACTCGGATGCTGTCTGCGTTGGCGTTTTCATCGCCGGCTAACGATGGTGGGGGTGGGAACTTCTTGCGCACAGTGATCAGGTTGTTTTTGACGGTGCATATCATTTTGTACTCGTCTTCTGGTGGATAGTTTCCGAAGTCTGAAAATTTTTGAATCGGTGACGGAGAAGGATTAATGAAGATTTATGAAACAATAAAGCCCAGCTTCTGAACAATCAAAACAAATCATGTCACGCGACTGGAAATTCAAAATAATTTCACTCATTTTTTCGAATTACAGTACAGGTACCAAAAAAGCTTTTCTGACTACAAGAAAAAGCAGAGAACAGTAAAAAACTGAAGTTTCTCCTTACTCATACGGTAAAATATGAACTACAAGTCAAGGATAGTTGAATGACAATGAGAAAAAACCATTCGAGTGTAACTTAAGGACCTGTAAAGTCACAGTATTTGATTTTTCGTTGTTTCTTGTTCAATTTTTCTAGATATCAGTAAAATGAACGAGATCATACAATCTTAAATTTGAGTTAACAGAGTTGTGTTTTTGACGAAGACGTTTTTTTTCATCTCGAATCTGTTCAGAATTTTCAGAAAAATTGTCTGTCTCGCAGTGAAACAATGCATGGGATAAGAGGAAAGCTGTGGTTTTGAAATATACTCTCACAGTGTCGACAGTTCTAGTCGACTTCCAGAAGTCGAGTTCGAATTTCTGAAGTTGCTCGCCGTAGCCCACAAAATGAGAGTTTGAAATTGTGAACCAACGAGGAATTTCAGAAGATCGTAACTTGACATTCAACTCCAGAGCAAATTATCAAAATTTGGGGGTTCGCTTCAAATTAGGATTACGGGAAATTAATAATCAATTTTAGAGAGAAAATCCGCACAACAGTGAAAATGTCAAACAGAAAACAGGGAACACGAGTAGCAACACTTTCTAAAAATGCGTTCATTGAGACGATCCGCCGGGTCTTCAGAGACATTTCCGTATATTTTCATTGAAACATTCAGAATCTACACACTTCATTACGTATTTTTAAGGAAAATTTTTTGTTCGGATACCTCCGTTAGAACATAATCTTTCTAATCGTACCTCCACATGAAATTATCTTACATTATTCACAACATTCCCCAGACAAATCACCGGATTCCAAACTTTTTACTCACCTCCCATGGCCGATCCGAATCTGGTGTCTATCACCTTCCATCTTCCACGAGTGAACTCTCCCGGCACCGGCACCACTTGGAACTTTTTCTTCGGCTTGTCAGCGTTTGGAGCTGTCAACTCCACAACAGGCGCATCGATTGGAGCAACAACAGGAGTGGTGCTCATGATGAGTGTGTTCTGTTGGAACGCCTGCAAAAAGTATTTGCATGAGAAACGAGAAAAGTGATATGGAATTTCATTAGGTTTCTACTTTTTTTGGAAAAGAAAATTGAAAAGTCACAAGGTAAGGAAATGAAGTGTCTCCTATTTTCTGAACAAAATTGAAACAGTTGGAGAACACATTTGTCCTATTTAGTAGAGGTATGACTAATCGACCCATTTCGTTAAGACCTTTGCGAGAGATAAGAGAGAAGAGAATTGAAAAGAAAACGTGAAACTTATTATGTGACTATGAAGTTCTGAAATAGATGATTGAAAATTTAGATTCCATCTATATTCTTAATATATTTTTTTTAGTATATCTCAGGTTTTCTCAGAATTCATAAGTCTAATCTCAAAATTGAGTAATTGAATTTGAAAGTGTTTCCACGAGAGAAGACACATCAAATAGTGAAGACGACAGATATTTTCCGCGAAAAGATTCGACAACAAAGTTCATCCTTATCAAATTAAAAATCATGATCATTTTCATTTTTCTCCTCCCAACAATCTAAAAATGAGGAAACTGAACACGTTCAATTTTGTAACATTCCGCGACCTTTGCTTGAAGGATTGATGAACTGCTGGAAGAGAGAGATAGAAACATAGTGCAAAAAAGAGAGACGCAGTTTTACTCAAAAAAGAGCTCGCTGTTTGGGAACAGCTGTACTTGCTCAAGTGTGATGGCAAGTGCGTTTGTCAAGTAAACAGACGAATGGCAACTTTTGACACTAACTTTACATTTTTTTGGGAGACGGAAACTTCTTTGAAACTTTTTGGATAATTTCAGTGGTGCGAATTTCTGCTGGGTCCCGGAATCACCTTAAACACGAGGAATCTATGTTTTTAAGTTCAGAAACAAAAACAAAGATCCGAGAACCTGAAAGATGATATTTGTGACGTAACAATAGAGAAGGAACTGATGTTCTATGAATATGCAACAGGCGAAACAAATAAGGAGAGACATGAGAGAGAGAGACAGAAAAAACACAATGATATAACAAAAAACGACTTTTCTCGAGGCTTCTCTCCGTTTTCCTATCATGAAAGTTGTAGCAAAAGAAGAAGCAACGTGTTTTTGTTATTCAAAAGAACCGATGCTCATATCCTCTTGCGCGACTGCTCATTAGTATTTCTATCTATGAAAGTGGAGGATTAGAAGAGAATATAACATTTTTCGAATTCTCTAGAGTCAGGTGCTCCTCTCTCATATTGTACTCACTTTATTGTGTCTATAGACAGAGCTACCAAAAAAAACGTTTGTTTGAAACGAGAAGCGGCAGCGATATTTTCGATGGCAAATAGAATGAAAAGCGAGAAGCCGAACCGATCGGCGGTTTAGATTGCAGATTTTGGTGCGGGTTTTTTCGGATTGAGAGAGGGCAGATGAACATGAACAGATGCCAAAGCGAGAGGAGGGGAAGAAGAGGAGGAGAAAGAGAAAAAAGAGGTGTAGGAAAAAAGAGCAAATGGAAGAATTCTACGTGCACATGTTTGGAGAGGAAAAGCACGACTTGATAAGAGTTCATTTAGGAAATTGAAAATGATTCTATTGGTATTGAGCATCAGTTGGAAAAGAGAAGACCGAGCCATCTGGGAAATCTGGAATGACTTTGAAAGAGTTTTTACTACAGATCTGACAGATTTTCAGAACTTTGGATGTAGTTTAAAGGAAAGAACTCAATGAAGAGTAAGACGGTTTATCTCCAGAATCCGAAATTGTAGGAAAATGATCCTAAAAGTCAGAGTTTAGATGACAATGAGATCAATCAATTTTCACAGAGAACATTTGAAAATTTAATTGAATCGCTGAGGTATGGTGCTTTTTTCATCATCTTCCAGCTATACGGATGACAGAAAAAACACCATATCTCTGCTCTCCATCAATTTCCAATTGATTCTTTCAACAGCCGATAGATCTTATTATGATCTGTATTCTGTCCGTTGACTCTTTTTTCTGCGTTTTGCTCTTAAGATGATTTCATTTCAAACATTTTTGTGAATTTAGGAAAAAACGAACTTGGTATCATCAAAACAAGGATTAGACGAGGAAAGTGACAAAAAGGTCATGTGATTTGTGTTCCCTCCCAATTTCAACAGACAAATTTTAGTGACAAAGAACCGAAGAAGAAACTGACGTGGTTCTCCCTCGCCAAGCGCCTAGAGGATAATTCATGCAAATCGGTGTGTCCACCCCAAAACAAAAAAAAGTGTACCAAATAACAAAATGATATTGAGATGGACTCCTCTAATCTTTGTCAGGACCTGTGGTGTCCCAGGAAAAAACCACTGGTAAGAAGCTCCTGGAGCAAAGGATAAACACAACAAACACGAGGGCACAGAGAAAGCACCCCGAATGTTTGATCTGATCATAAGGGCAAAGTCATGTGGATGAAAGGGAGAGAGTGATCCTTTTTTTATTATCTGAACACTTACGGCGGCAAAGATGAACATGGTGCTGACCAAGAATTCCTGACTTCTTGTAGATCAGCTGAAGTTTAAGGACCCTGAAAAAAATTATCTGAAAGTCTTTCACGGCGAAACAAAAATGGCACGAGGTGTTAACTAGAGCAGAAAATTTCGTTTCGAATAAGACCATTATGATCGGATTTTTCAAAATCTGAAATTAAAAGAAAGACGTCATGTGATTATATCGTTATGGGTAGAGCACCACCATGAAAACTGAGAAAAAGTTGAGGAGAATGTGTGAAGAGGTTTCGTCGGTGAAATATGAGAGAAAGAGGCGTTGTTGTAACATGAATAATGCTCATCGCACATATGCCAATACATAAAAAAGCGAACTGGAACGGCGGAGGAAGAGGATCTTGTTTTTTTTTCTCGTCAAGACATCTCTGAATGTAATCCGTTTCACATTTCACTATCAAAGATAAGATTGGCTACATGTCTAGCGAGAAGACTTGGGTCTTGAATTTTATTTCAGATAATCTAAGTCAAAAAAATTGATTGCACAGATTCCAACATCCGGTTCAACATTGGTAAAGTGTACCGGTGTTTTGAGTTATAGTTTTGCAAAGTTGGTCTAATGGCTGACAGAGTTGTGAGATCAAAACTAGAATCGTTCAAGCATTTTTTAAACTTTCATGACATATACTGAAAGATTAATTCAATTTTATCTTGACTTCAATTATGATGGAAAGTTCTACTGGAAGATCTTAAGAATCTCTTTGTAAAACATGTAGAAAACTGCAGTTTGATTTGCCAAAAAGGGTGCAGCTTAGCTTTACGAAATGAAGCGCGTCAATTCTTCTGGCTTCTTGGCAGATGGCTGTGAAATTCGAAAGAAAAGAACCCCATTTTTTCACTGCGCCCCAAATGTGTTCCTTCTTTGATCCGTCGCCTGCATTTACGCGTCAGATGAATTTTCTCTGAATAAGGCTTCTCAAAAAATTCGTGAGAGAAATTCGGAAGACATTGTTAATAGTTTGGGAGGCTTAAAAAGGAGGTGAAGAAGAGGGTTTCCAACAAGAAATTGAAATTCCCAAAGGAGTTTCAAAAAAGAACGCGACCAAGTTGGAATGAAATGGAAAGAGACAAGGAGAGGAAGAAACGTTAATGAAATTTCCTCCAACGTTTTTTATTTATCCAGAACTTTTTTTTGTTTGGAATTGAAACTTTTAGAGAATCTAGGGGATTCTGAAAACCTACTGCTCTAGAGAATATCAAGTTTGGTTCAATGCGCCTAGAGAAAAAACTGATCCGTTAATGTTCCTACTTTTTCGCCTCAGGGCAACTTCCTTTCCATTCCTCTTTCCTGAATAGTTGAGCCTTTGAAAATTACACTGGTGCACAAAAGTAGAAAGAAAAACGAAGGATAAATAATTGAAGAGTCTGTCACACTTCGCTATGTTCCTTGCAACATGTGATCATACTTTTATGTCAAAAGTTTTGTGTTGAACAGTACACAGATGACTAATAAAAGCACCAGCATGTATTGAAACAACAAACCAAGGGGGCTGAAGAGTGACTGCGCTACACGAGGTTTTGAATTCATATTCAAAAAAAGAGACAAAGTCAGAATTCAATGACGAGGGAAGACCGTTTGAAACTCGCAACATTGGAATTACAGCGCTATTTTTGGGAGGGTCGGCGGTTTGAAAGAGTATAGCATGAAATGATGAAACTTTTAATCGGAAACCACTGATTCATAGGATTATTTTGACTGGGAAAAAAACATTCGTAAGTTTTCAATAGTTCCTGAAATTATAAAGAAAACTCAAAAATTCTTAAGAAACTACTTTCAATCATACAGAGCCAAAACAGCTTCCGTTTTTTAAGCCATGGAACACTTCTTGGGGTTGCTCTCCCTATCTCTCACTCTCTTGTGTTTGTTGCAAAAAACTTGGTTTTTTGCTCTCGGATTCTCTGAGCCCCAGAAGATAGGAAGAGGGAGCAGAGACAGTGAAAAATGAGGAAGTTCTTTGGTTATTCAACAACTTTTTCTGGGTGAAAATGAATCCTTCCTGGTTCATTTGAAATTTACCTGAGATTCCAGCTTTTTATAAGCGGGTGGCTGGCGAAGAGAAATTGAAGCAATGGAAATACATAGTTTCGATAGAAATCAAAAGGAATTTTTTACATAGGTGACACTTCATCAAACTCGAGTAGTAAGATTACAAGGCAACTTTCATCAATGATATAATTTATTGCTGGCAGAAAAAAACAAAACGTATATGGAAAGAACAAATGAGGAAAGAAGTTTCGAAAATGTTCGGAAGAAAGTTTTACAAGGTGTTTGATGGGTCATAATAGCAAGTATTTCGAATATTGAATTATACCAATCGAAATTCGAACAGCTCGAAACTCGCCACCCGACTATGCATAGGAGTAAGGTTGATGCAAGCCAGTTTTCCGTCGTCTCTTTCCACACACATGTGAGTTAGCGAAACATTCTCTGCTTCTGGATCGCATTTCTCGTTTGTCTTATGATCGAATGAGTGCGCATTTACAAGTTGGAGAGCTTCACTCATGTTGATGTAGCCTCTCCCAAATACAAAAGATTCGCACCGCCAATTACTTGTTTTCCAGGCAGCAATAAAATCAACGAAATTCTGGTTGGTGAACGTAGAATGGCGAATCTGAATCCTCTTCGCTTGTAGAGAGAGGAATTGTTGCATCGGTGGGTTTTTGACGAATCGGAACCAGAGGTGTTGAATATTGGTCATCTGAAAATACACAAATTTTTGAACTGTCACAGAGTTGAAAAAACGTACCTTCTCATGAAGGTGGTCCAATTGCCCATAATACATGAGAAATTCTCGCACTTCACAGTGATCCAGAATAATATCCAGTTTCCTTTGATCCTTGTCGTCCGAGTCGCCACAATCTAGCTTATCCATCGAATGCGGAGCGTTCTTCATATATTTTTCAATGAATCCCGTCGTATTCTCATAGAAGTCATAAATGACGAATCGGGGTTTGAAAATATCACTGAGGTGATGGTAGATATGAAGAACGTCTTCTTCATTGTTGCAGTCGAATCCGACTTGACGTGCTCCCATTTTCGTCCTGCAAATGAATAGTTTATATTTCAAAAGAAACGACAGTTTTCAGGTCTAATCATGTTTTGGAAAGAAATCTCACCATGAACGGAAATCACACCCTCCAATCTTCCTCAATTCACCACCTTCAAGATCACTTGGGCACTCTTTCTGGAACTCCATCCTGACCGAGTTTCGTTCAATTTGGACTGTCGATCCAAGCTGAATCTTCGTTGCGGAGAGCCTGCAGAAGCGCATGTGCGCCTTGATTCTTTTGGAAAGAAACGACAGTTCCACCCTATTAACAAGCAATCAATTAATACTTTTTTGAACTAAAAAAACTTACAAAGCCACAGTGTCCATTTGCTCAAAGATCTCTTTCTTAGCCAAGTATGGCAACAAATACAGACGAATTGGTTTCGTGATGCGAATGTCGGTGATGTTGCTTGCCATGGCTGAACGGGAAGTTTCTGAAAAATAAGATTCGTATATTGTAAGGTATCGAGTATTAAAAAATTGTCGTGAAAATTATCGGTAAATTTGTTGAAAAATAAATCGGAACTTTCGATAACGCATATTGGTGAGGGGCATGAAGAAGAGAAAAAAGAAAAGGACAATAGTGTAGGTCGTCCACCAACCGATTCTGCTCCTGCTGGGATTGCAATGGGGTCACAGATGGCAGATGGTCCATACTAATTAGGGTGCGCGGGTTGAGTGGCGACGTCTGGGAAAGGTCATTGACATAAAGAATGACATGTTTATATGGAATAGTCTTTTACGATCGCACTGTTTGTGGAAAATGATTTACAAACCTGGTTAACCTTTGATATTGCCCAATAGAAAACAGCACTCTATGAGTTCTTTTCATAATTATATGTTCTCTGATTAGTTTTTATTCTGGATAGATATAATCACTGTTCATTGAAGGGGTAGGGAATGAAGGAAATGGTCTGGAGAGTTAGACAGGTGGATTTCTGACTCTCGTTCGTGAAACGATTTCAAAGCTGAGTCCCTATTACCAGTACCTTTAAAAAGGTTTCCTGAGTTCTTATTTTCCTGAATCTTCTTCCCGTCACTTTGATCGAGTTCATCTTGGGTACTGTGAAGTTTGTGGAGAAGTTGCTGATCAACAATATTCTGACCACAACATAATGAACGATTTACTGCGTGTAACTAACACTGGAACCGAAATCAATTTGGTCAAAGTGAGTTTCTCAGAGGTACTGGAGAAATGGTATCCAACTATGTATTCTGAATGAGGCACAAAACTTTGTCTGAGTGCTGTAAAAAGAGACAAACATTTCGCTCCAAACATTTTTATAATTCAACCAAAAATGACCAACTTTCACGAGATTTATTTTTTTGAAAGAAAACAGAGTTACAACATAAGTCATCATGTAAAATCTCAATTATTGGTCAACATCGCGTCTAAGTCTTGGCAGATGCTTTCGAAAAAGCCGATTTCCTCTCTCGATCTGCCGAATGAGCAAACAGGTGGTTTATTCGGCCGATAGATCTCGTAGTGTCCGTACTTGTTGCCAGTGTACTCTGTAATTTTTTTCTATCCGATGTCTTCCTAGGAATCACTCACGGAAGATGATGTTCCATGTGCGACTATACTTTTGTACCATATCAATCACGTGCTGATTTTCCAGAATCTCTCCCCAACTGCGTGCGACGTAGTTGATGACGACGTATTGCGATTCCAACAAATGGTATATTCGAAGCGTTTGAAATCTATTCGTTAAAAGGCTTACCTTGTCATCGCAGTATCCTTGGAAGTCATGGAGTTCTTCTCTATTCACAGCATACAGAATCTCACGCCTCAAATTTCCTCTTTCCCAATCTTTCAAGTAAACTTTATCCAAGTTTGCCTTCTTCCATTCCTCGGACATCTCTCCTCCGCACAAGTAAACGAGTCCTTCTAACCCGTAATAGCGTGCTTCTTGCAATAACTTCGCCACATCGCTGGCGGAGTCAGGCATCGGCACGAAGCCGTCTCGGAGGAAGTTGAGGATCAAGTGGAAGTGCTCTGGAGAGCGGTCGATGTAGAGACAGCCTGACTCGTTGAGATCGAGCTGAAAATTGAAAAATCAATTGTAACATCTTCTGTCAGTTTTTGTAACATAATCTGGAATTTCTTGCTCAAACTACTGTCACGCAATCATATGTAATTTTCCCCTATTCCGTTCTTTTGTTGTTTGAGACGCAGAATAATTAATGACCCCGACAGCCCTGTTGTTTACCACCGTTGGTCATCCCGTTAGACTCGTCTTATCTATAGATTGGTACGGACCGGTGGCCTCCTTACAGCAGTCTCACAATAGCCGACTTTCATTCAAAAAGTAGCCAGAAATTTGACGAGTTAAAATCAAGAAAGTCATGTCACAAGGTGGATAAAGGATTTTGCGCGAAAATTATAAACTTTAAGATATGTAATGAAGTGCGTAAATTTCAGATTATAGCAGTGGATTTAAAACTGATGAATGATTCCAAGTTCATAGTTATTTCCCATATTACTTACCGGGATTCCCGATTCCAGTCTTGTCTTGAAATAGCCCTCATATTTGGTCAGTGTTGACCTGGTCGTTTCGAATATTGTCCCACCAATGTTCAACTTGATAGTGCTCTCAGAAGCCATGGTAGTTGTTTTTCTGTAAACCAAAGTTTCAAATAAAATGATTTAAGCAGCAATGTCGAATTTTTTGCGTTTGGAAAATTATCTTCAAAGGAAAAATGCGAATATAGATTGGATAGTGAAAATCAATACAAAGCCTTCACTTCTCACAGTATGTAAAACTGCGGACGAAAAACACGATTTTAATGAACCAAAAATTTACTGCTCAAAAATAACTATTTATTGCACAAAAACCTATCAAAATCTATGAAAATTATGAGTTTAAAGTATCGAATCGCCTCTTGATGTTGTTCCTTGCCTATTCGGAAAGACAAGGACTAGCGGAGAGAGGGAGACGTTGCCCCGTCAGCTGGAGCGCGTTTGTTGTCTCCGGAATGGCGGGTCGAATAGCCGCTGCCCCCCGGGGCGGAAGAGTTACACTAGTAGAGAGAAAAGCATCGCAAAACGGCTAATGCGTTAGTCTAACCCTCAGCTGGTCAAGACCTACTGATGACGTTTTTGTATGCATCATCGTTGTCTTCTTGTATTCTTGACATACACCCCGAGAAATCTCCGAAGAAAATGTGAGGCACGAGAGAAGCAGATGTGGAAGCCGATATGAAAGAGATGAACCCGGAGATTCGCGTTTTGTTGTGGGAAGGTCACTTCGTGAATAGTTTTGACTCTCGAAAAAGTGTGTGGGAGGGACGATTTCAGGATTTTTTTTGCGAAATGAATCGAAAAAATCTGGTTACTTGAAAGTCGGATGAAAGTTTCAGAATCTCCTCTTGTCAACGGTATCTAACAGTAAACATACATTTCTCCTAAAAATTTCTCCCAAAGGTTTATTAACGAAAATAACAAAACAAGTGTAAAAGGAATAGAAGAAAATAAACAAAAAGAAATGGAAAACCCACAAAAAAGAATCGAAATCATTAATTTTTAACAGTGCCGTCAAGAATCATTTCTAAATAGTTGCAAATGTTATTCAAGAAAATAAAAGTTTTATCGTTGTGCTCTTCGATTTTTTGATCAATGTGCTTCACGAGACTTTCCATCATATCTTCGCCCATTGGACGGATCAAAAAGTTTTGAAGCCGTTTGTAGAAAACTTTTGTCTTGATAGAGTTTTCTTCGTACTGCTGCACCTTTTCATCTTCGATGAGTGAGACAATGCCTCGAACAAGGCATGAGAACGCACGGATGGACGTGGTCTGAAAGTATAGACACTGTAGACTGAAAAATTCGAGCTGACACTTACCTTATTCTTGTTCTGCACATTTTTTCGAACTTCACTCGCTTTCTTTTCGAGACCCGTGAATCCGAAAATCTCCGCGAAAGACTCAAATTGGTTTGCGAACCGAACAACGTTGAATGTTTGGGGTTCGAGGAGAGGTGGCATCGTCGTAGAGCTTGAAGAAGAATCCTTGACTGGAGCGATCGTAGAGAGGATTCCTGTCTCTTGCGAAGAATATGTAGTAGCAGCGGATGTGGCATCGACAGACGCCAAGGCTTCTTCTGGTTCCGAGCCAGAATTCGGTGTAGCTGATGGTATCTTGTTGATGGATGGAGTCGAAAGTCTTTCTGAGTCCAGAGCAACAGAATTCTGTCGAGTGCGTGAAGTATTCTGAGATGTTTGGTTTCCTTCTCGCTCTACGTCTTTGCTCGCGAGACTTCTTTCTTCCGTGGAGGCTCTCGAATGCGACTCTATCCGTGACGGTGATTGAGTAGTTTGAGTGCTGCCAGTGTGCTCTTCTGGTGAAGTTAGTGGAGTTGCTCCATGCTCAACAATTCTGGAGTCCGCCGATGTTGGAAGAGGAACACTTGATGACAAAGTCTGAGTTGTTTCCGAGCTCTCACTCTCCCCCTTTTCTTCACTCGATTTCAAGCACTTCGCTGCAGTGAGCATCTCGTCACAGGCCCTTTTTGAAGTTGCGACACTGAAATAGGTTTGTTTGTTATTTTCTTGACAGCATTGAAAACTTACTGTTTTGGAGCCATGTTGGAGATACTTGTTTGCTTCTTAAATGCTATTGGAGGTGATGCCAGACTGCTATTGAGAGAGGGTTGTGGGTCGTCTGTTGATGGAAGAGGAGTACATGTTGGTAATGTCGTGGCTGTTTCCGAGCTCATATTTTCTCCTTCATCACTCAACTTTGATCTCTTCGCTTCAGCCGGCATCTCGTCATGGGCAGGATTCGAATCAGATACTCTTAAATATATAAATTTGCTATCTTCAGGATGGCAGTTACAACTTACCTTTTTGATACCATATTAGAGATACCTGTTTGCTTGCTGGATTCTGTTGGAGTCAATACAGTAATGCCATTCAGGGATGGTGCCAAGACTTTTGCAGAGATGACTGTGTCTCCTATTGGTGAGTTGAGAGAAGTATTTCTCAGTTCCGAAGACTGCAAGTCTTCCGCTGATGGGAGAGGAGCACTTGTTGGTGATGTATTGACTGTTTGCACGCTCTCATTTTCACCTTCTTTGTCACTCGGCTTCGATCTCTTCAATGCAGTTATCATCTCCTCATGGCCACGTTTTAAAGTGGAAAATCTCAAACAAATAAACTTGTTATTTTGATTATATCAAATAAGACTTACGATTTTGGAAGTGTATTAGAGATACTTGGTCGCCCATCAGATGCTTTTGGAGACGATTCCAAACTGTCATTGAGAGAGGGTACCGATATTGTTCTCGAGCTGGATGTGTGTTTAATTTCAGAAGATCTTGAATCATTTGTGACGGTTCCTGTGATTTCAGCGTCTCCTCCTGCGGTTTCATCGCTTGGATTCGCGTTTGTCTCGGTTGGCATATAATAATTACGATGATCTGGAGCTGGCGCTTGATGAATGCCTTGAACGGAGTCTCTCGCAGCTTCTCCGCTTCCATACAATTGCTCGAAATCAAAGTCGGGGAAGTTTGTGTTGGGCATGGGAATGTGTTCTTCTGATGGGAGGAAGTGAGCATTCAAATGTTCCATTGGTTTCGAGACGGCATCCGATGACATGTTCGGGTCAACTTTTTTCTCAGCCTCTTCTTCTCGTCTTCCATTTGGTTCCATCCAGTAATCATAACCATTTGTGCCTCTGAAATGTTCTGGTTTTTTCTGAGAAAAACAGTGAAAAAACGTACGGACGCCCTCTGAGCACTGGTTGGTCAATAGGTTGATGGTGAAAATCTACATTCTCATCATCACCTTGATGCTCAAGTTGTGTCACATGCTCATCCTCTTGTTGTTCCTCTCTATGCAGCTCGTTTCCCATCTCGGCCTCGTCCTCTTCCACTTGCAACTCTGGCTGCTGCTCGTTATTTATCTCGTTGTTATACTTGTCGATAGGCTCTTGCTTGATGATTCCTCCGTCGTTGCGATTTATGGGAAACCACGGCTCCTCTACCTTGATATCATACTCGATGGGATTTTGATGTTCTGGCGGGGCCATTCCTGCCGTGTTTTGCTGTCCAGTCCGATTTTTCTTTTTAGTTTTGTTCTGTTTTCCTCTGAACAATTTCCCACCAGTGTGCCATCCGCTACGTTGGAATTTTCCGTCAGGTGAACAGACGTACTCGAGTCTAAGCTTTTCGTCAAGCTTGACCTGCCATCCTCCTTCTTTCAGACTGTAATAAATTCTAGTTGATTTATTTCCGCATCGCTGAAACTCACATTTCTTGGAACTCCTCCCCAATTGATCTACTCAACACAAACATGATTTGCACCTTTTGATTCATTGTCAAGTATCTAATCTTCTCGACTTTTTTCAATTCTCTGACGACTCTGTAAGTTTGCTCACATGAAATTATAGATTTGTAAAATGTAGACTTACTGAGTTTGCAAAGTGAAAGAATGTGAGTTACACTGCTCGTGTTCCTCCTTGAACTCTTTGCACCATCTTCCAAAAGATTCTGGAGATATACATTCCGAGATGTTTTTAGATATATATTGGATCACTTGTTTTGGCCACTTATTCATATTTCTCTGAAAATTAAAACCGTAAGTTAAACGAAAAATTTGCACTCGAAACGCTGTGAAAAGACCTTCTAAGGACACAGTAAAAGAAATATGGACAAGGTGTGGTACAGTGTCATCAAATAGCCGAGACACATAGAGCCATTACAAACTGACGGAGAGAGTACGGTGCGTTGTAAAATCGGAAGAAATCAGAAAACGGGGTAATAAGTGATGAGAAGTTGAAGCAAAACTGCAATAAACTACACGACAAGCACACCAGTTTTATTAGTTGCGCATTTGTTGCTCAACGATTCAATAGGTGTGGCGGTCGATAGCGGTGGTACCGAGGAAGAGAACAAATGGAGTGAGAACTGCTACAAGTGAAAACTTAGAGAATGAGAACTGATGCGAATGAAGATTTGGAAAAATGATAACGTGAATAATAAGAACAAGCATAGCGAGAACGGCTACAGTGAAGTACTCGAAGCAAGAGAACGGGTGGAACCAGTTAAACATCCACCTGACTTGTATTAGTGGAATGTAGAGGAACTTTTTTGCTCTCCTTTCTTGTCTCTGACATGTTTCTGAAATTTTAGTCTATATTTATGAAATCTAAGAAACATTTTGATAATGTTTTTTCCTAAAAAGCCCAACCAGGTTTTTTAAGACGACAGAAGTCGATTTCTTGAAAAAAATCACCTAAATCCTAATATTTTTGACTTTTCATGATTTGTAACTTTTGTTTCAGACTTTTACGGGAACTCGTGATAATTGGCATTATTGAGTAACCGTTTGCTGAAATTAAGTTCCATTTCAAAGCATCCTGAAGTTGTTTACCAAAAAGTCATTTCAACTGAGAAATCTAAACATTTGTTTCGACCGTATTTTCACCTTTTTTATCCGCTTTACCTTTATTTTCGAAATTTTAGAAAATAGTCATAACTCAAAAAAATAAATAATTTCTTTAAAAATTCCATTTCTTTTTAAATCTGGGAGGGCGGTTGGTTATATTCTTTCGGGTCCGAGGGTAACACTTGGGTACTATTACATGTGAGTGTAGAGGTTGTTTTTTTGAACTCTAGTCGAATTTGTTTTCTTTCTGCATACGTTAATGTTTTTTAGCTTTTTTGAAACGTAGAACCATAGAAAAGTATGTTTGCAATTCCTTTGAATGTCATATGGGTACAAGTTCACATTCGTAGCACTTCTTATTTGTGGCAGTTTTTATCTGTGGAAGTTCTTATTTGTCATGTTCTGGGAATGTCTGTTATCTTTTATCTTGTTTTTTTTCCTTGTTTTTATTCATAAAAATTCTGATTTATAATGCTCTCAAACGTGAGAACTCTCATCCGTAGCAGTTCGTCTGTTCTCGTCCCTGGTACCACCATCGAAAACTAATAAAATGAAATGACGAAGAGAGTACGGTGCGCTGCAAAATCGGGAGAAATTGGAA
This sequence comes from Caenorhabditis sp. 40 LS-2015, assembly GCA_900536305.3. Classification (NCBI taxonomy): domain Eukaryota; kingdom Metazoa; phylum Nematoda; class Chromadorea; order Rhabditida; family Rhabditidae; genus Caenorhabditis; species Caenorhabditis tribulationis. The sequence continues at coordinate 328,367 of LR544221.1, forward strand.
TACGGGGTAATAAATGAAAAGGAGCTAAAACGAATCTGCAATGAATAACACAAAAAGCGCACCAATTTTATTAGCCGAAAATTTATTGCTCAACGATGCATTGCTCTTCAATATCGGTAGCTGTTAAAAAATGAGATGACGAGGAGAGTACGGTACGTTGCTAAATCGGTACAAACCAAAATGTAGAGTCAAAAAAGACATTCAATGAAAAACAACTTCGTGGCCGACTAACCTGCGAATCTTATGGTGTAGCAGGTGGCAGATGGCTCTGTGCTGGATCTAATTATCGCACTCTTTGTCCGGGTGACTTACGCCTCTTTGATATGAATGAGTGCTTAAAAGCATTATTTTTATCTGTCATATTGCGCTTATGGTACTGAACTCCGCTCTTTCCACTTGGTATAAAAGTCTTCTGTATTGTATCTGGGTGCGTGAGAACGATGCGACAGAGAGGGAGATATATGACGTTGCGGATCTTAGCACAATGATCCATTTTCATACTTCACTGGTCAATTCTAAAGAAAAACAGAACACAGAAAATATGAGTTTATTGTATATGTTAAGAAAAATGAATGAAACATTTCTACAATTATACAAAGACAGTGAGTACAGTTTATCGAAGAAAGACCGGAGAGTCTCTCTCGGAGATACAATCATGATTGTTATGTAGTTAGTACATGTTTAAAAGAGATTTCAAATCGCAAGTGCTGGTGAGTAAACATAGGTAAGGAAGTCGTGATAAAATGCCACAGAATAAGAGACAACAGATTTCAAAAAACGTTAAATCGCAGCTCACGAGATTTAAGGGATCGTACAGTACCGTGAAGAAAGATTTATAATATGCAATGTTCAATTGATAGTGATTGAAAATCACCTGATTTCTACAATAATCTACTGAAAATTGTCAAATCGGATATCGTCCTGCACAGCACTGTATATTACAACGAAATATTCAAAGTTCGACATTCAATTCACAATTGCTTCTAAGCGGTGTCCAAAAACCAACCGTTTCTTCGAACTATAAAAAGGAACTCTTCCTCATATATACCGATAGAAGCCAACACTCCATCATCTCTTTCAATAACCATATGATCCTCCCATACTCCTTCTTCCTGGTCCTTTTTGTCTCTCGGTTCGGGGTTACATGCCCGAGCATCCACTTTTTGCTGAACTTCCTTCACGTTGAACAGCTTCCACACCAACTTAATGTACAGACTCTTGCAGCTCCATCTTTCCGTTTTCCAGGTGTTCAGAGCTGCAGCCAAATCCTCGGTTGTGAATTCCTGTTTCAACAAATGTACACTCTCTGCGTTGAGGCGGAGAATATCGCATAGAGATATGTCCTTAACGGAATACAGGAAAAGATTCTGAATTCCATTCAACTGAAAAGATTTTGTTGGAGAAGGAAGTTTATACATCCACAAACCTTTTCGTGAAGTCGGGTAATCCTTGTGAAGCACATGAGCACGTCATGAATAGTGCAATGAGCCAAAACAGCCATGATTCTCTCTTCACCCTCATCATCGTAATCTCCAATAGTCATAGTCTGAACTCGGTTTGGTATGTGCAGCATAAAGTTCTCTACGAATGCTTTTGTGTGGCCATGGAAAATGTAAGTGAATTCCTGTGTTTTGAAGAGCTCATTGAAGTGATGAAATATCTTCAATATGTCGTTGTCTCCCTCACTCACGCAATGAACTTTTCCGAGGCCCTTATAGGTCCTGGAAAATAAGGACGTGGAATTGCAAATTTTTAAAGCTTGTTAAAGTTAGGCTCACCATGACCGAAACTGGCAACCACCAATCATTCTACACTGGTCGTTCTCTTCTAGTTTCTCTTTTTTGTAGATTCCCATGTAGTCCGGACCCGACGATTTTGTTTCTGCATACTTCCAAATTCCCACTGAATCTACATAGAGAGCAATTGTGTTCATCGTCAATCGGTGAGATTTGATAACCGATGTGGCATTCTTCGATAGCAACGAGAGTTCTGCTCTGAAATGGCGAAATAATATAGTTGTTGAATTTTTATATACTATATTCACAAATAAAACTGAAGCAACTTACAGATCGTAGACCCTCATCTGTCTGAGAGCTTCTTTTGACGCCAGGAATGGAAGTGAAAACAAAGGAATCTTTTTGATCGCCTCGTCTTTTCCCGTAATGGGAGGTGCAGAATCAGAAGGCAACATTTCTAAAGGCAGTATGCGCTCGTGATCTGATGAAATGAGCAAAACGGGAGGAAGGTAGAGCAGGAAAGACGGAAGGCGGCCATAATTAGTAAGACACCTGCTCGTTTAATTCTGAGAGAAGCAGACAGCACCAGAGCGGAATGTTTTGAAGGTGTGCCAGGCTGATAGCCAGAGAGGAGCGTGCACATGGAAACGAGTGGATAATCTCTTCTTCTCTATGTTTTCGTGCGCTCTATCAATGGCAGCACGACGTATGCGCGCGCCAGATATATATGTGACGAGGAAATGGGGAGGCTCACAAAGCAAGTTCTGCAAGGGAAATGGAATTTCTGTTAACGTGTTGAAACCTCTTCTACCATTGGAATAAAAACTGCTACAAAGAAGTGGTTAACTGACAAAATGTATCACAATGATCAATTCCTGAGATAAAATTATTTTTCTGTGTTTCGTTATTTACGAGGCTGGCGAACGAGGGAAAGAAGGAAAACATTTCATGTAGGCTCACTGTCAACACAACCCGATATAACTCATTCAGACGTACAATTTGTTAGTTGATATCTCTAAATCATTCGATGTTCGAAAACCTTTGGTATTTTCTGGTCTATTTTTGCTGAGACGTTGGAAAACGTTCTGTATTTTCAGGCCTATTTTTGCTGAGACGTTCGAAAACGTTGTGTATTTTCAGGCCTATTTTTGCTGAGACGTTCGAAAACGTTCTGTATTTTCAGGCCATTTTTTCAAAGTTTTACAAAGTTATACAAACTTATAGAAAGTTATAGAAAATTATTGAAAGTTATAAAAATTTATACAAAGTTTTACAAAGTTATGAAACGTTTTACAAAGTTTTACAAAGTTATACAAAGTTATGAAAAGTTTTACAAAGTTTTACAAAGTTGTAGAATATTATTGAAAGTTATAGAAAGTTTTACAGAGTTTTACAAAGTTATACAAAGTTTTAAAAAGTTTTACAAAGTTTTACAAAGTTTTACAAAGTTTTATAAAGTTTCATAAAGTTATAGAAAGTTATAGAAGATTATTGAAAGTTATAAAAAGTTATGGAAAGTTATGGAAGTTATAGAAAGTTATAGAATGTTACACAAACTTATAGAAAGTTACAGAAAGTTTTACAGTTTTACAAAGTTTTACAGAGTTTTACAAAGTTTTACAAAGTTTTACAGTTTTACAAAGTTATACAAAGTTATAAAAAGTTTTACAAAGTTTTACAAAGTATTATAAAGTTTCATAAAGTTATAGAAAGTTATAGAAGGTTATTGAAAGTTAAAAATAGTTATAGAAAGTTAAAGAAGGTTATACAAACTTATAGAAAGTTATAGAAAGTTATAGAAAGTTATAGAAAGTTATAGAAGGTTATTCGAACTTATAGAAAGTTATAAAAAGTTATAGAAAGTTGTAGAAGGTTATAGAAAGTTATAGAAAGTTATGGAAAGTTATAGAAAGTTATAGAAGGTTATTCAAACTAATAGAAAGTTATAAAAAGTTATAGAAAGTTGTAGAAGGTTATAGAAAGTTATAGAAAGTTATAGAAAGTTATAGAATGTTATGGAAGTTATAGAAAGTTATAGAATGTTACACAAACTTATAGAAAGTTACAGAAAGTTATAGAAAATTATAGAAAGTTATAGAAGGTTATTCAAACTTATAGAAAGTTATAAAAAGTTATAGAAAGTTGTAGAAGGTTATAGAAAGTTATAGAAAGTTATGGAAAGTTATAGAAGGTTATTCAAACTTATAGAAAGTTATAAAAAGTTATAGAAAGTTGTAGAAGGTAATAGAAAGTTATAGAAAGTTATGGAAAGTTATAGAAAGTTATAGAAGGTTATTCAAACTAATAGAAAGTTATAAAAAGTTATAGAAAGTTGTAGAAGGTTATAG